>VDFB02004759.1:0-18961 GCA_007258455.2 Sequoia sempervirens | reverse complement strand
TGTTTAAGGGTTAAGGGTAGAGGGGGAGAGAGAGAGAGGGGTTAGGAGGGATAGAATTTAGAGAGAGAGGGGGTGGAGTGGGAGAGAGATAAAGGGTAGGGTTTAAGGGTTAAGGGTAGAGGGGAGAGAGGGAGAGGGGGTAGGAGGGATAGAGAGGGGGGGAGTGGGAGATAGATAAAGGGTAGTGGGTACAAGGGTTTAGGGTTTAAAGGTTAAGGGTAGAGGGGAGAGGGAGAGTGGGTAGGAGGGAGAGACTGAGAGAGAGAGTGCATGGGAGAGGAGATAGCAAGTGGGGGTTTTAAGGGTTAAGGGTAGAGGAGATAGGGAGAGTGGGTAGGAGGGGGAGAATTTCAAGAGAGATAGGGGGAGTGGGAGTAAGATAGAGGGTAGGGGGTAGAAGGGTTTAGGGTTATAGGGTTCTAGGGTTTATTTTTTTATTTGCATTGATTTATGTTTTACATATGTGTACAATAATTTTATAATTAGATAATACTTAATTTTAAAATTTACATAATTTCCCATGGAACAATTCGATGGAACAAATTTTATATAGGTTTTACATAATTGTATAGAAGATTCTTGAACTTAAGAATTCCATGAAACAAATACAAGTTGCATATAATTGTAATTTAGGAGAAATGATTTTAAAAAAATTTAGTAGGTTTCAAATAAGGATTGAAAGAATATGTATGAGTTTACATGCAACCAAAAAAAGTGAGAGATGAAGCTATCAAAGATTCTTGAACTTAAGAATTTTCCATGGAACAAATATGTACATATAATTGTAATTTACACAAAATGATTTACAACTATGTACAAGTTACTTTAAGTTCTCATTTGAACATGTATAGGGTTACAAGTGGACTTGAAAACCATGGATATAATCTAAGTCAAAGATTCTGGTTCAACCCACTCTTCAATAACATTTAGAATTTTTTGATGATCATCACTATCTAGTCTCCATTTTCTTTAGCCATGTGCATGTGGAACTACTTGAAGATGTAGGGGGGTAGCAATTATTAAGTGACTATATTGATATGCCTTGTTATCAGGTTGATAGTCAGAAAAATGAATCCCATGCTAAACAACGTTGACTTGTTTTAGATATGTCCCTTGCACTACAACAAAACCTGCATGGTAAACATGAACCTAAGGTAAGACATATGAATGTGTGCAACATTTTCATGCTCAAGGTTTGTACAATATATATTTAATGTTTATGATGTAATGTGCACATGTGAATACTATGTATATAAAATTTTAAATTCAAACTCACCTGTGGGAAATGACATTCCATCACTTGTTTTAGGTTGTGTTAGCTTATTCCTCTCTTCTGTGCAACAAAATAAATAATAGATAACACCTTCAATGTTTTCAAGCTCTGCTATGACTGCAAAAACATCTCCTGTACACCAACTTACACAAAAAAATTCTAAAAATATTAGAAATATCTCTAAAGATCATTAACTAGATATATATAATATTTAAATTATTGAAAACTTACACATGTACCTTTTCTATCCAATCCTGAAATATGGTCATAATCAATTGAAATCAAAGGAATGCCTTCAAATATTTCTTCCTCATTTTCATCATATGTTTCTAAAAAAACTATTGGCACCATATCCCATTTACCAACATATCCACGTTTTTGATTGTTGCATGCATAATCAGAGTTTCCCTCAATGCACACAGTGCAAAAAAAAGAGTAATCCCTTGTGTCTAATGTCCATCCATGGTGACTATCTGAACTCCTAACACAATTCAAAGATCTTGTTTTTTCTACCCTCTTGCATCTATGCATTGATCTTCTATCCACAGCTAGATACATGTACAACAAAAAATTTATGTGAACAAATATGTATATATATAAATTTTAAATTTAAATAAATTGACATGTTTGATTTAATGTAATATATATATACCTGACATCTCCCAAAACACTTTATGTTGAATGTGTCGGTTTGTTCTTGAAGATTTGCCGACCAAATTTGATGCAAAGTGTTTCTTGCATCATTCAACAACATCATGTGCATTGTCTAGATGATCTTCTAGATAACTCATTTGATGCTTTCTTAAAGCTCATTTGATGCAAGCTCCTGCTCCATCATGCTCACCCTTTCCATATCCACTCTAAAAAAAACTCCAAACATGTGGTATTTTGTAGATTTTATGATATCTACAAAGTGCATAGAATGGCCGTGAAGATTTGAATTGTGTCACGCATCCATCTGACCATACAAAATGATTTTCAAATTGTACACCCTTGCCTCTGAAATTCTCAAAAAATATTGTAAAGCAATGTTGGACAAAAAGTGTGTCATGCTCTTTATCATCACTAATATAAAAGTGATATTCTTTCTTAATGGATCGTTCTTCATCTGTACTCTCAACACCATCCAATTCTGATTGTACATGTTGATAACACACATGAACCATAATAGCGATCTTCTTTGAAAATTAATACTTTGATTGAATCTCCTTTTGATCTACAAATGAGTAATTTTTTGCAAATTCAACTACTGATAGAATTGTTCCACGTGGGAAAGTATCTCTCAAAGTTTGGAATTGTTGTGCTTGCCACTTAGCAAAAAAGGAATGTTGTATGTATGGTCGTATCAATTTTTGAAAATCTTCCATAAATTTTCCAATGGGAATCTCCTCTTCTACATAGTTCAACCTTGTGGATTCTTTCCAAAAAAAACTTTGCAACTTTACATACTTGTACTTGTGTGAGTAAAATATGTGAATAAGTAATAAACCACACAATCAATGAAACATTACATTACAGAGAATCCAAATAACAATCTAATCAAATTGAAACAAATAAACTCTCTAAAAATAGTACTTACCTCTTGCAATTTGTTGTCTTTTTTAGGTCATTATCCTTAATTCTCCTTGTTTAAAGGAAATGAGCCACGCCTCACAAATTCCTTTATGCAAAGTTTATTTGAGGCCGTCCATTTTCATGATCACATAATATAGACTTTATGAACAAAATTTTCATTTAGGAGTGCATTTTGAAAACCCACATCTTTCTTCCTCCTTCATCTTGAAAACACTTGATAGTAGAGATCAAATTCAATATGATAACGACAACAAAAAGTATCAAAAAAATTGTTTATCTTCACATAATATGGCTTTAACCTTTGATACATTGTTTTCCCAATCTTTATATGAGGATATGCATTACAAAAGTTCATATACATCTCAAATTGTGTTATGTCTAGCCAATGTTTGATATGATTTTCATATATACTAGGTCCAATCATGTGTCTCATAACATCTCTAGTATTTGATGATGGACGAAGTTTGGATCATGCCAAAACCCTGACCAAGTTCCTAACAAACATCTTTCCTCTAATGGTGGAAGCAAAACCTAATAATGTAATAACACCACAAAATAGAGAATATTTCTGTCTAAAAAATAATATGAACCCTTACAGCAGAGGATCTCAAACCGTGTCTTGAGATCCAGTGATGTTACGTACCATGTGATTTCATAAATTATTCAATTCCTTTTGCAACATGCTTAACTTCTTCTCAAAAAGTTATCCAAAAATCAGAAATCCAGCTCCTACAATAGACCTTATTTTGGTTTTAAACCAAAAACATTCGAGATAAGATTTTTGACAATTTGGCACCAAAATTACAATTTGAAATTAAAAAACTAAGTCCTAATTCAAAAATTGGCAATTTTCCAAAAATCGTCCAACTTCCGGAAGCCATAACTTTTGATTCAGGACTCCATTTTTTGAACCGTTTGCACTGTTGGAAAGGTCTCAGAGTGAAGAGTGTGCTAAGAATTGGCTCTACTTGTTTTGAAAATTTTTGGGCCCGTACGGGACGTTTTAGTGCCTCAAACTAGACTCAGAAGGTTTTTCAAGGCAAAAAGAAGAAACTAGAACTTTAATAACTTTCAAACCGTGAATGATCTTGACCTAATTCTTTCGCCAAAGTACTTATTTTTCCATCATGAACCTTCCCATAAATTTTTGTCTTCATATGTCTTAAAATTCCCACCTACTAAAAATAGTAGTTGAGCATAAAAAGCAGAAAAGCAGTTCTAAAAGTTGGAAACTCTTATTTGACGAAAAGGGTATCCAGAAATGCAAAAACATCTACAAAAAGAAAAAAATAGGAACATAAATGGAAATAATCTTTTTGGGTGATGCAAGATTGCTCTCACACCACTGGATGCTCCTGCATCATCTTCAATCCTGTCAGAACGGGGAGCTCTACACATAATTTCCCAATTTCCTTCTAAACTCTCATCCAAAAAATTTCTCTTTTTCTCATACTTTATTAATGTGGTTCTACTATAAGCAATTTCAGTTGAAAGTGCATAAATTTTTCTTTTTCTTGCTATATCTTGATGTACAATAGATGTCAACATCACCCTTCTTGTAGTGGGCTTATCCACCGATCGAGATCCTTTCCTAATGGAATCTAAACCCTTTTTAACATTTTGAACAATATCCTTTTGTAATCCCATGTGTTTCTTCTTATTTGATGCCAAATGTACACACGACAATTGTAATGACTCTTTGAGCTCATCATGAAGAAGTAAACATGATAACAATTGGGTTTTTTCAAGTGTATCAAGATGATTGAAATGATGATTGATTATTCCATTTGCAGATTTAGTCATTGACCTATTTCTCTTATTATAAGGCTGGTTGGCATAACATTTCAGTTTCTCCATATCCATTTCAAGTAAATGATCTAAATTTCTATGAGAAATTTGTTTCCTCACCTTTTCAGCTAGTTTTATATGCTCATCCATACCAATAGGAGGAAGTGATCCCGACCCATCTCCATGATGCATTGTTTGAACTTGTGCCTCCTCCCTATATTCAAGGACCATGTGTTCTTAAGCGGATTCATTTGATCCAATGTCTAGATTTTCCTCAACTTGAGCATGAGAACTTCTTCCTTGTTGAGCCCTTCCTACATGTCACAAAATATTTTGCAAACAAAAGTGAGAGATGTTGTTATATAAGTGAAGTTTATGTATGCAAGCAAAGAAAGTGATAAGACATGATGCTATAAGTGAGAGAAGCTTCTACTAGTTTTATATGCTCATCCATACCAATAGAAGGAATAGATCTTGACCCCTCTCCAACAAGCATTGTTTGAACTTGGGTCTCCTCCCTAACTTCAAGGTCCATGTGTTCTTCAATAGATTCATTTGATCCAATATCTAGATTTGGCTTGACTCCAGCTTGAGAAATTCCTGCTCGTTGTTTGAATTTACATGGAAGCAAAGAAAGTGAGAAACTACGAGTTATCTAAGTGGAGTTGAAACAAATAAAATCAAAGATTCTTGAACTTAAGAATTCTATGGAACAAAAGCAATTGGAAGTAGATGATAAAGAATTTAGGGAATGTCTATGCAAGATGACTATTGGAAATATATTTATAAGAAAAACAAATTGAGGTGTTAATAAAAGTCCTAAACACACACTTGAGAGAGAGAGAAGAAACAAGCATGTACCTTGTTTCTTTCTATGATAATTTTCCAAGTTTTGTTCACGCATCTTTTTTTCTTCTTCTTTTGACAATTTTTCGTTGAGACACATTTTTTCTTTTTCTTTGTTGTCCCATTTTCTTCTTCAACTTCAAAATGACTCAAAACAAGTCCTCTACCAACTTAGTTAAATTCTCCTTCAAAATTTTCCTTGATTTATAAAAATGAAAAGTTGTCTCTCCAATATTTGCCTCCTTGATAAATGTGCAAAAACCTCTTCTCCAAAATATGTGCTCCAAGTGATATAAATGAGAATTAATCTTGCAATTTGATATCTAGAACGATGAAAAATAAGCTTCTATTTATATGCATATGGGATGGGGAAAAAAATTATTCTAGTATACATGGAATAACTAGACCCTAGTTTAAATGAATCAAGTAGTAAACAAACAAGTTATTTCATTGTATAGTTTGTTGTTATTTAATCCATAGGTATGCACAACATATCTAGTAATTTTAAAATATTGTTAAAGTGTCAAAAATGTATAATAGAGGTATAATTTGAATTGAATTTTCTTAATTATATTTGAATTGAATTTCAAGTTACTTGTCAAAAATGTATAATAGAGGTATAATTTGAATTGAATTTAATGAATTATATTTGAATTGAATTTCAAGTTACTTGTCAAAAATGTATAATAGAGGTATAATTTGAATTGAATTTACTGAATTATATTTGAATTGAATTTCAAGTTACTTGTCAAAAATGTATAATAGAGGTATAATTTGAATTGAATTTTCTTAATTATATTTGAATTAAATTTCAAGTTATTTGTCAAAAAGATTATATTTTGTTCTCAACTCAATGGCTCATGTTGCTTAAGTCATTTAATTTTTTTTTAATTGTGATCAACATGAATGAACTTAATTATAAAGTGGCATTGATTTCCTAAAATTATACTAGAGATCAAATGTATATTGAATATAAGGAAATGTAAGTTGTAAGAGATCATCAAATAAACAAACATGTATGTATATTGAATATTTAAAGAAAATGCATACATATATCATGTGTAAAAATGTAACCATAAGAAAACAAATGTACATACATGTAAAGAGATTCAATGTATAAACATAACACATGTTATAAGCAAAGAGGAAAATGTATGTATATATCATATAAGAAAATGTATGTACATATCATATAAGCAAATTAATGTAAATTAGAGATCATCAAATGTCAAATACTAAAGATCAACAAATAAGCAAATGTATGTATATATCATATAAGAAAATGTAAGGGATCATCAAATCTTGAATACTAAAGATCATAAAGCTATTGTGTAAGGCCTAATATGAACGTCGACTCCTGGTTGAATGACCATCTGAATGAGAACGGTCCTGCTCTGATAGATGTGCTGAGCCCTGCAAATAAAATTGTGTATAGAATGTGTTAAATACATATAATTTATATTAAATAAATTTTATGAAAGTTATTATTAAAAGAACTTGTATTTTTAAATATCTATCTAGATCTATGCATACATAAATATTGCATGCAGATATATACACGTGTATATATAAAAATTTAAAACTCACATGTCGAATGGCAGTAGAGTCATCCACATCTGAGTCACATCGATCATGCACACGATCTAGACCAAGGCTAGGAGTGACATGAGGTATGTCCACCTGTAACAATATATATACATATATATCAACTTACATGAATATCTAGTTAAAACAAAAATTTCAAAATAATTAAAAAAGAATTGAAACATGCATATGCACACATACATGCACATCATCTGATATCGGATGACCTAAGTCCTTTGAAATGGTCGCTTCCACCATATCCACCAAATGGTCAAGCGACGAGTCAACATCTACATCCATCTGATCTATCCCATGTTGTGCCAAAAATGATGAATGTAGAGGACTATGAAGGTGAGATGGCATCAGCGATGATGAACTAGAACCAATCAACATATTAGTAAAACCCATAGTCTATGCAAAAACTGGATGAACTGTAGGTGGATCCTGATGTGCACTAGTGCTTGACTGAGAGTGATGGGATCTTGGAGCTTAACGAAATCTATATGCCAAATGATCTTTGACATGCTCTATACCGATCCCATTGTCTGATGCAATGTGGGCATATGCCTCCAACAGGTCCTCATCCAAACAATGTAGAGTCCTGTGTGCCATACCTCTTGTAAGTGCATCAAGCTATGTAGGAGTTGGGATGCCGACCACTGTAAATGGATCCATGGTGGTCCACTGTGCTAAAAATGGCATGGATCGAGAAAGTTTGGACATCAAATATTGACCTACACAATCCATCAGATATCCTAGTGGTGGCAACCACAATGTCACCTACAGTGCCAATTGCTTCCTTTTGGGAAGCAACGACAACCTCATCTACTATGGGGGCTAGAGCTGGGGTGAGAGCAGAAGACCTCTCGCCAACCAATACCCTAAACACTAGGGCTAGTCTATTTGCTCGATGATAGGTGGGCCTATCGACAATCCTGCCATGCCCCTGGCCAACATATAGTGGAATGTCTAGGTAGTTAACTTTGAGGCCCAAATGGACCTCAACATACAACTGCTGAACAAAATATAATGGAATCTGGTCATTATTTGGGTATTGACCATGTGATGTGAGAAATCATGGGTAGATCAATTCAACCATAGCACGATCGACACATCTAGTGACCTGGTATCCCCTAACCTTATGCACATTTTGATAAAAAGGAAAACAAGTGATTTTTATCATTTCTTTGGTCACACTATCTTGTATTTGTTTAAGGGGAACATCACCATGTACTTCTTCCCGCATGCGGGAAAGAATAGCAACTACTTTAACTGGGGAATATGCACTAGTCCTCTCAAGTTCATCTCTTAGCTTTTCTAAACTATGTAATATTGACATACATGGTTCAAAATATATCCCTAGGTTTGCACCCTGTGCTAATGAGTTTCTCAAATTTTTAATCTCATTAGTGGTATTAGCAAACAAAGAATCTGGCTTAGGTGGAACATGATCTACATTTTCCATGTTATATATATATATATATACAATACACCTAAAAGAGCAATGAGACCTTGGTAAATAATATATCTAGATAAAAGGAATACAAATCTAAAACAGTTGTAATAATTCATCTACTCAGATCAATAATATTTTCATACCATTAACAAAAGAACATTCAACATCTATCATAGTTTTTAATAATTTCAAAACATTCAAATTACTAGATTGCACACACAACATAATCTAAAACAATTCTAAAATTTAAATTTAAAATATAATCTAAAATAGTTCTAAAATTTAATGGAAGATGTGTCTAAAATTAAGAATTCACTCTAGAATATCAATATTCCATAAGAATCTTATAAAGAGGATGAATTTAATGGAAGATAATATAAAATCCTCCATATGAGGTTGAATTTTATCATTACATTATGAGTGAATCATCTCAATTATATAGCCAACAACATAAAAAAAAAATAGATTGGAAAGCAAAATAGTCACACATTTATCATATTTTTATATGTATAAAGTTTAGATACCATCAAACTATTTAAACTTATAAATTGCATAAAGCTATAAATTGAATCGTTAAACCTAATTTATTAAGAATCAAATCTAATAAAGTTTGACTTCATATTGCATGTACTTGTTATAAATATCTCACTAATCCAACCATACATTTTATATATGTTCAAAAATATATAATTTAACAATTTATACAACTTCTAGTTGTGATAATAAATCTAGAATCAAACACGACCCAAATGTAGGATAAAGACAAGAATCTTAATCTATACCATTATTTTGAGTTTGGTTTAATTTAGAAATTGAAAAAAATTATAATCATGAAAAAAGCAATGAATAAACTAAGGATCATTTTAACAATGGTGAATTAGTGCCTAAAGATTGGCCTAAAAAATTATAATATTCAACATTCTCATCACAAATGATATATGAAAACTAAGGATCATTTGGTTATATATTTTCATAAATTTAAAATTTGAATATTTATTACTATAACATGTTCATTACAATTAGATTTTTAAATAATATTGTAATAATTTATTATGTCTTTGAATTTTGTTTTGTGGATTTTAATGTTGTTTTTTAAATTTAAGTGAGAGTAAGTAGAATCTAATGATCTAGACCTTAAAAAGATTCAAGTAATTTATGTTTTCCTTAAAATTACAATTTTTGCTTGATTAAATAGATTATTGATTGTATTTAGATTTCAAAATTGGAAATACTTTAAAATTATAGAACCATATTATTCTTTGATACAAAAAGCTATGTCAAGGATTATTTGTATCTTCCTCATAATTATGTTTCACATATTGAATATTTCAGGGAGGATTGCGTGGATGATTTGAAAGTTGAAGCAAAGATTGGTTGAGATCAACAAAGTATATTTTGATAAACTCCAAAATCCAAAGAATAGAGAAGATGGTGAGTCATATTTTAATAGACCTTATCTTCACTCCTATTCAAATGCAACCTCTCCAACCAATATATTGGATTGAAAAATAAGTAATAGATATATATGAACTTACTCCTAATACCCCTCCATTTACCCCACCATTAGATATGCATATTGGTATTCACCTACTCAAGTTTTATGAGACCCTAGGTGGCTTTGTGAATACATCAAAAATATTATGCATGATGTCTTAGAATTTAATTGTGATGGATCAAGATATATTCCAAGAATTTATAAATGAAGTATATATTCATATATATATATATATTTGTTTGAGTGTTTAAAATTAGTTAAAAATTTCTTTGAGGGATTTATGCAAATATGACATAGATTAGAAAGATAATTTCATGTCATTTTGGTGAAGTCATAACTTAACTTTTAATTTATCATTTATGGGAATGACATCTTCAAGAAGTTTATAGAAGGCCATAGATGGTGGGCCACTTTTTGAATTAAATTTAGTTATTGAATTTGTATATTTTGGATGCACATTTAGATTTAAATTTACATGCCAAAGTCACAATGTCCTACTCTTGATTAAATTCCTACAAGAAATTAAGGAACTTGGGATACCCACCTCCCAATGGTCTTGGAATGGGTGCATTTAGATGGAGAAGGATTTCAAAAGGCTCATGGTACTTGTGGACTCCTCAAAGGAATGATATATAACACATGAACTTTATTTATGAAATTTGGTCTTTAGTTGTTGGCTTCTAGTATAAATGTTATCTATAAGGTGGAATTCTTAGTTGAGACTCTCAATCTTCCATTGTTGGTTTCTAGTGTGATTATACAATATGAGCCAAGTATTGATTTCTAATGTTAATTATTGAAAGAATCTATATAAATTATTATTCGAGCATGTCTTAATTCTTATACAGAGTTGTCTTAGTCAATTTCTCAATGTATGATTTCCATATATTTGTAAAATTTTCTTAATATAAAAACATATTTTATTTCATTAATTAACCTATCTATTCCATGTTACAAAGGATGCTCTTATTTTAAATTATAAGTATATAATTCAAAAATAATTAGTAATTTTCAAGATAGAGTACACACAATTTCTTTAGTTAAAATAATTTAATAATATTCTTATTTCCATGAGAGTTATGTAGAATGGTAGCTTGATGTATTGAAAATATTTCTTTCATACATACTAAATTTTTATCCTGTTACATTTTGAGTGAACCATCTCAATTATATAGCCAAGCACATCAAAGATTTATAGATTGGAAAGAAAAATAATCACACATTTATCATATTTTTATATGTATAAAGTTTCTACCATCAAACTATTTATACTTATAGATTAAATTATTTTTGAATTTGGTTATTTGGGTTTAACATGTCATGCTATAGGATTTTCTTGTGTTTTCACCATGTTGTCATGTGTAGATCATAGCTATGTATTTTATAGGTGTAGGAATTTTATAGGAAGGCAAGGTTGAACAAAATGCATAAGGATGAGATGGAGCCTTGTTTACCTTAGGATTTGGTTGAGGCTCCCTTTGAGCATAATCGAGGGGTGGTTGGCCATATTGTAGACATGACTAATTTAGAAGGTCTTGTCAAGAGAAATTTAGAGGAGATTGGTAGAGACAAGAATCATGTTACAGATGGATTAGTTGGAGTTCATTGCCTCTAATAATTTCAAAATATGAAGAAGGTTCAAGTTTATAAGATTATAGGAACCCTTTGGTCTCAAGTTTGGAAACTAAAGATGGAAACTCCATTACAAAGTAACTAGGTTCATTCATGGAAAAGGATAAGGTTGACAATAAGATATAGTTCCTTGAAGAATTTTGGATTCAAGTTGTGTTCAATGATAGATCTACTAATGTTTTTGGGAAAACGACCCTCTTTATTAGTTACATTGCCACTATTGGTGGAGTATTTCTAATTGAATGTTATTTTTCTAAATTACAACTATATTTTTCTTGTTGTTATTCCATGCCAATATTATTGATCATTTTTTGTCTCTTTATTGGTCTTTGTAAAAGGGTGGGGCCCTTTCAAAATTTCTATTTCTAATTCATAAATTCAACCAAAAGTATTTACCCTAAAATTAAAATATAAATTTAAACTTTAAAATAGTCTTTTTTGATATTATATAATAGCCTCACATGTATTTAATTTATAAATCCTATTATTCTTTATGTTTAATTTCAAAATTTTAATGCTCGAGCAAGTATAGGTTACAAGTGCATTCTTTACATTTTTTCTATTTCTTTTGTACTATTTTGTATATGGGTGTCTTATATGCATTTACTCAAACATATAATTTTGATGTCCTATACCTAATTCTAAATGTATTTTTATGAATGTATTCCTCCTTTATTCTTTGCTAATTGTAATTGAATATTAAACCTATTTTTTAATATATGGCCACCCCTCTCAATCAGTAAAATAAGTCATCTATTTTAGGTGGTGGATATTAGTGTTAATTGTTTATTTATTGAACATGTACATAATCAAGACAACTTGGAAAAGTGTCTTAAATATTCCTTTTTCATAAAAATAGTTGGAGCATCCCATGACAAGACACTAGAACATATAAATCCTTTCTTTAAAATGTCATTTAGGAAATCCTTTAATTCATGCAAATATGAAGTGTTTGTTCGATAGGGATCTCTAGATATAAGGGCTAATTCATGCATGAACTCTATTAAAAAATAAAACACCCATTTAGGAGGAAACATGAGGAGTTCATTCTAGGAAATATATCCTAAGAATTTTGTAATGGAGGTTTATTTTCATTTGAATGGTTCTCATTCACTTTTACTAAATAATTTAAATTAACAACAAACAAGGCACACCCTTTTTTTTATTCTCTTTTGAGTTGTAAAATAGAAAATTTAATAATACCTTCATTCCTTCTAATTTATTCTTCAATTCATACATTTAGAACCAACCATTTTTGGAGTAATGTCATAAGACTCAAAGGAAAAATATGAAGAATTTTATCCAAGTTTCCATTGTGTGCACCCTAAGTTATAATTTTAGAATGGTATCATTTATAAAATATCTAAGTTGGGACATGTACACAACTCAACATTGCCTCTTTTAACAAGGATTTAGATTTTAAGTTGAATTTCTAAACTATATAAGGTGATACAAAATAGTAAGAAGCATCTAATTATATTAAGATTTTAAGATATAAAATATATTAATTCTACTTCATAGCTCTAGGTATGACATTTTTACATCATTATCGCCATGCTCCCTAGCTTTCTTTGTTGGTGTCATATCCACCATGAATGATGCCCATTTTTCTAAAGGTCCTATATATAAAAGATAATTAGATAAACCTTCACCAATGTTTTCATTTTAATTCTAATTGATTACCACTTTATACCTTTTACCAATTTATAATTTCATAGTTTACCAATATAAAAACTTGTAGGGGAATAACAATAATTCCCCATTTTTATAAATAGTCTAGATTACCTAAGTTCCAATTGAAGTTTTGTTAGAGTGTAATATAATATGTTTAGTTATAATCAATGGTTCTAGATTAATTGTTTCAAATCCCTCAAAAAATTATACTCATTAGAGAGGTTGTGCATTAATAAATCTTACCAATTAGGGATCATATTCTTATTTATACTTTCATACCACAATCATTAGCATAACTTATCAACCTCAATGAGGGAAATAGTCACTATTATGGTTCACATTTTTGTTTACCAATAATTCATTATTATGGTTTGAACCAAATAATCCATCTGATACAAAATTATAAAGATATATGGTTATCAACAATAATTTTAATAACAAATATAACCAAAAAAAATTAACATGAAATTTTTGATATAATGCCTCAAATAAATCTGTTTTATGTTTAGGTAACGATTTAGAAACATTAAATCAAATGAAATTGGAGGTGCCATGGTAGAAATGTATGCAAAATGTGGAAGCATAGACAAGGCATGTTAATTTTTTGAGAGAGTTTTGAAATGAGTTTCTAAAATCTTTCAAGCAATGCAACGTCATTTTTTCAACTCTCTGCCCATGCCAAAATTGGAGCTTTGGAATAGGGTATGAACATTCATCAAAGCATGATAGAAATAGTGTTTGTTGAAAAGGATTTAGAAACTTTCAAGCAAAGAAATACAGTTTGAAATCTACAAGTTTGAAACATTTCGCATTTAGGGTTTCAAAATTTCTTAAACAAATGCGTTTTGAAATCTAGGAGATTCGAATTTAACACACCTGTGAGTGAGCTATGGAGGTCGGCTTGATGAACTGTGGCTATAGAGGTCAGGTTGATACATGTTTTTTCCACGTCCATTTGCTACGTTCACCTTCGGGTTCACTTTTGCCGCATACAGAGCTCCAACAGAGAATACATAGAATGCGCGATAGTGATAGTTTGTATTTATTTTTTATGCCCTATTTCAACAAGTTTGCTCAAAAATCCATTCAAGCGAACCCTATTAAATATTATTTTTTTATTCATATGTTTATGGGTTCGGTTGAACACTTAAACTGGTTTGGCCAAACCATAGAGTTCGACCGAACCCCTTGTCATTGTGAAAACAAAAAAAATTCAAATTTCCTTCCTCAAAAAATTTGTAAACCACTATTGTGGCTTAACCTTTAATTGCAATTGGTGTATTAATTAATGTAACCTTTCATGTTTCAACTTTAGAGCATGTAGAATGTGATCAACATGTTGAGCATGATCAGGCTAGACAAGATCAGGAACATGATGTGGCCCCATCAGGTAAAGAGGATCACTCTAATGTTCTTTTAAACATATTTAATTGCAATTGGTGTATTAATTAATGTAACCTTTTGTGTTTCAACTCCAAAGGGTTTAGAGGGTGTTCAACATGTTGAGCATGAGCCTATAAGACAAGATCAGGAACATGATGTGGCCCCATCAGGTAAAGAGCACCATTCTAATGTTCTTTTAATTAATGAAATACTTGTAACAATAATAATAAAATATATCAATTTAACATTTTTTTGTTATTGTAGCAGACCCCCCTTGTAGTGGCCTCCACGTCGTGAGTACACAACTAGGCATACATTAAGATCATGAGTAGTGTAGTGCCCCATCCGTTGTGGCCCTCCTGGATATTTGCGTAAGTGTGTTTTGTGGTCTTGTTGGTTATTTGGTCGGTTCATGTGATTAAAGTGAGATTTTAATGGCTCTGTTAAGCAAGTTAATTGAATTAATTAATGGAAATGTTGTCATTTAGGGATGAATTAAATAAATTATTATATTAAACATATTGATGAAGTAATTTAAATAAAATTAGAAGTGAAATTATAAATAACAAGTCCATATTGTGAAACAATATCTACATGTTTAATTTTAAATAATTAAATTAATTTTTACCTTATAAAAGATTATCTTGTGGGGTATAAATATTATATATAGGAAAATAATGTGATTTATAATTTAATAATGATGAAAAGATAATTATTTTAATAAGAAATTTAAATGGATAAGGGGATAGGAAGCTAAAGTGTTTTAAAGCAAGAAAAGCTGGAAAGAAAATAATAAAAGGAAAGAAAAGATTTAAAAAGAAAAAAAAAGCATAAAACGTGCTCTTGCATAGTTGGAAAGGGGTCTTGAACGGGAGAGGAGAGGGGACGGTTCTGCATACAAGCGAGACTACATGTATTTCCTCTGGGGGGAAAAATGCTGGGGTTCAATGGGGGAGGGGATGATAAGTCTTGGTATGGAAACCAAAAGGGTTTCCGGTTCTGATCACTCGGTTCATACTTTGGTTAGATGAGAAGGAAAGTTACAACAAAAGGGAGGATAGCGCCTGCCACAGGTAGGCTTGTGTACCATACCTCATCTTTTTCGTTATGAATAGCTTTTATAAGAATACTTGTCTGTGTATCTTTTAACTTCATAGACGTATTATCTTGGAGAAAATTACTAATTGATTTACATAATTCTCTCTCTCCATGCCGTCGTTGTTTTGCAGCTAATATGCAAGTTTCTAACCTTATTAGATAATTTTGTATAGAGGAATATCAACCATCCCTAAAATTTGACCTTGTAGAATAGGCTACGATTGAATGTGAAAGTCCCAAATATTGGGGTCCTTGTTGAGTCCAATTAAGCAATGAATAAGCGTTCTAATGATCCTCTTAAATAATCGCTATGCAAACAACTTATTAATATCAACTCGACTTTAAACGAAGTTTCATTTTGGTGGCACCAATATTTAATCTGCAAATTGATTCTTCTCTATTTTCTTCCATTGTGTTGAGTATTATAGATTCAGAATGGAGCTATTTCCTTGTGAGTGCTCTATTCTGGTTAGATTCATCTAGCCTGATAGCATATTCCCCTTATTTCATATCGACCACAAAGCTTGGTTGCTAGTATTCTTTCACCGATTGGAATCTTCTATCTTTGTAATTTGGTTTATCACCTATAGTCGGCTTTCACCCTGTATCAAGGATTTTATTTTAAGGTTCATACCTGATATTTCTTTAGGGTAATAATCTACTTGTTACCAAATCTCTATCATAGTTGGCCTCTAAATGTTTATATTCCCTTTGATGATAGTCCATCCCTAAGATCTGTAAATAGAAAATATGTCCTTGTTAGATCAGTCTAAAATCCGTCTCTTTGGAAGTAATCAATGTGACTTTCGATGGAGTCTTCTTTCAATAAACTTTCCTTGCTTAATTTATTGTTATTGCTTAATTTATTAGTAAGTAGCTACTAAGACAGCACGATAGAAGAGCTAGGTGTACATCTGCAAGTTCTTCGTGTTGCAAGCATGTTTTGTTTAACCGAGTCAAAGTATAGCATGAGTATATCCACTTGGTGCTTGTTTTGGTTAGTAGAATTATTTTGTCATCTCTTTCTGTTGCGTTAACATAATTACTACTAGAGAGTTTCAATGTCGGCATGTAGTTGGCCATAAATCTAGCGGCTGGAGCATTTAGAACTATCCTTATAAAAATAAAATAAAACACCCTCCATCTTGTTGGCCATAACACCCTTGATGGTGGCCATATGAAATGGAACCAAGATGCCATAAATGGGTACCAGTACAACATCATTTTCGTACCAACCTAAACCATGAGCTTTCTAGAATAAAGGGTTAAATAATCTCTCTGATTTCATTATCTTCATGTCTCAACTGCGGTGCTTGAACTTAATAGAAATTTTTTAAAGATTTAAGCAACCTGCTTGATTCTTTTGACAATCTATCGCAGTTGCAACACTTGAAAATAAATACTATCAATGTACTAACACAATAGTGAGCTCACCTTTGATCGTGGTGAAGTTTAACTTCCAACTTCAAATTTAAATGCATCTCTGGAAACTCGCCACCAAACAGAAAAGCGTCCAGTTCAGAAAAGAAAAAAAAGTAGTACATTATTTCCTCTACTCTTAAGTCACGTATTTGCACCTCACCTGTCTCCTTCCCTTAAGTCTTGTGGATAAAATTTGGGATTTGATAATAATGCGAGTAGATGGTGATATTTCCAAATTCCAAAATTCACTTTCTAATTTACTTAGCAACCTGTCACTGTTACAGCATTTAGAGTTGAGGCATTGTTCAAAATTTAATAAGTCTGTGAAACCATTGGCAACCCATCACAGCTACAACTTTTAGACTTGCAAGGTGTAGTAAATTAAATAATCTCTCTGGTTTCATTGTCAACTTTTGTACTTCTCCAAAAGATTGGGATGTTTTCCCTTCTTGTATATTTATTGCCATATCATAATCTGTCAATTCTATAATATATTTTTAGGTTGTTTTATCAATATTTTGTAAAAGTTTACAACTCCTTTATCAATAGGTTGACTTTCTTTTGTGTAACTCTTTTTGAGGTGACACCATTGTTAATATGTGGATTGTATTTGTGTTTTTGGGTTGAATGATTTGTGGATGGAGTTTGATGAAACTTTCTTTGAGTGGCTTTTTGGAGTTAATCTCATATTTGATAGAAATTTTATCCTTGTGTTGGAATTATTTGGAAAAAACTTGTGTTGCTTCATTTTACCCTTGTTTGTGGGTTTTCATTCTTTTTGGCTTCCAGAGGCTTAAGGTGATTGTCAGTTAATGTTCTCTCTTTATGTGCCCTTGATGTGGCAAGTGTTTTGGTATCATGATTTTGAAAGAGTTGTACGAGAATTGTTGAAACTTTTATTATGTGTTTATAGCGAGATGGGTAATGCCTCGCATGTTTCTCTGTTGCGATCTAATGTTCTTGTTATGTTGTACAACCCTTGGTTTTTGGTTTGATGTATGTTTGGTCTCTAGGGAGAGTGGCTCTTCGTGGGGGCCGGCACCTCGAGTAAGAGGAAGTGCATAGGAGAACCCACGTAAGATTAGTTAAACAAGTGATAACCTAAAAATAGAATTTAGGGGGATGGGTAGTAAAATGCCTCGTCTATGCATTAGGGCTATCATAGACTAATGATAGGCTGAGAAGGCCGTGGTCGGCAAAGTCATAACCTTGTCCCCATGAGAGGTTATTGGCTCCGCATGAGCTACCCTATGGTGTTGGCGCCTCAAGTAAGAGGAAGAGCCAGGAGATCCATAGATGGGTGTCGACGCCTTAGTTGGAGGAAGGGTCAGGAGATCCCATGAGAGCTATGCGATGAAACTCTCCACTAGACACCCTTGTGCCTTATTTCTTTTTGCCTCTAGAATTGTATTCTATTTATTATTTTAGTTTGATATGGAAATGTTTCATGATCATTATTTGGTTACTTGTTTACTGGTTATTGCTTTGATTTATGTGATGAGATTTATGACTTTAAGTTAGTATGTTGACTCATGAATGTTTATTATGTCTTTGTAATCCTTGAGTTTTATGATACTTTTGTATGATGTTGAGTCTTGTGGTTTCGTGTTTGGATGTTCTTGGTTGAGGACTCTTTTTGTCAGCTCCTTAGCACGGGGGGTGGGTCTTCAGACCCACGTGGTCGGGTGGAATGTGCTAAGCACCCTATTGGGTCCCTAGTCGAGGATCGAGAGGT
>VDFB02004758.1:0-20217 GCA_007258455.2 Sequoia sempervirens | reverse complement strand
GTTGAGAAGTGCATAAAAAACACATCAAAACATGTGAAAATGAACTAAATATTCCATGAACTGAATATGCCAACTAAAATGCCAATAACCAAGACATGCCAAAAGTATCAAAGTGGATATGACATTTAACCAATACCAAACATCAATGTAATCAATCAGTTTTGACATCAAGGAAAAAATGCCACAGAAGAAGTCAACAATGATGTCCTCGGCCATCAACATGTTTGTATAGAGTAAGCTCAAGGATGTTAGATCTTGTTTATCCCTATATATTAGTTAAATATCCTGTTATCTAATCTCAAATCTCTTTATGAGGAAGGAAAAAGTATAAAAGTACAACTCTAGACATTGAGATCTTAATCGAAGCACACTGACCTTTATGGGAGACCCATTCCATCATATAACAACATTGTAACTGTCAAAATGACTACATGACTAAAAAACTAAGAAAATAATACATTCTAATTAGCAATTTTCTTATTACAACTGAGCAACTATTTGTTTTCAGAGACTCTTTGAGCACTGCCAAAAGACCCAACTTCACAATCTTCCAAGACTCTTGGAAAAATTCAATAGGAAAACCTTTGAGGCCCAATGTTTTCCCTTTTTACATATGAAAGATAACTTATTCATTTTCCTTCAAGAAGATAGAGATCATGAGTGTCTCATTCATATGTGAGGTAACTAAGGAAGAGTATAGTCAATGATAACTTCTTTGCCACCCAAAGGGAAGCTTTCCTAAAAGAGGGAAGAGAAATGATGGACTACTTCAAGATTGATATCCTAAAAGGAAGATAGTTGAGTTCCTTGAGCTAAGAGTAGAGAGGGTAAGAAATTCCCAGATCTTCTATCCTTGACCAAGTTATGGGAAAAGGAAGTGTTTTGGTCTCTGGCTTGAAGCCAGTGAATTATTGATTTTTCCTTCCAAAAGACATTTTCACAAATCTCATTCATGAATTTCATTGGACAAGGAAGATTCCAGAGTAAGATGTTCAAGGATCATATCATCCTCCCTGATTTGGGAGATTGTTTCATCCAATTTGTCTTGCACCTACTTCCTTTTCTTAAAAATTTTACCAAAATGGGATCTATTCCACTTTTGGAGCTTGAACTTAAACATATTGCAATATTTTTGAAGGAGTACATGTCATCCAAAAAGGGAGCTTATTATCTACCCACCAATTAGCAATGAGATCATGTAGCAACTACTCATGAAGCCACATCAATTGGAACTGCTCATGAGATCCTTGAGCCTCAATACAATAGCAATGGTTTTCAAGTTCCTCCAAGGAGATAGAGCTCATGAGTGTCTCATTCATATGCAAAGTAAGTAAGGAAGAATGCACTCACTTATAATTTCTTTCCCATCCAAAGGGGGACTTTCGTAAAAGATGGAAGAAAAATGGACTACTTCAAGATTGATACCCTAAAAGGAATCACCGCATATTAAAAAATATTTCTACTGTCTAACCCTTAATCCTAAATTTGGGATGTTTTTCGCATTTGTGCTTGTCTCAAACAACCTTATTAACAGTGCCATTTACTTTTTGAGGTTAAAATTTTATAATGATCATACTGGATTTTCAGGAAAGGGTATCTAGAATAATGACAAATGCTCCTTATATTCTTAATTTGGAAACATGACATAAAGTTAATGATATCAATAATTGGGAAAGAAAAACAACACAGAAAGGAAACTATGGTAGAAAGTTCAGAAAATGGAGAATAACATACTCATCAAGCACATATGTAACTACATCTAAGTATGAAAGACCCATTCAAGTATAATACTTCTGATTCATTAAGAGAAAAAAGGCCAACTGTTTGATACATTTCATTTAGATGTCTTACACTAATGGCTAAGTGAAAATACAACAAATAAATCTGTTGATATTGTTCATTAAGTGAACATAACATTTATTGCTAATGTTCATAAAATGAAAACTTTAAACTATTTCCCAGCATAATTAAATGACAACAACTTTGCAAATACTAACAAACCAATTTCATTGGAAGTGATACAAACAAAATCTAAAGATCAAAATTGAGGAGAATCCTATAACCCAGTAACCATTGGTGTTAAAGAACATCCAATGGAACTAGCATCTACTAAGGAGTAGTTGTTTGAAGTATCCACATGCTGCAAGGAAAACTAATGTGGTAGGTCCTCTCCTTTCAAGGTGCAAATGACAAATGTATAAATTGGGTTTTCATCCTAAATAGGATACAAAGATTTGCACTCTACAACAGGCACCAGTAGTTTTGTCAATTTGACATATGTCATGTGAGTATATTAATGAGTGTGCTGGAGGATTTCAGTAACAACACACCTAACAACCTGTGTGTGAAGTATGCAGAGTGTCGCTTGTATCAAATGTTAAGAATTGTAATGGCCTTTCAATAGAGATCTATGAGAGGATAAAGTATGTGATTAGTATAACTTACTAAAAAATGTTAAGAAAAAGAGAGTTTAGATGTATGTGCATCTATGTGTCCTTTTGAACTTACATTTGTCAATGTGCATTTATCTCTTTATATGGTCATTCCCACAAACCTATAATTTGGGCATCTATAGAGTTTTTTTTTTAATTCTTTAGTTAAAAATGTGAGCAATTTAATGTAGTGCATTTGAAGTAACTTTCAACTTAACCATATGATTGTAGATTACATCTTATTTTGCTTGATTTTTATGCTCTTACATTTCAAATAGCGATAAAACGAAGATCCTAACTATCTTGTTAATACAAACACTTGAACAAAATGAATGTTATTTATGCTATCATAATACCAAGCAAAATACTACCACAAACACTTGAAATATGAACTCGTGGCATACAATGAATACAATATTTCAATTTCACTCATATGAAAGGTCGTACTTCCCAATTTTCATTTCTTAATTATTACTTTTACGTTTCTTGAATGCCTAAATTCCCTACTCTCACTTTGCTTGCAGGCCAGCCACTTCCAATGTCTTCCAACGTTCACATGTCTACATTAATTGCAAATTCCATTGCAGACATCCTTTCAGGCATGCCTGATGTTGACCCCTTTGGTCGCGCCCACAAAAAGATATAAAAATCATGGCAAAACCTATCCTGGGAATTGGACATTCCAGCAGGTGACTAATACCTCTTCGTAGTCATTCATTTACTTGTCAAACCAAGGAATGTAAACTTTAAATGGAGTAGCACTATATGTGCACTAAGAATCGGTTTCAGTCACAACCTATTAAAAATAAACACTTGGAAAGAAATTCTATCTATGCTACAGGAAGGTAATGCAAAATTCTCTTAACTCAATCATAATCTAACCAAAGCAGAAATTGTAATAGCTACAATTGAGAAACAAACTATAAACTAGCCTTATGCTGCAGGAACAAACACAGGGATGGATTCTCGATGCTGCAGGAACAGTATAAGACTAAGCTTGTGCTGAAACTTCTAAAATGAAACCTAACTTGAATTAACAAAGGATAAACAACTACTCTCCTACAAATACTTACTAAGTGGGCCCCCTTAGCAAGCATCAACTAATTTACACAGAAGATTGTGCTCAGAACTCCATCAACTTTTATTCATAACGTGAAATCATTTACATTGATTGTTTTGCTTCAAAAAACTAACGAAAACTCTAATTCATATTATAACTCTAACTCTTACATAATCTACTTCTCTATCTATCTCCTTTTTTTTTTTCACCCACGCAGGAGGAACACTTATTTTAAATCAGGAGAACAACTAACTAACTAACCCTAACAGAGAAAGAAATGGATATAAAATGTATCCTGAAATCAAGGAACAGACTTCATAAATGAGTTTATCCGTTCAACCCAATCCAGAGAGAATCTAGCACTCCACTCTTTTTGGATTAAATGTCATTTAAAATCCTTCCCAACAGTTTCAGTCAAAGAGTCTTTGCCAGAGCTTCCTCAAAGTCATGCAGGAAATGGACTTTACTGCAAGGCTGAGATTGGCTACACTTGACTCGATCATACTTTCTTCAACAACCTGCGAAACACAAGGTAACAGATGCGAAAGAAATGGCGCATGGCATATACACAATATTCATTCATTAATCACATATTTAAATCTATTTCATCATTCAAAAACTACATACATTATACTAGTCATTTGGGAAGTCAATCAGGGTAATAAATACAGACATGTCAACATGATAGGCTGTAGGAACATGGAAGTTTATTGCTACAGGATATCCCCCAATAAAAGGTTTCAAGAGAGTTAAACAACCATGAACAACAAAAGTAAAGGTATTAAAAATACACCATGATATCCAAATTATGAGCATATTTTGGGCTCATCATTTTGCCCCCTACTTAACCCAATGCTGGTCCTCTAGCATTAAACTTCCTGGTGGTCTCTCTGAAATCAATGGTTGAGGCATGACCCTGAAATGGAATTCCAAATTTGTAACAAAAACCTTTGTAACTCTACCACCTTTCATACCTATGGGCTTCTATATCTTCATTAAGATTTGTAGCCTGGTAGGGATAAAGGGGCCACATTAGCATAGGAGGTCTAAATGTTAATGGCAACCACAATTCAAACCTCTTTTGAAGTCCCAATTGTATGTATTTGCTTGATTATTTAAGAGCTGCTATAAAATTTAGGGGACTGTGAGGCTCAGACTTTCTTAACCCAACGGTTAATCTCTCCCACCTCTTTTCAATTCTGGAATATGATAGTCTCCAAGACGAGTATGATTGTTCTTGAAATTCATTATATACCTATTTTCTAAGATCAAAAATTTTCACCCTGGCTATATCATTATTAAAACCATATGCCAGAGTAAGCCAGGTTTTCAACATTGTGCGGGGGTTTGAACTCTCAGAACACAATGGAACAGACTCATTCCTTTCGGCTTCTTCATATGTTTCCCATTGCCTGCCATAATTTGCTTCATTTTTCGTCCAAGAAATAAATGATCTCAAATGGATGTTGCCAATATACAGAAGGGGATTCCACTCTGTTTCAAATGGAATTAAAAAGCCATGTAAATAAAATTCACACAAAGAATTTATGAGCCAATTAGGGGCTGCCTAGTATGCATCGTAGAATTCTTTAGCAGTGTGAAGAATAGGATCTTGATTTATGGAAATTCTCATTAGTTGGAACCACAAGAACTGTTCCTTGAGGCACAAAGCATAAACTCTAGGTGGTGGTCTGCATTCCATAATTTGACTAGTTACCTTCAACATTTCATCCATTTTCTCCTTTAACTCCTAAATTTCCTGTTTATGCCCTTCAATTTCCTTTTTTAGTTTCTTCTTTTCCTCCTCCCAAAGACTTTGTTGCATTTCAGTCTTGGCCAGGTGGCGGAATCTCAGGGTTTGCAATGTAACCAGTCTCCATGTAGCTTTGAAATATTCCAAAAATTTAATTAAAAATGTCTTTTTATAAACAACAATGGTTTGACAAGTTGCAGGGGGAATCGAGGCTTCATTGGCCACTTCCAATTGTTTAGTTTGTTCTTCTTCTTGCTGCAGGATGAATTCTTGTTGCTGCAGTGGAGAAGACTGTGCTTCCTCCAAAATCTGCATAGTTGTAGCAGCCAAGTCATCAAGACTTGATACCCCCCTTTCATTATGCTCAACTTCCCTTGTCTCAATTTGTTCTTCTTCAAGAATAACAAATGAACTCTGTGCAGCACTCTCAGACACATTCTGAGAAACATCATATTCAAACTCTACAGATTCTTCTGAAATTATAATAACCTCAGGTTGAGGTGAAGCAGGGGATACTTTACATTGTGTTCTTGTAGAAACTCTTCTTGGCAATGTTGCGGCTACAGGAGGTGCTCTCGTAGCCTTCCTCTTTTTGAATTTCCTAGAAGGTTCTGCCTTGTCAAAGGATGATGGTGAACTGGTGACGGAAAAAGGTGTTGTTGTAGGAGACAATGTTGCAGGGGATGAAGCTGCAGGAGAAGAGCGTTGCCTTTTCTGAGAATGAGGGTCATATTCTGGGGTTTGTTCCACCCTAGATGACTCTCCGACCTTTGTTTTTCCTCTCTCTCTCCTACTGGTAGCCCTAGTTTGCACCCGGGCAGAGGACTCTGGTGTGAGAGTTACAAGACCAGGTGCTACAGGAGCAGATGATGCTTGCCCTGTTCTCCTACTGGTAGATGCCATTTCCTCTTTCTTTTTCTGAGGCCATGGGGTAAGTGCCCTAGGGGATTCTAGACGTTGTAGGCTCTTTTGGGCAACAAATTGTTGCCAGGAAAGAGGTGATACTTCTCTCAAAGAGCGTTCAATCAATAATTTTATAAGACCATGGTGAGCAATAGAATTATCTTTCCCCTGTTGGGTTCCGTGGGCACATTGTTCCAAAAATTTTAACAAAAAGTTTGAAACATTAATAGTTAATTCATGCCTCATATGACTTAGCAATTTGAAGTGGTAAGAATGTAGGTAAGAGAAATGGCCTTCACAAGTTAAATACTTGATTATGAAAGCAGCGTATTCTGGGTATGGCGGAGGTAACGACACACGCTTGCATGGTATCCAACTATGTAGCCATGTTGTTTATGATGTCTTGCTTGAAATTAGACAGCAGATTTGTGATCTTCGTCCGAGAAACCCCACTGGAAGAAGACTTTCCCACTGTAGCTTGATGGCCTCTACCCTTCTTCACATTTGCTCGGGAGTAATTGAGACATATTTTCATGAGATCATCCCAAGATGCTTGAGTGATATCACCACCTCCCATCAGGTCCAAGGCATCTATATAGGTATCATTGATTCCCCTTAGAAAAAGTAATTTATGAGATTCTTCATTGAGAGTATGGTCTGAATTCTTTTTCAGAGAAAACAAGAATCTTGATATATAATCCTCCAAACTTTCATCTTCCTTCTGTTGAATTTGGAATATATCATCACCTTTACTGCCACTCTTACAGTATTCCTTGTATTTCTCAATAAATTTTGTTTGCATGGTTGCCCAACTATCTACAACACCCCTTCCCAAACTCATGAACCATCTGAGAGCTTCCTCCTTCAAGGTAGCAGGAAACAATTTCAGTTTGTGAGCATCTGAAGTGTAGTCATAACTGCGACAGAGGATATCAAACTCAAACAAGAAGGTCGCTGGGTCTTCTGTAACTAAGCCATAGAACTTGGGAAGTAATGAAGAAGGAATATTCTTAAGGTTGTCATTGTTTTGTTGAGGAATAATGGGGAATTCAAAAGTAGGAGGTCGATTGGGTGGATTACATGCCATGTTCACCTGACCAAGTATAGGAGCAAATGGATTTTCTTCAGGTTCTTCATCAAATGGGCCAAATAGCAAGTTAGCACACAGACCTTCAACAAATGGGTCAATATCTAAGTCTCCTTCGTCCTCAAATAGGCTATAAGCTGGTTCAATTTTCTTAGCAATGAATGGCAGGTTAGGGAGAAATCTTCCCTAAGTGTCTCTTCTTCTATGCATGCAATGAAAATGAATGGTATTTTAAAAGATTTTGAAAATACTTGAGAAACTGACTAAACTACTGCTAATAATGACTATAGCAGGTTCTTAGATTGACACCATCCCAGGCAGTGGCGCCAAAAATGGTTGTGCCCACAAAAGGATATGAAAATCACGGCAAAACCTATCCTAGGAATTGGACATTCCAGCAAGTGACTAATACCTCTTCGTGGTTGTTCATTTACTTGTCAAACCAGGGAACGTAAACTTTAAATGGAGCAGCACTATATGTGCACTAAGAACTGGTTTCAGTCACAACCTATTGAAAATAAATACTTGGAAAGAAATTCTATCTATGCTACAGGAAGGTAATGCAAAATTCTCTTAACTCAATCATAATCTAACCAAAGCAGAAATCGTAATAGCTACAATTGAGAGACAAACTAAAAACTGGCCTTATGTTGTAGGAACAAACACAGAGATGGATTCCCGATGCTGCAAGAACAACATAAGACTGAGCTTGTGCTGAAACTTCTAAAATGAAACCTAACTTGAATTAACAAAGGATAAACAACTACTCTCCTACAAATACTTACTAAGTGGCCCCCCTTAGCAAGCATCAACTAATTTACACAGAAGATTGTGCTCAGAACTCCATCAACTTTTATTCATAACGTGAAATCATTTACATTGATTGTTCTGCTTCAAAAAACTAATGAAAACTCAGATTCATATTATAACTCTAACTCTTACATAATCTGCTTCTCTATCTATCTCCTTTTTTTTTTTGTTCACCCGCGCAGGAGGAACACTTATTTTAAATCAGGAGAACAACTAACTAACTAACCCTAACAGAGAAAGACATGGATATAAAATGTATCCCGAAATCGAGGAACAAACTTCCTAAATGAGTTTATCTGTTCAACCCGATCCAAAGAGAATCTAGCACTCCACTCTTTCCAAATTAAATGTCATTTAAAATCCTTCCCAACAGTTTCAGTCAAAGAGTCTTCGCTAGAGATTCCTCAAAGTCGTGCAGGAAATGGACTTTATTGCAAGGCTGAGATTGGTTGTGCTTGACTCGATCATACTTTCTTCAACAACCTGCGAAACACAAGGTAACAGATGTGAAAGAAAAGGTGCATGGCACATACACAATATCCATTCATTAATCACATATTTAAATCTATTTCATCATTCAAAAACTACATTCGTTATACCAATAATTTGGGAAGTCAATCAGGGTAATAAATACAGATATGTCAACATGATAGGTTGTAGGAACATGGAAGTGTATTGCTACAGGATATCCCCCAATAAAAGGTTTCAAGAGAGTTAAACAACCATGAACAACAAAAGTAAAGGTATTAAAAGTACACCATGATATCCAAATTATGAGCATATTTTGGGCTCATCACCCTTTCTACAAGTTGCATCTATTGATCCCATTCAACAACCATAAACTACGCTTACCAAGTATTGTATTCAACTGTCAGATGGGACACACACATCCTGCATTGCTACCCATGTAATTCAACGAGCTTTTCTTCGAGGAGGATTTAGTCAAAGGCTCTATTATCCACCTCAAAGAATACATTTGTAGAAAATTTCCAAAATTCACGTACGTCCATAATTACCTTATTTTTTTAGTTCCTCTTGTTTATGTATGTACATTGCATTCACTTTCAACTTCTCCTTTTCGTTGCAGGGCTATCGTAATTCATAGCTTGGAAGTAATTACAAACAATGCCTCAATGATTGGAGCTCCAACTGCTATTAATCAAGCTACAACCTATATGCTCTCTAGCAGCTCTTAGGAGCCATTGGCCACCAGGGAAACTCCCAACACCTCCCACGATGCACCTACATCAACAAGGGAAAAGCACACTCTCTCTCTCCACTGGAACCAAATCCCATTTCAACCTTAACCCCAAACCATAAAATTTGGTCCATAGAGGGTTGTGCCTTGAGTAAAAGCCCAATTCATTTGTACAAAAATGCAAGTAATGATGGGAAAGTCTTCGGGTTCAATTTCATAGATAGAGCAGGGTCTGAGATACATGTAACTTGTTTTAATGAACTTGTAGATAGGTTCTACCATGTGATCAAGTCCAATAGAACTTATGTGATCTCAAATAGTCACATCAAA
Source organism: Sequoia sempervirens (assembly GCA_007258455.2). Classification (NCBI taxonomy): domain Eukaryota; kingdom Viridiplantae; phylum Streptophyta; class Pinopsida; order Cupressales; family Cupressaceae; genus Sequoia; species Sequoia sempervirens. The sequence goes on along the minus strand of VDFB02004758.1, from coordinate 10,644 downwards.
GTAAGGAACACAAAATATAGTAGCAGCACAAACCCATATGAAATATTCCTCCACAACTCATCAACCATCAGTCCATCCACCTACGTAGACTCCACAATACCCACACACATCTACCATATCAAAAGCATTGAATCATTAATGTCATTACCTATTAATTCCCTTGTAGATGTCATTGGTGTTCTATCTATCTCTCCTCCATCAACCATTCGCAAAGGGATGGAACTAAAACAATAAAGTGTACAGCTACAATAATGGACATGTCAGGCTGCATTGATTATATCACAATTTGGGGTAGCCAGTGCCAAATCGTTGGGAAGCAACTAGTTGACCTTCCCCTACAACCCAACCCACCAATTATTTTGATCAAAAGTGGTTGGATAACCTCATGGTCTAGAAAATCTATTTATACGATCTTTCCTACAACCATTGTAACCAATCCCAACTTGGTTGAAGCCTCAACATTGCAAACATGGTATGCCACTATAGGGATTTCCCTTCCTTGTCTTTCCCTCTCAAAGAGCCATATATCACCCCAGAAATTTGAAAATTTGATTCCTCTTTCAAGTATTGAGAATCCAAGCTCTCTTGACAAACAAGATGTTTGTGTAAAGGCCACTATCACAGAGCTCCATTTAGACAACTTCTACTACCTGTCTTGCCCTCGCATGGTGGAAAACAAAAAGTGTAAAAAAAGGTTATCCAAATTACCCCAAGTGCTTTTCAATGCCCCAAGTGTTATGCAGAGTTTGCTACATGTGATTTTAGCTACATGCTCAAGATGGACTTGCAAGATGGTATAGGTCATCTTCTTAATGTCACTTCTTTTGAAGAACCAGCGACAACATTGTTTGGAGTTTGCACAGAATATTTTTAGCTCCTACTAGCGAAACCTAATGGTGCTAGCCAAATTTTAGACACATTTGTGAACAAAGAATTCCTACTAGCACTGTCCATCAAAACAAATTCTTTCGCTGGCCGTGAATCACAAAGCATTGTTATCAAATCTATTAAGTGAGCTTAACTTATCTATTACACTCTTTTTAAGTATGCTTGTTATGTCATGTGGAATTTTCCACTTTTTGTAAGCACAACAAACAATTACTCAAAACTCTTATACATATTTCCATTTACACATGTTTCATGCTTAACTTGCACATAGAGAATTTGAAGAATTGCTCTCTTTTTTGCTCAAAGTACTTGGTTTTCAATTTACCTTAAATTATATGTGACATGTCTCATAAGAATTTGAATATAAACTATGCACAATATTTCATTTCAAATGCATCATCTTGTTTGCTAAGATTTCAATGCTTTACTGTGTCTAGCTATAAACTTTTCTATAAATTTGTTTTCAACTATTTATGCATTTGGATTAGATGTCTTTACTAACTCAAAACAATAGATGTGACATGTCTCATAAGAATTCCAATATAAGCTATGCACAATGTTTTATTTCAAATGCATCATGATGTTTGCTAATATTTCAATGGTTTACTGGAACATTGAGTTATAATGTCATGTTCTCCACAATTTATTTACACCATATTTCAAATTATATTCAATGCTCCACATTAATATTTATTATTATTTCATTACACATTTACTTACATTAAATGTCCATCTCAGTTGTATATTTTGTTACAATTACTTTAAACAATGCACATAGTTATTTACTATTTTATCATTTCAGTTTTTAGGATTTAAACTTTATTTTTCCAATACCCATGCTTGCCATGGTTATTTATTATATATTATATTAAAATTATATGAACTATTTGTCTTCATAGAAAATTCTCAATCGAGTTAGAAAACAAAAGGTTGCAAGAAAAAAGAGCTCGACGAAATGAGCTCCAACGATTACACTACCATGCAAGAAAAGACGAGATAAATAAGAGAATATGAGAAAATGAACAAAACCACATAGATGGCATCTCTAGATCTACACTATCATGTTCTACTAATCCCACCCAGCTCCATCCACTTGCAACTGAAATACATAATTCAATTCAAGTAAATCCATTTTCTCATATCCATCCACAACCAAATTTTACTCAAGATTTTAATACTGCAAGAAATAACTTCCACTCAAAATTAGATAAACTTTCAAATATGCCAACATGTTTAGTCTACATGGAAAAATACCCTGGCATTAAAACAAGGGAAATAAATAAATTACCTACTTGTTACAAATGCGCATATGAAAAAATGGCCACCATTTTTTTAAATGGAATAACATGGACCCGGGTGAGCAACCCCTATGTTTAAAAAAATTAACTCAAGTTGAAGAGATGCTAATAGCAAGGGTTAGCCCGATCCTTCAAGTAACATATGCAAAGGGGGCCAGCTAAAATATGGTGGGCACACTATTTGTTTTCCTCAAGATGTTTCTACTATTGCAACCCACTTGCCCAGACATATAGATGAATTAGATATCTTATTGGTTAACAAAAAAAACATTGCGAAAATAGACTACAGCTTTTTGTGTAATTAGAGGACGTGTATATGAGGCCTTGCAATATAAAATCTTAAACGATCCATACTACAAAACTATACAATTAGATGAGGCCACATTATCCATCCTACCCTATGATTCCACTAACATTATAGACTGCTAAATGAAACAAACAGTATTCCTAGTCCCACGTCTACAACCATGATGTATACATATGATGCAAACAACGAAGATGTAGAAGAAAACATGCAACCCAGTACTTCATTTGTTGCTAGCCTTCCATCGGCACGTAGAGAGGTCAAAGAATTGTAGTCTTTATTGCAACTAGGTGAAGTCCGGCCACCATTGTCTATATATTGGCCACCCATTTCTCTGTCTCCCATCAATGAATACAACACAAAAGGATTATTTTTAATGGCATTCCCCAGTTTCTTTCCTACAAGCATAGCCAACTTCAAACGACAACGCATCAAGGAAGACAAATTACATGAATATGCTCACCACTTGCTCAGGTATTATGATAATAGGTTTGGCCAACACCCTTGGTTAGGTACTTCATACTAAATATAATAATGTTCCATCACAGCCAAGAAACAACATCTTTTTTGTTCATAAAAATATCCACCCAAGCCTACCAACAACTATTCTCGATCTTCATCAAAGATTGAAGGAGTTGCCTAATGACAAGCTTGCGGAACAACTCATATGCTTTGGAGCGTCAATTCGTGGAACACGCCAATTTTGGAACCGTTCTAGAGCAAAGCTTTCCGATATGGTCATACAAATTGGTTGTCCAACACTATTCTTCACACTCAATGCAGCAGATACAAAGTGGCCAGACTTGCATAGTATAATGCCATCTAATGCACCTACAAATCCATAAGTTGCTTACAGATGGAGGGTACAAAATATAGTTCAAAATCCACACCTTAAGCACAATACATGCACCATAGGTTTACTGCATTTCGTGAAGAGGTCTTTGAAAAGCCACTTGGTGCAATAAACTACTGGTACATGTAAAATTTTCATAGTTTAATCAATTTACATTGCATGCCTTCTAAACAACTCCTAATAATAAGTTTTCACTAGGTATGAATGGAAACACAGGGGTTCAACACATATCCATGGTTTGTTATGGCTAAAAGATGCACTAGACATCGAGAGAATACAATGGAATAATCTCCAATCAGTAAAAAATACAGTTGAATACATCAATAGATATGTTTCTGCATGGAATCCCAGACCCCTTCCTTTAAGAAACCAAACAATCCACCAAACTCTTCTCAATGATCCATGTTTAATGGACACAAGATTGATTATACCTTTAGACCCTCTAATCAACTACACAAAATTAGTAAATTGTATACGTCATACAAAGTGTACCTTACAAACATGTCTAAGGAGAAAAATCCCAACCATTTAATGTCGCTATAAAGCCCCTTGGAGCATGCAAGATCAATCAAGTCTTGTAATAGATTAGCATGGCCAACCAACATTCACCCCTTCTCGCAATGACGATCGCTTAAACCTACACAACCCTTATATACTCTCTATCTGGAGGGCCAATGTAGACTGTCAGCTTGTTCTCTCTATCCATGTTGTCCTCAAATAAATTAAAAAATATGCAGAAAAATCCAAAAGAAAATCATAAACATACCATGAAATGCTCTCTCGAATTTCAACTGATATTAACTTAGGCAAGCCAACACCCACAACTTTCCAAAAAATGCTTGCAGAAACACTAGTGGATCGTGATATTGGAGCCCAAGAAAGTTGCCACCTGCTGCTAAAACTGCCCCTCTACTTATCATGCAGGATATTTGTTTCTTTAAATGTTAGCCAAAATAAATTCCAACGTGTCTCAATGTCCTCCGAACCAACTACTGCATCTCCAAACTACATTGATACTTACTTGGATCGTCCAACAAATCTAGAGTCCATGGCACTTATTGAAGTAACTAGAAAATGGACTTTCAAGCCATCTCGAAAACATAGCCAATGGAAAAATCACTCCATAGAAGCCATTGTATGTGTATCCCCACGCTTCATAACCATCCCCGCAAAAGATGACAAAAACTATGAAGCATTTTGTTGGAGTGAACTACTACTGTAAAAGCCATTTCGCAACATTCATAATGATATTGGTTCATTATCGGCTCAAATAATAGAACAATGGGAGAATTTTGCATGTAATTATCATCCCTGGCATGTGCTACACACACAAACAAAAGCTCCTGAAAATACAGATTCTGACACCTCTTCTGATGAAGAAGATATAATACAAAATAACAACCCATCTGAATGGCAACTATTGTCTCACCTATACCCAATCCTTCCCCTCCACTTTGACGAACTAGACATGCTTGGTCACCGTGACATTGACTTGCACCATGATTGGGGATCTTCCCAAATCAATCCACAACATCAAGTCTCTGCAACTACATTCATAGAATCCAACCGTCCAACATTTCAAGTCCTCCATCTTACAAATCGCCCTACCCAACATGAGATGTTTTTCCAACAACAAAAGCATTTGATAATATTTTGTCACACTTACATGTTGATACTTTCCAACCTCCTCTAAAATTAATTGTTCAAGTAACTGTTGGAATAGGTAAATCACACCTCATAAAAGCCATCAAAATTGCACTCATGAGCTTAGCCCAGAATGGCCAATCACCATTACTACTTCTTGCACCAATAGGCGTAGCAACATTCAACATAGAAGCGTCAATAATCCACTCTACTCTATGAATACCTATCAAAGATATGGAACCCTTGCAAGGAAAAACACTAGCAAGTTTCCAGGAAAAAAATGTACTATATTTGGTACATATCGATAGATGAAATGAGCTTCATTGGACCCAAGTTGCTACAATGCATTGACATGAGGCTACGTGAAGCATTCCCCAGCAATAACCAAATACCATTTGGAGGATGCTCAATCATGCTCTTTGATGATCTTGGACAGCTTCCACCATTCAAGGACATCCCTATGTATGCCTCAACATCATATGGAGGCACTCTATGGCACAGTTTTACAAAGGATATCACTCTTACCAAAAAAAATTGTCAAATCGGTGAAGCTCCGACACAGATTTCATTTTGTAGTCTCCTCTCTAATTTATGAAATGAAGAACCTACAATTGAAGATTGAAAAGTTCTAATGTCACACTCCAGCTCAACATTGACCTCTATAGAGAAAACTAGTTTCTTATCCTCAATACATCTCTTCGTAACAAATGAAATGGTCTCACTACATAACCAACAAATGTTATTGTCTTTGGAAAAACCTGTTGCATTATTAATTGTAGAGCAACTTAAGGGACCACCAAGTTCAAATCTAGATGAAGAACAACTTCAATATAAGCTTATATTATGTGTTCAACAAAAAGTAATGTTATGTTCAAATTTATGGGTGGAAACAGGCCTTGTTAATGGTGCACTTGGCGAAGTCAAAGCAATAGTCTACAAGGATGCTGAAAATCCACCTTCACTTCCATTGTTTGTTGTTGTTCAATTCAATAATTACATTGGCCCCGCTTGGGACCACAATAATCCAAAAAATGTCCCTATTTCCCCTTTGAGTCATGGTCGACATTGTCAAATACCACTCAAAATGGCATGGGCCTTAACAATACACAAATCACCAGGCCTAACACTTGAAAAGGAAACAATCGACATTGGCAATGTGGATCAGCAAGGCCTAACATTCAGCTATTTCTAGAGTGTGTGATCTTGCAAGTCTGTGCATCAAACCAACCTTCACATTTGAACGATATGCACGTATGCAACAAAGCCCATATGTAGCTCACCGAAAGCAAGAGGAAGCATGCTTATTAGCATTATCAAATTCAACCTCCTCAACAAACACTAATACTTAAAGCAACTGGAGGTTAGATACTTCTATTTTATTAGTTACATTTATTCACCTTACAACTTCATTTACAATAATTTCATAATTAGCTACAAAATCAAATATCAACTATTATCTCTATTAACAAATATGTTTCGTATATATGAACAGATATAATAATATGCCTTGCACATTAAAATCTCTAAGCTTCTCCATATACACTAAAATCTCTAAGCTTCTCCATATACAAATCTCACATCATCCAATCTCTACCTATAAGCTTTCAGGAGTATGCACCAAAGAATATACAGCTGCTCTCCTACTGTGCAAGCATACAGAAAGACACTATTTTTGCACAATCTTGAGGTAAGTCACTTGCCCAGGTTTGATTGTTTTGATTTGTAGAACTGGTCTGTTAGTTCGCACAATACTCAATGAACTCTTATTTACTTCTAGGTCATTACCCCCAAAAAACAATATTTCAATTTCTTCCTATTTTGTGTTAGTCATTGTAGCAAGTTACCTTGTCCATTTGATTTAAATTGCACTTCATTATACAAAACACTATTCAAACAAGGTTGATTAGAAACTCGTGCATGCAAAGGAGGTGTTTTCTCTACAGCCCTCTTCAACTTTGTCTTTTACCTCCTCTAAACTGTCATGCTCGATAATCAACCACCTTCATTTCATGGCCATTTCAAGTTATATAGTGTAGTTTGACTGGAAGTTGCTTCCTTATTTAATTTTTGGACTGCATCTATGACCATCCATTTCACTATCTTATGTTGATTGTGTTTTCTGCCATTTTCCTTTGTCTGTACCAAAGTATCATTGCCAATGCATCTCTACCATAAAATTGTCATCACATTCTTTAAGAATAATTGTCCTTTAAGCCAAAAATGGTCTTTGATTTATCTATACTTGTATGTGGAATGAAAAAATAGGCTAATGATACTTATGAGCATTGCAGGAATGAACCCAATGCCCACATGGAATTATTTTTGTACATGTTTGCAAATATTATACAGGCATTTCAAAAGCAACTTCTGCAAAGTTTACATGAAAAGGAAATGAAACCATATTGATGTGATCTGGCCATTCTTTTCTTAATCTGATGATGGATGTAATATAATAACATTTGGTAAGAAAAAATTCTATTTAAAATTATTTCTATTTCTTTCATGTTCAATAAGTATGTGAATGTTTAGCAAAGTGCCAAGAATTTAGTATGGCATTATTTGTATCGAGCAATTGTGTTTATCTTAATGGGAGATCCCCCAGGGTTATGTTATGTATTTCCAAATACCACATTTCTAATAAGTGTTCTTGTGTAGTGACCTGACAACAGGAGCTTTCCTACGGGTCATGTTCTGTGTTACCAAATGTGATGTTGTTGATAAGTGTTTTGGAAAATAATGAAATAGGTATTGGGGATCATAGGTATAAACTATATATTGTAGAACTAGAAGCCTTGGAAGGCATCTAAGTGTTTAATAAAATGCTAAAACTCAAGTACATAAGGGTTTGTCTTAATTGGAGTTTCCCCAAGGGTCATGTTATGATTTTTCAAACCCCATGATGGTGATAATTGTTCTTGTGCAATGATCTGACAAACAATGTAACTGAGTTATGTATATACAATATTGCAGAAGTAGGGCCTCAACAAGTATGTGGTTGTTTAATGAAATGCTTAGGATAAAAATAGTTGGATTGAAATTCCTTATCTGAGAAGTATTTTGTGCAATAACCAATGAGTAATGTGGATGCATATATCTTGGAGAAGTAGCGGCTGCAATAGGCATGTGAATGTTTGATTAAATGCTAACGATTAAACACAACTAGCTTTGAGTCAAGTATATTTTTCTTAATGGGGACTCTTAGGGTTCAAGTTTTGTATTCCCAAATACCTTATTTGAGAAGTGTTTTGGTGCAATCACCTAGAAAACAAAAACATGTGAATTGTGGATTTAGATATATTACATATATATGATCTTGCAGAACTAAAGACCTTCATACACATGTGAACGTGCAATAAAATGCCAAGAATGAATACAACGGGATTTGTGTGAGCAACAATGTTTGTCTTAATGAGAACTCCAGAAGGTTCTTGTTCCACATTTCCAAATGCCATGTTCGCAACAAGTGAGGAAATGAAGTGATGCATTTTTATTCCTGAATCCCCCTTACAGTTTGTTCCTTGTGTTCTTCACTTGAATTCATCTATCCTTATGCTTTGATGGAAGTCCATAACCTATTCCAACATCCTCACTTTTGAACATGAAATAAGGATGCTATCAAAGGTTGTGGTGTTCATCTTTTCTCTTTCCAATTGTATTTTATTGAAATTTTCTAAAGCCTTTTCAAAAACGTAATTCTACGCATGTCTTGTAATCATGCTACACTGTGAGACACATTTATTCAACATAGTGAATACTACCCATGCAATAATGGTAAACAAGATTCTATGACTAATATATGATCATTTAATGAATTTTTTTCTGATTATATATGTATGATGATATCATATACTAATTTTTTGGGCAATGACATTGCAAAGAATGAAATGGATATCATATATTTATATATATGAAAGTACATAAAGTCTCACAGAATTGGGCATGTGAATTTTTAATGAAATGCTAAGAATTAGTGTAGAACAAGATTCATATTGAGTGATAATGGGACCTTCCTCAAGGTTCATGGTTTGTATTATCAAGTTTCAACTACCATGATTGTGATACTGTTGTTGCAGACTGGCCTAGCAAACAATGATATAGGTGTTTTGGATCTCAGTAATTGTTGATTATTAAGTTTTCTATGTTACTTCTTACAATAATTTTACAATATTAGTTTGTTTCACCTTTCCTCTTTTGGCACTGTAAATAAATATAGGTTAAGATTACCATGCCCTGGCAAACAGAAAAGAGGCAGCTCATTAAGGTTCAGTTTTTTGTATTGATAGCCAATTGATTTGTTTTGGCATGACTTTATATGGTGCGTCCACATTGATCACTGTAAGCATATGTTTTCTTTTGTAAATGCAAATCATTTTCCCTTGAAATGGACATAAATATCATTAATCAAGCAGGATATGTTTTGTCTTATTTTAATTTCTTCTCCTTTTGCTTTGTGGAGTTTGTTAAAAAATATTTCCACTCAAGCATTGTTTATAGTAAAGTTTTTCATTACTCTTCTGCCTATTATCAATGTTAATATTTGGCTTGCAACATGTCTTTTTCTTATAGGATACCTCTCTTTATTGGCCCACATATCTTGTTCATATGACCTCTCTCTGTCACACCAATGGATTTTTCTTATAGTTATTTTCTTCTTCTTTGTCACTCCAATGGATTTCTTTTTGGTTTCAATTTTTTTCTTAGTTTTTCAATTGTTATTTTCTCTTCTTGTCTCTGACAAAACAAGCCTCTACCAGCTAAGCAAAGACACACATCCCTCAAAATATGATTTCCCTCAACCAATTCATAATGGACATTGTAATAATTTATATTTACCATGGGTTGCTTATATATGGAACAACCTTCTGTAATTGTCTAATTTTGTATGGGTATATTCAATTCTTTGTATTGGTTTGGCCATTTCTATAATGGGCTATGAGATATGTGAGGGAAAAGTTTGTGTTTCAATTCTTCTCTTCTTATTTATTTAACTAAAATTTAAAATTCTTTTCTTAAATCCCATTTCATTAAAGTTTTAATTTGTAAATTATATCTGCTATAAATAGCATTTCTATTTACTTGGACACAAATTTCTTCACTTCTCATTATTACATCTATCTCTTTTATTTCATCAAAGTAATCCTCAACCACTTTAATTTTCTAAATGTCCTATCAATTGATCTCATGTACAAAACAAATATATACACAAAATAAACCAATATATTTTTTAATTCACCTTCCACTACTCTTTGGCGTTCCCATTGCACATCAAGGTGCGATTGCTAGTTGTAACTTAATTTATAATTTGATTCTCTATGTATTTTTATGTTTTAATAGTTAAAATCATTTTAAATTTGTTTTGGTTAATAAGAGATATAATATTTTTAATTTACATTAGAATAAAAATGATAATAATATTATCTTAAAACAATAATAATTAAAAAATAATTCATAATTAAGTTCATTACTATAATTATCATTATAGAGATTAAGATAATAATAATTAAAAAATAGATTCATGATTAAGTTTATTACTATAATTGACATTATAGAGATTAAGTTACAATTATAACTATTTAATTTTTAATTAAATTAAGATTTTTTTTTACAAAAAAGGGGTAAAAAATTTATTGAAAATTAGAACAAAGCATTACATAACA
>VDFB02004757.1:0-12492 GCA_007258455.2 Sequoia sempervirens | reverse complement strand
AGGAGGTATGAACAACTTGATGATGTTCATTTGTTAATCAATCAATAAAAATGGAAAATTACGAAAAATAAACAAAAAGACAATGAAGCTTTGCTTCTAGTTCAAAGTGCAGTAAGTCAATCAATCTTTTCTAGGGCAAGTGATGTTTTACATTTAAAACAAACATGGACTATTCTTGCAATTGTATATCAAAATGCTCATACAACAAAACTACAAACATTAAAAAAGAGTTTTGAAAATATTAATGAGTCCAAATGAATAAGTTCATGAATTTCTCACAAATATTAAAAGAATGATAAATCAAATGAGAATTGTACATGATAATTTGAGTAATCAACATGTGATTGAGAAAATTTTAAGAAGTTTTCCTATATTATTTGACAATATCTTTTCCACAATAGAAATCTTAAAAGATCTTACAAGTATTGAAATTGGTGAATTAAGTGGCATTTTATTAATAGCTGAATAAATAATGAAAAATAGTGAAGAAAATATAGAGTAGGCATTTACATCTAAGGTAAACATAAGAGGTAAATAGCATAATTTTTCTAAAGGTTATCACAAACCCAAATATGGCAATGTTATCATTCTAAAAATAAGCATAGAAGCAAGTCTAGTAAAACTCTAGAGGAAAGGGCTATGATCAAGGAAGAGGTTCTAGTTTGTAAGGAAGAAGTAATAATAACAGAGGTAGAGGTCGGGGTAGAATTAGGGATATTGGTAGAGACAAAAGACATATCTAGTGTTTTCCTTGTAATAAATTTGACCATTATGAGTCAAAATGTTGGCATAAGCAATCTACTCGTAATATTGTAGAAGATGCACACACACAAAATTATTTCCTATTTGAATACAAGTTACAATAAAGATATTTTGTGGTATATTGATTTTGGTTTATCTTTACATATGAATTTTATGAGAATCTATTTATTGATTTAGATTAAAAACATAATAGTATTGTTGTGTCAGGGGATAATAAATCACATGGGATTAAAGGAAAAGGAACAATTGAAGTAACTAATGAGCGTGATAAAATCAAGCATTTGCATAACACTATTAGTTTTTTCTCTAATAAACATTTGTTATCAATTGATCAAATGCTTGAATAGAATTATCAAGTTATTTTTTATAGGAATGAATGTATAATCAAAGACATGTAATGATTGCATGAGTGTGCATGACAAGTGATCATATGTTTCCCCTTCACTTTTCTTCAAGTAATCAAGTCTTGCACACTAAAAAACTGCATGATTATTGTCGATGGCATCAAAGGTATGGGCATCTTAATTAAATGGTGGTTTGATTTAACTTAAAAAGAAGCAGATGGTTGAAGGATTGCCATTTATCAAGAACAAACAAAAAAATTGTGAAGAATGTTTGAAAAACAACTTGTGTAGAGATAATTTTGCTATTGGTTTGTCTATAAAGGCTAGAAAACCTCTTGAAATTATTCATATTGATTTGTGTGGTCCTATGAAAAATATTTATTTAAATAAATCCAAATTATTTCACTTTTATTGATAATTTTTTGTCAAAAATTTTGGACAGAATAATAGAAGCATGCAAATATTTTAAACAAATAATATTGTGCTTCTTTCTTCCTCATTTTTATTCAATACAGTTACATATATATATATAGGATGTACATATCATATATTATAGGAGACTACCTATAACAACTTGCTGAAGATACGAGTTGTTTTAACAACTCATAATACACAAACAAATAATCACAACCAAATAACAAATAATCTACGAGAACGATGTGATATTCCCAACACTCATAACCAACCTATTTAACTATTATCTTATGCATCCTATGATGCAATATTTTCAACACCTATGTGAACACTAATTCCCAACGTTTTTTCATAAAACTTGGATCTACTATTTGGCTAAAAAATTAGAAGTTTTTGATAAGTTTGTTGAGTCAAATAGTTAGTTGAAAACAAAGTGGTCAATTGTAATAACCCCAAATTATGGTTAAGGGATTCTAAGTTAATTTTAATTGATTAATTTAATTTAATTAAATCAAGTGAAATGTTATAAAGTCACTTATTTGGTGTTATAAAAATGACTAAAGGCATTATTTCAAAAGTGGACTATATAGAAAGTCATTTTATTTTGATATGAGAAATCATAAAGTGACTATTGAAATATTAAAAAAACAGCGAAGACATTATTTTATAAAATGTCACTTTATTATTGAATGGAAAGATACAAAAGAAAGAAGCGCACATTTTTGAACTCACTTTTTGGGAATGCATAATTTTCATGGGAATGAAACTGGTCGAACTCTCCAACCATGGTTTCGAGTGTGAGAGATCACTCCTAGCTATGAAATTGAAGGTCTCCGCAAGAATAACAAGCTGTAAACATATTTTTCGTGGGTTTTGATTTCAGAGGTTTTGTTTCATCTTGGAGGCGAGTTTTGGAGCTCGTTTTTACTCATGGGAGGCGTTTCTTCATGAAGAAACCCTAGGCGCACTTATTGCAGACATTAAACATCACAGCTGGGTCGTTTCTAACAGTAAAAGGGCAGAAAAATGGAAACACACAATTTGTGAGTGAAGACGTGTTGTGAAAGAGAAAGGCGCTTCATTCTTGGCTTCCAATCTGAGTCGGGGCTGTTGATAGACCTCCTGGGAGGTGACATGAAGAGATAACTATGCTGGGAATATCATCCATCAAAAGTATTGAGTATCTCTTGAAGATATCAGTCGCTGCAAATAGTTCTGAGCAGTTCTAAACGAATTCCTCCTCTATTTCTGTGTGTTGCCATTCATTCAACACAGGTCTGGGTGATTCTTGCTTTTCCTATGTAGTATGAGATTGTATAAGCATTTCTTCAGTTTAATGTAATATCTTAGATTGTCTTTGAAATCTGGGTTTGCTGGGCATAGCTATCAATGATTAAAAAACTCAGAAATGGCTCTTAAAACTGCTGCTAAAGTTAATGTATTATTTTATGCCGCTCATTTGCATTATCTTTTGGGTCTTTGGTCTAGAATAAACCCCTTCTTGCTGTGAGTGTTCATGTTAAGAGCTCCTTCAATCTCAGGATAGTCTGAAACTTGGGGGTAGCATTGTATAAACGTAGTGAAGTCATCTTGCAAACTGAAAATGAATTTCTGGGAATGTATGGCCATATTGGTAGCAAGAAGTCAGTCACTTCTTTAAGTGTTGTAATCAGATTGAATAAACTTATTGGCAATACAGTATTGAAGAAGTTTGGGTTGCATTTGACTTGTTTGACGAAACAATAAAGTGCTGTAGCCCCCCAATTGTATGAGTATTTAGTATGATAAATGTTTAGTAAAATGTCTGTTAGCTGTTGCTTAGTCTTGCACTCCATTACCAGTCACTTGAGACTTTAAGTTTATATGCCAACTGTTTGCATTAATTACCATACTGCTGTAGCTGTCATTTGCATTTATCTTCAGTCATCTATCATATCGGAAAAGGTCGAAAAAGTCTCCTGCACTGCATTTCCATTTAATTTCAGTCACTGCATACTTTCTTTGAAGTTATTACAGTTTATGCAATCATCACATTCAATCAAAAGCACAAAACGAACGATCAGCAGCAAGAACATATTGGTTTGCAAAGTATTTGACAAAAATTCCGGAGAGTCAAATCAACATTTTTAAGGGCAGATTCGTTAAGGGATTTCACATCAGTATATAAAGTCATTAGATCAAATAATGGGGGCAAATATAGGTCAAATGTATTTTTGGATTTCAATCGACAATATGGGATTTAGATAGATATTACCACTTCCTACACTCCACAACAAAATGAAGTTGTTGAGAGGAAGAACAAGACCATTATTGAAATGGCTACAAGCATGATGAAAGAAAAGAACCTAGATAAAAAAAAATGGGTAGAGGCAGTTCTTACTATAGTCTATTTGTTGAATAGGATTCTCACAAAAGTGGTTCATGGAATTACTCCAAAACAAACTTGGTTAAATGGTTTTATGCCATCTACTGCTCATTTGAAGGTATTTCATTGTGTTTCTTATACACATATACCTATAGAAAAAAAAGGGATAAATTTGGATGTATATATTTGTTGGTTATAGTTATGAAAACAAAGCTTATAGATTATATGATCATGTAAATAAGAAACTAATACTTTAAAGTGGAGATGTCATGTTTGATGAAAGAGCACAATATGCTCTTGATGAAAAGGATAAAAACAAAGTGATTGATTTGAATAAATACAACCCTCTTGTATGATGTAGGAGAAGAATACTCTCATAAACTTGTGCCTAACGAATCAAAAATAATTGATGATGTACAACCTGAATCCTTAAATGTGGACACATGGAGATATCAAAAATACCAAAGAAGGACAAAATAAATCATCCTCCATCTCTCATGTTCAAAACTAATTTTTATAAGATGACCACAAGGTCCCATCCTAAAGTTAATTGTGCCCTCATGACCCAAGTTATGCAAATTGATGAGTCAAATTTTTTTTTCAAGCTAGTGGAAAAGAAGAGTGGGTTGCATCCTCTGTCTATCATGTTGGACACTAATTTGGATAAGATGGCCACAAGGTCCCATACCAAAGTTCACTATGCCCTCAAGACTCAATTTATGCAAATTGGCGAACTAAAATATTATGTTGAAGCTAATGGAAGGGAAGAGTGGGTTGCAACCGTGAAGAATGAAATGATGTCTATTGGATGAAATGACACTTTGGATTTGGTCAACTTTCCCAATGGAAAAGAAGTTATAAATTTATATATATATTAGGCTAGATTCGGTGTAAAAGAGCACACTCAACAAAAAGGTACTAAATATATAGAGAATTTTGCTCGTACAACAAAATGGATACTATTAGATTAATTTTAATGTCTTGATCCAAAATAATTACGCAAATATAACTTTAATTGATTATAAACCCTTTTCAAATGTTAAAACTATTTGAGACAAATAATATTGGGTTTTAGTATTTAACTCTGATCTTATCAAACTTAGATTTAATCATTATTTACATCACATTATTACCATTGCATTCTCAATAGTAACCCAACAAATGATAGATATAACTCCCAATCCTTTCCTTATTACAATAGAATTTGAGCATATTCAAATGTTCAACAATGATATAAAATTACAATAGCAATGAACAACGACAAATTTCCATGTGCATACTCATGGAAAACATTAGAATACCATACAACACAATTGATCCATGACCTTGATTGAACCCCCAATACAACCTCTGAGTGAAATTGTCCTCCAACCAAAGGCATGGCATCCTCTAACCTTTGAAATCAAAGGGATTTTATCCTCTAATCTCAAATAGGTTTATGATTTTTTATCTCATGATCCACAAGCTCGAACACAAGTGCTCAAAACGGTTTAAGTATTGTTTGTATATATAAATTGATAGATGATCCTCCCTAAATGGATGTGTTCCTTTTTATATCATCCACATAAATGGTTGATACCAAATCTTATAAATGTCAATGTCAATATTGTAATCACTTCATTAAATGAAAGTAATGTCATGTGTACACGTGTATCCACACCTCTAACCATTTAAACAATGTTCTTAGATGATAAAACCTAGCTGGAATAACTTATGGTGTCAAAATAGAACATCAATGACATTACAAATTATGCTAGGGTCGAATAGAACAAAGGTGATAAAATCAAATTTCAAAGGTAGGGTATACCACAAGACTTGTACCACTAGTCGGGGTGTCAAAGGTCAAGCAACAGGCATGTTAGTACAAACAAGTCCAAAATTTCAACAACATAAGGAAAAGAGCAGAGACTGGATAGAAAATATGACAAGATGAATAAGTCTAAAACTTTGATGGAAAACAAAGAAAAAGCGAAGTTGGGAGGAAGTGCACACTAGGAAGGGAAACTCTGACAATAGTAACAGAAACACAAAAATGGATCACTAAAAACCCTATGTAACAAAGAATAAACCTAATATTTACAAACTTGTATTAGTTCAAAAAAATGGGACATTACATCAATCTTGTCTTTAGCTACTCAAAATGGATGGATTGTTTATCATAGATATTAAGAGTGTATTTTTAATGGTTATATTGATGAAGAAGTTTATAGTTTTCAAGGTTTTGAAGTACCTTCCAAAAATTAAAAAATTACATGTTGAAGAAGACCTTATATGGTTTGAAACAGGCACCCAAAGCATGGTATTCAAAAATTGATTTCTACTTCAGCATAAATATTTTGAAGTCAATCTAATCCTAATCTTTACATCAAACATTTTGGTGAGGATAAATTATCATTCTTATTCTCTATGTTGATGATCTAATATACACTCAGAATAATTCTTTTTTGTTTGTATTTAACAAAATGAGAATAAATGCAAATAAAAAATTCATAAAATCACAAGCATGTGTAAACATTATAAAAGTCATTCAAGTGAGGATTTTAAAACATATATGCATCATAAAAAGTATACAATTTCAAGGAAACCTAGGCAAAATATCATATGTAGAAACAACTTAAAGTTGCAATAATTGTCTAGCATGTCATCATGAGATAAAGAAGGTAATCATTACTAAATAACACAAATGAACCCATTTTAGAATCTTGGGGAGTGTAAGATCAAATGACGTCACCAAAATGAAAAGAAATAAATAACTTATTTTAATGAAATCTAAGGTAAATAAGTGCAAACAAGCACTAATAATGGCATTGCCCTCGAGTAATCAACTAAGCCTTGAAACACTACACAAGTACACTTTAAAACAAAATTAATAATGAGGGTTAGGATACTTAGCTTTGTTTGCAATAAGAAGTTGTTCTATTATAACTTGTGCTTAGTGATGCAATTATGTTATTTGTTATCAAATTGAGATTGTGGCCTTAGATTTGGCTAGGTATTGGATTGTTAATTAGTTGAGTGCGAGATGCAATTCTACTAAACTAACTCCTTCCATAATTGATATCCTTTTATTTCATTTATTTAGACCATGAACATAATGTTTGGCTAAACATCCATGAGATGATCGTGAACAAGTATATATTCATAGATAGGTTATTTGTTCCTACTTATGGAATCATTAAGGCAAATTTTTCTAGGGAAAATCCTAATGTTCCATCATATGCCAATTAGATTGAGTTATTCTCTCTAATCTTTATGGAATTTTATCAATTGCTTTTATTGTCATGTCTTGTGCCCTTTTTAGTTTCTTATGGTAGGGTACCATCACTTTTACTTTTTCTTGTATTAGTGGTTTAAACAATCAATAAGCATGTGTCTTGGGATGATCCACTACAAATACAACTAGATGTCTAGTGAAGTCTCATTATTTCCTTATCCATGTGGGTGGCATGGCACCAAGCAATGCTTGGTTGGGTTAATGTATTATCAATGCTCTAAAGAACTGTTGCAATGGCTTTGTCATTGCACCAAAAGATCGACCTGATAACCCCTGATACAAACATCAAATTTATACAAGATCCACGGAAGACGGTTAAGCTATGTCACAAATCCACGGCAAGTTGGACGGGGACCAACCTATCCAAAGGGATGAACGCACCAACCTTCCAACACAAACTAGTAAATTGCATGTGCTCTATCCAAATTCAATCCCACACATATGGATCCGATCTTCAACCTTATGATTTCAGCCCCTAATTTGTGGTTTCGGCCATTTGTCACGACCTTGATCTTTGTACTTTTGATATTAAATATGGCTGAAATAACTTAACCCTACCTAGCCGTCACGGTCAGTGACTCATGCTTTCCCTACTCCAGTGGAAATTCACGTGAGAGCATTTGGCATTTAATGCCTTCTAAGTCTCGTACCTAGTGTGGAATACGACACCCATAAAAGTCGCGCACGAAAGAACGTAAGAATCTCGCGGACTCCTTCCACTTCCCTTTTCTTTATCCTTTAATACGTCTGGTAGGCTCCACTAGAGTATTTAGAGTATTTTCTACTAGACTTTGACTTCATTAATTAATTAAAATTTGGTGGTAGGCTCCACATAAATTAATTAAAATTTGGAATAGTCCTGGATAGATGTCTAAATCTATGCGCCCTTAGTCTTGATCAAGACTCAAATTCACAAATATTTGGTTATCATTTTATATTTACTAGCACTTGCATCCATAAGAGGTTCAAGGGATTTGTCAATAGGATATTTAAAGCAAAATTTAAATGTATTTTAATATTTTATAATTAGTTATACAACAATTTAAATTATGTATGTTTTGACTACAAATATGAACTATGATTTGTACAAATAACCACGGTATGATAGACCTACTATGATCAACCTAAATATAGTACGGAATTTAGACAAGCTATAGTTTAATATATCTAAAGAACTTGTGTAGCGAAATAATTAAGATAATAAACAATTCATTTCTTTCGTGTGCATGCATCCAATGCATTTGGAAGGAGGGAATGTGGAGAGGATGAGAAAGACATTAGAGTCCACCAACCATATCTTCTTGTGAGCTTCATTTAATGAGATTTTTCCCCCAAAAGAAAAATTTGTGTTAAAATTGTAGATACAACAAAAAAAAGGTTATTCAAACACTAATGTGACAATGAAATGGCATAGCAAGAAAATCTATTAAATGTACAACTATCTTTTTATATGTATTTGGCTTTTTCTAGTGCAATAAGAATTGATTGCTATGCCATTTCATACTGCAACAAGATTTGTAAAAAGGAACATTGTTAATTCAACAGGATGGTAATCTTTTACCTAATTTTCTTCAGCAAGGTTTTAAAGAAAAATATCATGCATCCAACTATGATATATTGTGCATCAAATAAAAAAGGATGTTAGGGATATGTAATTGTTTTAACATGCCATCAAGGTTCAAAGGCAACATGTCATGTATCCAGCTGTGATATATTGTACATCAAAAAAAATGGATGATAGGAATATGTATATCATTTTACCATGTCATAGAAAATTAATGTTGACATCCTGCATGACATATTTCCTGATCATGCTTTTGATACACATCTCATCTTGCAAACTACCTAGTTTAATAAAGAATTTGGTGAAATGTAAATGTTACTATTTTATCAATTAAACATACATGCTCTCTACTTATCAAGATAAAATATAATAGCGATAGAAGAGATACAAATTTCAAAAGCCACAAAACTTTGATTAATTGTCACCATTGTTTATATATTCATGTCATATTTCAAAAGCTTTTATATAATCCAAATATAACAATCATTTGTTTGTAAGAATAACTACTACCAATGACATTTGTTGGTCAATTAAGAATTGAAGGAAAGATTTTGGAAGAGGCAGTGACAATGATCTTAGGATCATGTATTAACTTTTTGTGATCAGAAGGATCATGCACCCAACACAACTCACTCATATTGGGTGTCTCAACAAAGGTCTTAGTGAACTCTCCAATATTTTGTGCATGCCCTTTCTTTCTAGCTCTTAAAACAATATTAGCTTTGTGATAGGAGAAAATGACGTTAGTTAGGTGAATAATATCACCAGGTTGAAAAGCATCACATAGGATACTCGTGTTGTGAATAGCTAAGCATACAATAAACAAGACAAGCATTTTCTTTATAGAAATAAGATGGTTCCTAGTTTCCCTAAAGTTTATGGTGCAAACATGAGCAACCAAGTATAAGATTTTAGTAAACATAATTGCAAAGTATTTAGTTTTATAATTTTACTTAGAAAATAAATAGTGTGATTCCTATACAAACTATACGCTATAATATTGCAAAGAAAAGTAAAAGTAAACATTCTAGGGTCTCTGTAGACACTTAAGTGTCAAAAGTTGTTCAATACACCATGTACAGTTCCAGTAGGGTGTTTAAAACAATGTGAAATTTAGAACGCCTTTCACACATAAATTTAGTATAAAGTTTGAATGGAATGTCCACATCGTTAAGCCTCACTAAAGGGTTTAACACTGACAAACTGGACTAAAATGTAGAACTGATGAACGTAAAATAGTATCTTTGGAGAGACTGAGAAAAACTTCCATTCAAAGAAATAGATTAAAAATTTACTACTGAAATAGACTTCCAAAATACATTTAAAATTCCCCATCTGCATGACACCATGTACAAGATTTTGTAAAGGGTATGTCCACATCAGTGGAAATGCTTGGCTTCATCAATAGACAACACCCAGTGAGGATAACTACAATGCTCAGAAGAGTACATACCTACATTATGCCATGGATCTCTACCCAAAAAAAAAGTCTACTATGAAGGAAACACATAAATGTGCAGTATGTAAAGGATGTAGTACTCTTGGAGATACACATAACACAGAGCTCAATCATGTACATGTGTAAAGATCCTTGCACATAATGGAATGTGCTTGAACCCCGACTAAGTTCCAATTAGGGTTAATTGTTCCAACCCAATCTCTATTACATTACCAAATAGTGACAAAAATAATCTGCGTGATTTAGAGAAGATTGAGAAAAACACTTCCCGGAGTAGCCCTTAGCCTACCCCAAAAAGTCAGGTATCAAAGAAACTTTTCCAGGAGAGTCCAAGTCAAATGGGATCTGTGATGACATGTTCTTTTTCCTATGGTTAACAACAAATTTTAGGAAATTAGCCTAGTCCTATGGATGCACAAATGATAATTCAATCTATTAATATACTAATCGCATTATAAAAATCAAATTTAACAAAATTTCTTTATGTAAGATACGGTGGGTGGTGGTGTCGTAGGTAGTCAAGACTCCAGGCCATTAATGAAAATGTGTTTGTGTTTTGCAAGAATCGATATGTTGCTAAGACCTCTTCCAAATGTAACTACATTTTATAAAAATAAAGCAAGAACCAAATTGAGCTTTTATGACTAACAATTCCAAAATTCATGTTGCCATACATTGCATTAAAAAAAACCAAGGTAACTTTCTGACCATAACCATGTTCTTAAACCTCATTTGTAAAATGGAAGTGTGTAATTACTAAAATTTCAAGGCATATATATGAATAAGTTTATTGACAAGCATGGAGATTAGTATGATATAACTCAATACAGATGTCTTTTAACAAGCCTTCATCTGAAATATATTATAGAAGTAATATTTTAACAGAAACTCAAGTAAGCCATGAAGATATATGGAATTTCCACAAAATTTAGATTGCAGGAAATTCAAAGAGAACAACATGTGGGGTTAAGAAGCACTTCCTTAGCATCTTATTTTTGGAATCAAAGAGGCAAACAATGTAACATGTACAAGATAAGAGAAGCGGAACAAGCGTTGAACTCTCATGTATCAAGAACAGGTTTTGAATGAAAAATGATGGTACAATGTGCCAAACATGGCATACATAATTTTTTTCAATTAGCATGTCTAGGAAACCGATCTTTTGAGAAGTAGCTTGAGAATATTTTTATCTTCTTCTAAGGAGATCATTCCTAGATGAGAAGGATCTTCTAACATCATTTTCGAGACAAGATAACTAGCTACAGACCAAGTCTGGCATTTTTGAGCTTGCTTCCCTATCCATCCACCAGCTTTTCCATCATAATATTTTGGCCAACCATCCCTAGCCAACCTTCATTCTGTAAGTTCAATTGCTCTATGATTTATTTGTGGCCTCCTTGTCTTAATGCATGTTGTTGTCAATAACCACAACAAAACCACACAAAACCAAAGGTTGCTTTAATACCACTATACAAAGGGAAAAAATGATTTCTTGTTATAGAATATTATTGAACAAAACAGAGAAAAAATTCCTTGAAAACCAAAGTTCCTTAGATTATTAAGACTTGAACCGGGCCAACAAGGTGCAGACATGTGGAATTAGACTGCATATATATATAGTATTCAGGATAACAGTAAAGTAATTTTGTTTCATAACTTAAAAAAACACCAGTACATGGAAATGGCATGAAACAGTTAATGCTAATTTGTAAAAGTCATAACCTAAGGCTTACTTGAGCAATTAATAATTATCTAGTATCATATGATACAGTTGTTACATAACATAAATAGGAAAGTATTCAACATACAAAATACCAACACAGTAAACTACCATGTGCCAGTGTATTTAATAATTTATTAAAAGTAGAGAATAAAAAATAAGAAATGGCTTAGAAGATTAGAAAAATTCCAAAACACTTCTAGAGGTATAGGCAAAAATGACTTGATCATCTCTTTCCTAGGAGGCTAAAAGAATCAAAATGTTAAATCAAATACAAAGTCATAGAGGCATTGACAAGGCACAACAATGAACTATCACCAAGAAAGCCTTAAACAATTATGATAAAAAGTTCATATATATTGTATCGAGAATATCTTCCACAATGAAAATTCACCATGAAATCCTCAAACCTTTTAGATCCAACAAATTGAAAGAACAAAATATATATGACACCGAATTCAAGCTTATAAAGATAAAATCAGGAAAAATGTCCTACAACACAACCAATGCTAGATTAACATCATAGTAATAAAACCAAATCAAATATAGAAAAATGAAAAGCACATAGTTTTTTAGATCATATATGGAAA
>VDFB02004756.1:0-19790 GCA_007258455.2 Sequoia sempervirens | reverse complement strand
AAAAATTCAATGCTTTAGGTGTGATAAGTTTGGTCACTTTTCCAAACATTGTTCAGATAGACCTAAGCATCAAGCCTCCATTGAAAATGTAGATGATGTCTCTCCACAGAAGAATGAAGAGCCTTGTTACCATGTAATATAATAAGATCCTTGAAGCCTTATGCTTACAATAATTATAAGATCAATATAAGAAGAGCCTTGTTACTATGCAATATAATAAGATCCTTGACTTACTGATGCTTTACTTTTTTCATGATATTATAGAACATTTTTATGGGTTGTTGGAAAGTCTTCCCTTGGGCTACTGAGTTTGGTTACAAGTGATTCATCCAAGTTATTAATCTCTATCTTGTTCTTATTAGATATAGTCCTCCTTTAATATATTTTATACTGGACTCGAATTGAAGTAGATTATTATATTGTATGAAGCAGAGATTCATTTTCATGCCACATTGTACTATACCATATACGCTGCATTTTGAATAATGTTTTAGTCAAATTTGAAAGTAGTAACTGGGGTAATGAAATAAAAAAAGGAAAGATTGCAAATTATGTTTTTTTACTTGCTTCTCTTGTTCAACCTGATAGTGAGTGACTAATTTGTGTGCTCTTGAGTTCTTGTGATTTTGTTTTTGCATGGGTTAATTAATTTAATTTGAAATTCTAGGTATGTGTTAGCCTAGGTCTATGCTTTATCAACGTTAAGTGGCAGAAGGAGAGGTCTTTTATAGAGCATAAGCCAAAACATGCACCTAACTAGAATGTGAGTTAGCGACATGAGGCTTTTGAAAGTGTGCCTAGCGGTCAAGAAGCAGTGAGCAGCAGGTAAAAATGGTGCCTGGGAGGATCTAAAATGATGTTTTGAGTGGCATGATGGATGAGAATAGGCACCTAGACTAACAAGACTAACTGAAATTGGTGCCTAGCATTTATTTGACTAAGCTAAAAGGCAGGTACATCAAGGATAGGTGCTTGGAGTGGATGTTTATGCAATGTGAAGCACTGGTTTGAGTTTGAAAGATGTGTAATGCAATGTAATCAATAATATGAATAAATTTTTAATTATTAGTTATGTACTGTGAAGTAATTGCATAATTGCTTATGTTGACTTTGTAAAAACTATAATGTAATTGAAATTTTTTCATCTATCAGCATCTAGTTGTTACTTATGCAATGTGAGGTAATGCTTTGAGTTTGAAAGATGTGCAATGCAATGTAATCAGCAATATGAATAAACTACATAATATAACCATTCTTTTTATGCTATTGTACATCAAGATATTTTAACCATTGCTCACTTGATTAAAATTTCAAAGAGAGTTTAATCATGCACATGAGGAGGAAACTAAATTTTGATTGTCAACTTCTATATATATCAAATTATCCAATAATCAAGTGTATGTCCATATACAAAAATGGCATCAATGCCAACTCAAACAAAGTTTTACAATATGTGGCATATGCCATCTCATTATCTATTCAAAATTTACATGCCAAAATGTCTATCTCATCCTAAACTATTGGTGGATCATCAAAATGGAGCCTCTTTGAAGCACTCGTTGGCTCTGAAGGTAGCTGCACAAGAAAAAGTCAAACCACAATTGAGATTAGTTATACTATATAATTTAAAATCGAATAATTAACATCGAAATCAATATACATTAAATTATAATTGAACTCTAAAATTGTAATCTTGATTACCTGAAATATCCGTCTCTTCAAAGGGTCAGGAGTTCTAGAATATGCCCCTCTCAAAAGTAGAAGCCAAACCATCTTTTGTAATTTCAATCTATATAGGTGAACAAAAACATAAAAGCTGATCCAAGTTAGCATACAATTGGCCGATTAATAGGAACATATAAGTGCAAACAAAAATAAAATGAACACACATACTTCTTTAGGTTGATCTTTTTCTTTATCTCCTTTAGGTGTTTAGACACCTCCTCCTTGAGCTGCTTCAACACCTACTCCTTCAAGTGTTCCAATACATACTGCTTCGGGTGTTGTGGCCCTTGTCAACAAGGATGTATAGCTCATAATTCCCTGCACATAAAAATGACAAGTACATATGAAACTACCAATCTATGTCGATGTATGTATAATCAATATAAGATCTTAAAATTCTTAATTCAATCAAATTTGAGTTCGATTACCTTGCCCTTATCCAACATTACACTTCCATAGTCTGAACAAGGTTGCATGCAATTATTTCCCTCTGAGGAAAATGAATAAACATACCAGTTATTATATAATTTCATTTTAATGACAATTCAAAGGACAAGAAAGTATACAATAAATAAATCTTAAATGAGTGAGTTACTTAAAAATATATGTTAATTAATATAGTAATCTGGGCCAAAATGAAATGGACCTCGGTGCTATCTGTCATTTTGTCGGCTCACTCTGGGACATCAGCGTTAAAATAGACCATGTAAATAAATATTAGTACATTATACTATCTCTTATTAATATTCATTTAAAACAAATGCAAGTTATAAATTCACAACTTAAATTTTACCTGTGTCACTATTCCAATGTCCCCTCTCTAGCAGGAGAGGACTCTGTACGGTGTGCTCCACTCCCCTGCGTCTGATCTATAATGTCCACATCATGGAAGTCATAATCGAAAGTGTCTAGGGGATGCTCGGTAGGCTGTACAAGAGGACCCAAGCATATTTGGTGGCACATGGAGCAAGTATGTGGTACACAAATATGTGGACCCCTACCCGAGATGATCTGTGGCTTTTCGAGCCATCACCAACATCACCCGAATGTGGGTGAGAGCTACGAGCATCGCGAGAAACCAAAATACCACTCAAAGAGTGAAGATAGTGTGGATGAATGCGTGTGGCATCACGCATAATATCTAGATGGTATCTGGAGGTGGCAGAGGCTGAGGAGGGAACATATGGGCAGGGTATTACTCTAACTGCCCCTGGTCTATCCTGGGGCATACCTCCACCAACGCCCTATAAGGGTTTAATGTCAAAGTAATTGACATGATGCCCTAACACAAACTCGGCATATAATTTTTTTATAAAGTAAAATGGTATATCACAATTGTTGTTCGGTGGTTTCAAAAAAACCATACACCAACGATCCCAAAAATTTTCTACAATGTCTCTATGAGTGCACCATTTATAGAAAGTTTTGTTTTATTAACATTAACTGGCAAACCAGTGCGGGGGTTAACAAATAAAGAGGCTATTTGGGCTTTGGTTATTCCAAGATCTTTCACATCGTATAGGACAATCCACATGCATAATATTCTCTCATGTCTTCGCCATGAATGAAAGGCATTATGTTGCGAGGAGAGGGTTTCTATATTTTTAATTATTTCATTCATTGTGTTTGACATCGAAGATAATCGAGGGACTCTCGTATAAACTTCAAAAATGCCCCTTAATTGTTGCAATTTTTTAGAAATTAATGCTTGAATTGATGGTTGTGGAGGTGGTGGTGGTGGAGGTGGTGGAGGTGGAGGAGGTGGAGGTGGAGGAGGTGGAGGTGGTGGAGGTGAAGGAATTGGTGCATTTTTATTGTCAGCAGCCATAATGCCTGATTCAATATAAAAACAAATCAATCTAATTAAAATTAGACAATATAAATGAAAATATTATAAAAATACCCTAGTTTTTAACAAAAATCTATAAAATTGACTAATTTTTAATCCAAATACATAAAAAACACTATTTTTAAGTCAAAATCCATTGCAAACATTCAAATTTCATCAAAATCCATGCTAAACTCAAATTTTTCATAAAAAATCTATCAAAACCACCCAACTATTTAAGTCCAACCTTTACTAGGAGAGTTATCAAACCAATTATAGGGAAGCCATAACCATCATGAGCTTTTAATCATGCTTTTTATTGTTCATAATCATCTGCATAAAGTTCATGTACATACAATAACTCTTTTTTGATCATATTCACTATGTACATGGGATCAATGAGTATTCCCCTTTTTGGGTTTCTGCAAACTTGATATAAAGAAGACCATCGAGTGTAGTTATAGAAGAATCAATATATGTAAAAGAAATGTCAAACAAAATATTGGTTTTTCCTTTATGATTTTGAATATTAATAATGTTTATAAAGATTGAAAAATCATTATCATCTTCTTCATTGATAGTAGGAGAGTATTTTTCCTGTGTCAAATTATGATATTGCTATCGAGGATTCAGCCAGTGTAGTTTTGAGTCCAAACTCATTGACCCATGTTTCATAGTAGTGGTTCAACAAAGACATACTCTCATGATATTGAATCCCTGCTTTCATTGCATCTAGGTGATGCTCCGCGAGAGGTGAAGCCTTTGGTCCGTCCGGGGCCGATTCTCCTGTCCTGCACTCATTGCATCTAGGTGATGCTCGCAGAAGTGAAGCGGTCCGTCCGGGCCGGACCCGGTGCTTCAACATCACCTAAACCTAATAATCAAACCATTAATATCATGAGAGATGGGTTCTTGTTGAACCACTACTCATGAAACATGCGTCCGGTTTGACTCAAAACTACTGCAGTTGAATCGATAGCAATATCATAATCTTCTTCATTATCATTGTATTGAACAAAGTTTGATCGAATGAATTGGCAATGGGCATAAATATTTGTAAGTATTGATTGGGTGAAAAACCAATTTATTTCTTTGTCATTAATAGGTCATCCGGCTGGATTTGAAGTTAGAGATGAGGTCTTGCACTTGGTTATAAATAATAGCACATCTTTCCATATCATGTCGAGGTGTCACGATGATATTGAAAAAATGTTTTGCATTTAAAGTTTGGTAAAAAGGTTTAGCGTTTGAATATGACTAATTGGAGGAAGTTGAATCATATTCTTGTTTAACAATTGCAACATGATCACATGGAGAATCAAACAACTATAGAAAAATTTTTCTATCTCATGGCCTATTTATATCCTAGAGTTATGTTTCACAGTGGTTACTTACGTCTCAATATTATGGCAGTTTGACATGAATGTTTATCAAGTAATGAATTTTTTGTTTTTCTTTTTAAATGATTGATAGTTGTTTTGAGGCATGAATTATATGATTGACCAATAGGAGCCTATGAAGGGGTACCTTCATACCAACTAATCGATATTCGATAATCATGAAGGGTTATACAAAAGCGTGTTAAGGATGGATATTTCATTAGCAATTTCTTATCTTGAATATTGGTTTATAGGATTTACCTATAAACACCCTTTGAATGTCAACATCTTGAAGACTATAGGAGAATTTCAAATAAAGGGAGTAGTATCATTTCATAAAGTTTTTTATTTTCTCTTTAGGTCCTTGATTACAATGAACTAAATTTGTTAATGTAACTTGAGGACTGATGTTCACTTGAAAGTGTTGGAGGAAATCACTAATGAGTTGTGTAAAGGAGGTAATTGATTGTTTGACAATGAACAAAACCAATCCAAGGCCATATCTTTCAATGATCTAGAAAAGAGTTTCACTATGAGTGAATCTTCAAAAATAAAGTCTCTACACAAGGTAGTAAAAACTAAAAAATGGTTATTAGGATATTTTTTACCATTGTACTTTCCAAAGCGAGGTATTTCAATGTTTTGTAGTATAGGTGTATTTAAAATAGTGAACATTAATGAACTATGTGTAAGGTATTTTGGATGTTTACTATTGGTTTGATTTTGGTTTAAGTTTGAAATTTGTTGTTGTAATAATCTCATGCTTTAAATAAAAAAGTTGATTTATCACAAAATCATTGGGCCACATGTTGTGAGAGTTTTTCAAGTATGGTGAACTAGTATGGAGGAATGGTGGGATATTATATTTCATGTTTAGGAGGGGTGATGAATATGGAGGTGTTATAGGTGAAGGGACAAAACTATTATAATTTCCACTAGAAATTCCTAAGCTTGAGTTTAAACCATTGTTATATTCCATCATTGATGCTATGATTGGAGGTGTAAAGTTGGGAATAGAAGGCATTATTGTGGGAGAGGAAACTTATTTTCCAAAAGGATTTTGAGCATTAGTCAAAAATTTCGTGAAACTAGCTACCGAAGGAATATTAGAATCTACTATATTAGCTAGGCTACGTAACACTTCTATCCCTTCCTAATCATTTACCAACTTCCCAATGCTATCCAAAAGAGGGATTGCTTCTCCATCCAAAGGTTCAATGCTTAAGAATTGTTGAATTCATTGTAGGTCTTTATCCAATTATTCTAGATTATCATTGGGGACCTTAGAAATGACATATGCCAAGTCCACATAAATGTTAGGTTACAAAAAAGACATGGGTAATGTAGGACTAGGGAGGGAATAAAAGATGGATTGGGTAGACATAATACGTTGAGTGAAAGAGTTATAAGAATCAAGCTCAACATTGGCTATGATTGCAACATAGGAAGCCATAAGTCTACAACTACATCTCATGTGGGTATTAGTGAAGTGACACAAGGTCATGAAGCTCATAAATTTTCTACAAGATTCAAAACAATTTAATGCTAATGCCTGATTAAATATAAAAACAAATCAATCTAATTAAAATAAGACAATATAAATGAAAATAGTATAAAAATACCCTAGTTTTTTTTTAAAATCCAACAAAAACCCTAATTTTTAACAAAAATTAATAAAATTCTCTAATTTTTAATCCAAATACATAAAAAACACTATTTTAAAGTGAAAATCCATTGCAAACATTCAATTTCCATCAAAATCCATTGCAAACATTCAATTTTCATCAAAATCCATGCTAAACTCAACTTTTTCATAAAAAATCTACCAAAAAACCCTATTTTGAAAAAAATCAACTAAAATTAAACAAATCTAATTGAAAATTTGATTAGAGCAAATAAAAAATCAAGAATTTTACCTGTTGGAGATGGATTTCAAATCGGATATCTGATTTGCGCTTTCCACTGTGCGCCCGCCGCGGTTGAGCCGAATGCAAATGTGAATGAGTTTTGGTCGCCCAAATTTTTATATATATATATGTCAACAAAATCGGATATCCGATTTGGATCGGATATCCGATTCTTAAATCTAAGTTTTTCCTCTACCTCGGTAGTCACCCGAGCCCCAAAAAGTCAACTCACCATTTTCGCGTTTTTGAGTCGTAGAAACACGTATTTTTTCTCCATTGCCACTTTTTGGCATACCATGATCCTGCACATGCCCTACACCAAGGTGATAATCTAAGAACTTGGAAATTCAACGTAGGAGTTACACCCTTCTGAGGGATATGGGGCAACTTGATGGAATTGTACCTAGTCTATGAATTATTTTCTTGAAGAAAAACTTCTAAAATTATGTTATTTGTGTTTTTTCAATTAGCATATTTTGTTTTGTGTAATTGTAAACTTTAAAAAGAGGTGTTGGAAAAATCAAGGTTGACATTTTTAAAAAGTCACCTTAATGACTTAGTAGTTAATTGGAACTTAGGGTAGTTTGGGAAGTTGTACGAGACTAATACGGGAATGCAATTCTTTATAAGAATTTGTACAATACCTTGTAATCATTTGGAATGGTCAAATAATATTTTTTTTGTGCACAATATAAATTAATTATATCTACAATATTTTTTAATTCTAAGAAAAATAAATTTGCACAACCTATGCACAATTAAAGTGTTTTAAACTCTAAAATATTAGATTTGTTACCATTTCAACCAAATAATCAAAGCACAAAACATTAGCCACAATTGAATACCTAACAATGCCTATTATTATGAGCATTCAACTCCTCCAAGAAGATTTGGAAAACCATTCTCAAATTGCATGACTCTCAATTGACATAATTTAATTTTTCACAATGTTGAACATAAATGATTTGGCAAAAAATACAAGCCTATTTAGATGCTCAACATCACTTCAAAGAGCCCCCTCTTTTGAAGCCTATTCTAAAGAAGCATATGAAGGATGTTAAAGGGGAGGGGGATGGTTGTGGAAGTGGAAGGGTGACTTTCTACCTTTTATGGACTACTATGTACCTTCTTCTAGTATTCAACCCAAAGAAAAAAGAAAAATAAAAGGCACATCCCCTATTCACTTAGACATGAAATCTTCATATGAACCTTTTGAAATCTAATAAATGAAATTTGGCCTCTTTTGAAGCCTATTCTAAAGAAGCATATGAAGGATGTTAAAGGAGAGGGGGATGGTTGTGGAAGTGGAAGAGTGACTTCCTATCTTTTATGGACCACTACACCTTCTTCTAGTATTCACCCCAAAGAATAAAGAAAAATAAAAGGAGCATCCCCTATTCACTTGGGCACAAGATCTTCATATGAACCTTTTGGAATCTAACAAATGAAATTCGGTTGTCAAAATATACGTTACCTACTAAATAATTTTGAAGGTCAAAATAATGTAAAAGTCACAAAGATTTGATAAAGGACAATAACACTTATACTTAATCCAAAAATCCTTCAAAAATGTTATCAACATCACCTCTCTTAGAGAATAATCTAAAAGTCAAAGAGTCCACTCTTATGAAGCCTATTATAAAGAAGCATATGAAAGATGTTAAAGGGGAGGGGGATGGTTGTGGAAGTGGAAGGGTGACTTCCTACCTTTTATGGACTACTACACCACGTTCTAGTATTCCACCCAAAGAAAAGAAAAATGGAAGGTACATCCCCTATTCACTCTGACATGAGATCTTCATATGAACCTTTGGAATCTAACAAATGAAGTTCAACTATCATAATATGCGTTAACTACAAAATAATTTTGAAGGTCCAAATAATTTAGAAGTCACAAGATTTGATAAAAGACCATAACATTTATAATTAGTCCAGAAACCCTTCAAAAATGTTATTCTTACACGTATTAGAAAGGTGAAGTAGATGCTCAATCCTTCTTAAATATACATTAATCCCACTTTTAACAACTTTAAATATAATAGTCACCTTTAAATATACTTTTTCCGAAAACCCTTCAAAAATGTTATTCTTACACATATTAGAAAGGTGAAGTAGATGCTCAATCCTTCTTAAATATACATTAATCCCACTTTTAACAACTTTAAATATACTTTGTCCAATTGACTCTTATTTCCAATTATAAATGAAGTTCAACTATCATAATATACATTAACTACCAAATAATTTTGAAGGTCCAAATAATTTAGAAGTCACAAGATTTGATAAAAGACCATAACATTTATAATTAGTCCAGAAACCCTTCAAATATGTTATTCTTACACGTATTAGAAAGGTGAAGTAGATGCTCAATCCTTCTTAAATATACATTAATCCCACTTTTAACAACTTTAAATATACTAGTCACCTTTAAATATACTTTTTAAATATACTTTGTCCAGTTGACTCTTATTTCCAATTACAGCTACTATAGAAGTCTGTTGCAAGAATATTATATGTCACTATGTTTACTATTAAAATTTGACAATTCAATAAGATTTTAAAATTCTATCTTTATTTTTTTGCCTCCCGCTAAATGATTCTTTTCGTCTTTTCAAGTCCGTAATCTCATTCCATTACCATCTCTGTGTTTTTGATGTGAATAAATAGCTCTGTTTTCTAATTCAGTTTGAACAAGGAAGCTATTCAGTTTGATAATGCATTTGAAAGGGATTCTGATCTCCTGGTCATAGCTGTTATATATCGTGCCTAAAATTCCCCATTTGAAAGGAATTTGGCATTGTTTGTTACAATCATGGCAAGAGGTGCTTTTAACAGAAATGGCCGTTCTGATGTCTTTCCAGCTCGGAAAATGGCCATCTGGAAAGTTTTCAAATATGTAGATTATATAGATATGTTGACAATGACGTTGGGAACTTTAGGTTCCATTGGAGACGGATTATCTGTGCCTGTTACATGGATTATATGGGGAAGATTATCCAATACTATAGGATATGGTCCATCTCAGAAAAATGATGATTATTCAGCCAAACTTAACGAGGTAAAATGTTTGGCAATATAGAATTTGATTGCTTCTACCTTTTTAGCATTAGTAGCTAGATTATAATCATCTTCGCGGTGGCTGGTGCAGGGAGTTATGTATTTTGTGTATTTGGCTGCTGCAGTATGGGTTGCAGCATTCGTAGGTGCTGTTTCTGTCTTTAATTTGATAGAATTGAAGTGTTCAATGTTGGTAAGTGAAATTAAAAGCATTGGTTGTGCTGCTTTTCAGAGGCTTTCTTCTGGACTAGGAGTGGAGAAAGACAGGCGTCCCGACTGAGGAGAAAATATTTAAGAGCTGTGTTGAGACAAGATGCCCAATTTTTCGAGACAAGCGGCACAGACACGGCCGAGGTGGTCAGTGTTGTTACCAATGATACTCTTCTCATCCAAGACGTCCTCAGTGAAAAGGTAGTTAATGTCTGGACTACATAGATACTGATGCATCCTGTTTCTCTAATGCTTATTTCTTGTTTATTCAGCACCCTGTTTCTCTAATGCTTATTTCCACAGATTTTTGATGCTGATGTTGACCACTATTTCCTTTGCAGGCTCCATTGTTTATTAAGAATGTAACAACTTTTATTGGTTCCTACGCTGTTAGCTTTAACTCGTCATGGAAGCTGACTTTAGTGACCTTTCCATTGGTCACATTACTGATCACCCCGGGATTCATTTATGGTAAGATTCTGATGAGGCTGGCTAGGGATACGCATGCACAAAATAACAGGGCCGGTACAATTGTAGAGCAAGCACTTTCATCTATCAGGACTGTGTACTCATTCGTGGGAGAGCATAGTCTAATCAACAAATATTCATGTGTACTTGATACAATTGTAAAGCAAGGTCTTAAGCAAGGTCTAGCAAAAGGCTTGGCTGTTGGAAGCAATGGATTTACCTTTGTTATATGGGCTTTTATGGCATGGCGTGGGAGCGGCTTGGTCATATCTCATGCTATATCACCAGGAAGATTCCTGGCCACAGGCCTGCTTATAAATAATGGTGGAATGTATGTATCCAGTCTTTTACAAAACATTTTGTGTTCGAGTATTTTTTATTTTTTATTTTGAAATTGTTGATTTGGTCTACAGGGCTTTGGGGATGGCACTTCCCAATCTGAAGCACTTTTCAGAGGCAGCCATTGCTGCGTTTCACATCTCTGAAATGATCGATAGAGTACCAGAGGTCGATCAAGCAGATGAAGCGGGGAATGTATTGGAAAAGGTGTATGGCGAAATCCAATTCAGAAATGTAAAATTCACATATCCTTCTCGACCAGACACTCAGATATTAAAAAATTTCTCACTAATTGTTCCTGCTGGACAAACTATGGCTCTGGTTGGGGCAAGTGGATCAGGAAAATCCACAGCAATTTTATTATTAGAACGTTTTTATGATCCAACTGCAGGAGAGATTCTTCTCGACAGGGTGAACGTTCAAGATTTGCAACTGAAATGGCTGCGCAGCCAAATCGGTCTAGTCAGTCAAGAGCCAACCCTGTTTGCTACCTCTATTCGAGAGAATATATTGTTTGGGAAAGAAAATGCTACCATGGAGGAAATCACCACTGCTGCAATGGTTGCTAATGCTCACAATTTTATCACTCAACTACCACAGGGATACGATACACAGGTATTTTTTAGATGTTTAAAATCAAGTTGCTTTAAATGAAATGAAATGAAAAGCTAAGGGAGATCATGTAGGATCTTTAGGACAGAAAGATTAAGATTGTACCCATTAAAATTAACTTAATTATATTCAGAATTGTAAGTTATAAAATATCATGAAGTTCAACAGAGTGTAATTGTTCCATCTCTGGCCTGTTTTTACTCCTTTACTTTGACCGACTCTTTTATTCTTCCATGTCTATTCTTAGGGTTCTGTCGTTTGAGCGTACCTAATCTCAGAATGCTTCTGCATAGAAATTTCCTTCAAAGTGTATTTTCCATGGGTTTTCTACTAAATTCATTTTTACTAAATCTTTGACAGCTATTGTTTAATTCCTTAATTCATCTTTTCTTAATTCCCTATTAACACTTGACTCCTTCCTAGAAGCACAGATTACCTGTTTAAGTAACGCAGTCATGACCAGGGGGTTTTAACAAACTACCTGAAAGCAAAACAAATGCAACAAATCTTATTCAAACTAATTACAATATGTTTTTCAAAAAATAAAAATCTGCTTCTGCACATTACATTCATGGCCTTCTTGGCCCACATGGCCTCTCGCTGTCCACGACAATATTCAGTCACTCAATGTCTCCTCTATCTGGATATTCCTCTCTCACTTAGCCAAACCACTCTAATCTATTCCAACGCCTCTCCTATTGGTCCTCCTCCAAATTTTCAAATTATCCAAAGTAAAAACTGCTCGCCCCTACCTCTTTCCTGGAGCTTGAATTCCTTCCTTCTCTTTTTCTTCCTGTTGAATCTGCCATGCCAATCCCTTATTCTCTCTGTTTTTTTTAACTTCCATTTAACCAGCCGACCTAGCTTGCTTTTTTCTTCTCTTCACTACCATTTCACCATTTTCCCAACCACGCCACGCCTCCCTACTCAATTTCAACGCTACACTGTCTTCCCTCTTCAAAGCTGCGCCCCTCTCTATTACATGAACTTCCACGCTGGAAATGTTTTTCCTTCCAATGAATACCCCTTTTCTCTGCTCTGTAAAGCTCATAACTGCCTCACTTTTTTTATTAACCACTGCCCTTTAAAAGACTTAGTCTCTAACAAAAAGATTGTAAACAATAATTTTCAGACGTTATGATAACTGCCATTTAAAGAAAATTGCTGCCATTCAGGAATCTGCTCCACTAATTTAAGGATACGGACAAAAATAAGGAAACTGCCAAAATCCAAGACCGCCAGTCCTAAAATAGACTCCGCTATCTTCTTGCTCGGATGCTCTTGCATCATTAAGCTAACAGTTATCCATTAATATTCTATTATTCTTATGAAATCAGTTCGTACAGCTGATAATTTTGCTTCGTATTCTTCATATTGCAGGTAGGAGAACGGGGCGTCCAGATGTCAGGAGGGCAAAAGCAGCGGATAGCGATTGCTCGGACAATGCTGAAAAGCCCTCCAATCATGTTGTTGGATGAAGCCACTAGTGCTCTGGATGCAGAATCAGAGCACATTGTCCAGGAGGCTCTTGATAAAGCTTCTGCAGGACGTACAACTATTATCGTGGCACATCATCTCTCCACAGTGAGAGCTGCAGATAAAATTGCAGTACTGCAAGATGGTTGTGTATTTGAGTCGGGCGGACACCTGCAGCTGATCCAGAATCCAAATGGCAAGTACGCAGCTCTCATTAACTTACAACAGGAAACGGTCAAAATACAAACGGATGACAACAATACCTCTGAACCAATTTTGAGAGCAAGCAGCTGGGACGCTGAGAACATATCAGATATTTCAGATCAAAATGGGAGTTCTTTTTCTGCGTTAGGAAAAGAAAAAAAGGTCAACTTTTCCGATAAATCTCGAACTCCATCATTTTCAGTAATGTTTGCAATGAATTCTCCAGAATGGAAGAATGCCGCAATGGGGTGCCTTGGTGCCATTGGATACGGAGCCCTGAATCCATCTTATTCTATTACTGTGGCAAGCATGCTATCAATCCTATTTCTGGACAATCATGATGAAGTAAGGGACAAAATAAGAAGTTACTCCATTGTTTTTGTGGCATTGACAGTGTGGTCCTTCCTAGCAAATGTGATCGAACATTATAACTTTGCAGTCATGGGAGAGTTCTTAACCAGAAGGGTCCGTATGAAAATCCTGTCAAAAATTTTAACCTTTGAAGTAGGATGGTTTGATATGAAAGAAAATTCGAGTGGAGCTCTATGTTCCAGGCTATCAAAGGAAGCTAATATGGCAAGTCTTGAGTTAATAATTAAACTAGTATCTTTACAGATGAGAAGAAATATATTATTCTTGATTGACTTCTTCTATTGTTATGCAGATGAGATCCTTGGTGGCAGATCGCTTGTCGCTTATGGTGGAAAGTCTATCAGCAGTGGTTATAGCCTGCATTGTTTCACTAATTGTGAACTGGCGTCTTGCCATTGTACTAATCGCCATACAGCCTGTGCAGATCTACTGCTACTACACGAAAAGAGTTCTACTCAAGAATCTTTCAAGGAAGTCTATCAAAGCCCAGAATCAAACCAACCAAGTGGCCACAGAATGTGTTGTAAACCATAGAACCATTGCAGCTTTCTGTGGTGAGGAAAGAATTCTCCAGCTCTTTGAATCCACACAAGAAGAGCCCCACAAAGAGATCAAGATACAATCATGGTATGCAGGATTGGTTCTTGGAACATGTGAGTCCTTCCTTACATCCCAATGGGCTTTAGGATTTTGGTATGGAGGGAAGCTTAGACAGCAAGGATATTTAAATTTTCATGCATTTTTAACCTGCATGGCAGTCATAGGAAGAATTGGGCGGATTATAGCAGATGCTGGAAGCATGACTTCAGACATAGCCAAGGGTGCGGATGCTGTGAAATCTGTATTTGTGATCTTGGACAGGAATAGTTCCATAAATCCAGAAGATATTGGAGGACATAAGCCAGATAAAATTGATGGCAATATTGAATTAAGAAATGTAGATTTTTCTTATCCTGCTCGTCCCAATGTTACTGTATTGAGAGATTTCTGCCTTGAAATCAAAGCAGGAAGCAGTGTGGCTCTGGTTGGCAAAAGTGGGTGTGGAAAGTCCACCATTATTGGACTCTTGGAAAGATTCTATGATCCTATCAAAGGACTAGTTTTAATAGATAATAAAAACATTAAAGCATTCAATTTGAGGCATTTGAGACGTTTTATAGGTCTGGTAGGGCAAGAGCCAACTTTGTTTGCAGGGAGTATTAAAGATAACATTATGTATGGTAAGGAAGATGCAACCGAGGCAGAGGTGATTGAGGCCGCGACGGCTGCTAATGCCCATGGATTTATATGGTGAGTGAAATACTGTAACTTAAACATTATTTTTCTTTTTGGAAACAGATGTATTGTTATTAATATTGTTTCAGTCATTTGGAGAATGGATATGATACAAATACAGGTGATAGAGGACTGCAGTTGTCTGGTGGGCAGAAGCAAAGGATAGCCATAGCAAGGGCAACAATAAAAAACCCAAGTATCTTACTTCTGGACGAGGCAACTAGTGCATTGGATGCTCAATCAGAGAAAGTGGTTCAGGAAGCTCTAGATCAAGTTATGGTGGGAAGAACAAGCATAGTTATAGCTCATAGGTTGAGCACGATCCAAAACTCTGACTATATAGCAGTTATTGAGGATGGTAAGATTATTGAGCAGGGCAGTCATCCTGTGTTGATTAGCCAAGGTGAAAACAGTGAGTACTTTAGACTTATCAAGCTCCAAGAGCACACTAATCCCAGATCGTCTTGAAAGTGGTTTTATTGCTTGCAAGAAAACAGATTGTCTGAATCTATTGCAACAGTGCAGTGATGTTCGAAGCCACCCAAAAAAAGAGAAGTTTTCTGGTGACAGTATTGTTTTCAAATTTTCTATGGACTAATTCCTTATAATGATTTGCAAAAGAAAAATTACCAGCCCAATCCTCCAATATGGCTGCCGCAGATGGCAGATGTGCTCAGCCATTAAGCTTGTACATGCCAGTGGCAACATGGGCAAGGCAGATGACTTGTATGTTTGTTTTTATTATATAGTATCAGGGGATATACAACCTCTTCATCTCAAACAATACAGTTGAGCTTAATAAGTTTTATTATTCAATAACAGCAGCCCCTTGCATTTTCAAAATGTTCAAAACAATTTTTTAGTAATGGACATATCAAATAGTTCTTAAAAATTATTGTTAGTCTATGGTACAATTTTCTAGAGGTAGGCATAACAAAGTAATGATCTTTTTAATTATGCATTGAAGCCTCTCATAATTTTTTTTTTGGGGTGAAAAACAGTTTATCTTCAAAAGTATCACATCCAACGTTTAGTTAGTGGGAAATTAAAAATAAATAAAATAACATTGTGAATGTAGCCAAATTGATGAGGTATGGGTTGTGCTATGGTCTACTGTGTGGTCATAAAATTCGAGAGGACAAGAGGGATGGAGTGGGAATGGGCTGCACGGTGAGAGAAGTGCATGCTTGCAACTCCCTTAAATGCCCTAGAAATGTTCAAGTGGTCATAAAATTCGAGAGGACAAGAGGGACGAAGTGGGAATGGGCTGCACGGTGAGAGAAGTGCATGCTTGCAACTCCCTTAAATGCCCTAGAAATGTTCAAACATAG
Organism: Sequoia sempervirens; assembly: GCA_007258455.2. Classification (NCBI taxonomy): domain Eukaryota; kingdom Viridiplantae; phylum Streptophyta; class Pinopsida; order Cupressales; family Cupressaceae; genus Sequoia; species Sequoia sempervirens. The sequence continues at coordinate 3,607 of VDFB02004756.1, read as the reverse complement.
TTGGTAGTGGATTATATTTTCATGCCTACATTTCAATGAGAGCTTTTGAACAAGTTATGGACAAGCATAAAAAGATAGATATATGAGTTACTAAGTGACTTCAATTCTATTTGGAAGCAGGTATGTAGGCAATCCTTATGTCCGTAGAGGGAGGGTTTAGGGGGATAACTCCAAGGTTTGGGGTTGTTCTTGACTTGTTTGACCTTCCCTCTTCAATAAACTTTAGTTGAGGTTGAAATTTTTATTAGATGACTATGAATGAGTTAAAAAAAATTTGATAGTTTGTATCTAATAAGTAATGTGCTTCTAAATAATAAGTTGAATATAGTAAATGGATATGACTACTTTATAGTTGGTATTTCTTTATGTGTACATGTTGAGTATATGCCATCTCATGTGGGTTCAATGTGATTCTTATGTGTTTGTGGAATTCAACCCTAGACCTATAGGACTCTATGTATTGGCTCTTGAATCATCTAATGGCCATAGACATATCTGGGTCCACTTGACCAATATTTGTGAACCTCTATTATTTGTAGATTATGTGTTCATAGTTATAAGACCCCCACAAGTGTGAACCTCTAAGATACTTGAGTAGTGATAGGTAGTCATTGGACCATGCCAATGATTGATGTATGTGACAAAGGTGAAAACAGTGATAGCATTTCTCATTAGGTTTAACATAACTATAATCCCTATTTTAGTTGTATGTTGATCACATGGCATGAAACAATATCAATGCATGACTACTACCCTATTTGAAATATTGAATAAGAAGTATTATATAACCTAATTTATAAAATGATATATTAACTATATTTTATCACAATATTAAGCACAAGATCAAATTTCAATCAACTAGGTCATCCTCTATAAATTATTACATCCAAGATTTCACTTATTTCATGATGAAATAATTGAACTAGTGTATCGGGTAAAGTATGGTCCATGGAAACCAAGAAAGTAGTGTTTACTTTATGCCACTATTGATACCTTAAGGTAAGTAAGGGTGTTTTGGTGATTGGATCACCTTTTGGTTCATTTAATTTTTATTGCCAACAATATTATATTAGTGTACAAAAAAATCATGAAAAAGATAGATGCTTACAAGATGCAACTTTGATTTTGGATAGTGATTCCCTTAACATAGTTAGAAGAATGCACAAGATAATCTAGGGTTGTACCCATCAAACAAAACATGTTTAGCTTTCTCATTCTCTTAAGGCAAGGTAAAGCATAGGTGTGGCTAAATACTCTAGCATCATAAATTGTCACCCATGACAATTTCACACTATGTTTTTCTCCCCCTTAAGTTATTAGACCTAATTGAGTACCTAATTTTCTAAATTTTGCATTCCACAACTCATTTTAAACATTTACCAACAAATTCCAAGCATAAAACAAATGCCCTCATTTAATAATTTGTCCTCAACTCCTTAAGTTTCAAAAAATAGGCCTAGGACATTGGTACTTGGGGCGCCTTTGTCCCCCTTATTTTGGCTCCAATCGGTGTCGATATTTTATTATTTGAAAATCAAATATTTAAAGTTAGTTGTCAGGATTTAATTTTTGGGAAATTAAACTAATAGCATATAAATACCTAGTTATTACATTATTTCAAATCTATCTAGCAAGTTGGAGAATTTATGATCAAACAATTATCAAAAGCATTATCAAGCAAGTCAAGAGCAACCATTAGAGGATTTATTGCAGCAATTCAAGATCTAAACATCATGTCAAAATGTATGTGAGTGTGTTCATGTTTATGTTTCATATTGTTTGTGAAGACTAACCCTTGTAGGTCTCCAAGCAATTCAAGTCATTCAAGCCAACCAAGCAAGCAAGATCAAGACCTTGAGGAGATTTGTGTATGACTTCAATCCTTCAAGGTAGCCAACTAAGGGTAGTGAGTTGCAACACTTTATGGATTCATCATTCCTTCCTATCATTTATCATTTTATCATTGACATTTTCATTGCGGAAGTGGAAATACTAACATGGGGTTTGACCAAGGCAAGCCCCTAAATGGCACAACCTTTCTTCTCTCTTTGAATGTGAAGGTTTCAAGTTTGAAAAAGATTGAAGGAAGTTTGAAGATCAATTATTCATTTTTGCAAGTCAAAACCCTACATCTTGACAACCCACAAAAACTCAGTTACAAAATTATCCGATAGTGATCCCATAGTGAGACAAGCGAAAAATGAAAGCTCTAATCCGACACCAAAGGATTACAAAAATATATCTGAATTTTCCCTACAAAGATAGTGATGCCTGGGGAACCTATGTCCTACCTTTTCAACCTCAAATTTGTATCATAGGTGCATAGTGTCCTACTTAATCTGTTTCTATCCGTGATTTCTCAAATCTTTTTTATTTACATCAAAATAATAATTTGCAGCATTAAGTCAATTGAATCATTGCATTTCAACCTTAGGAAATTTTCTTATTTCATTAAGGGTTGGGTTGACTCACCTATAAGGCTGTAAGTCAATCACATACCTTGTCCAAATCCATCAAACCCCCACATCAATGCACACATCACATACCCCCTATATGACATTTGGGAAAGGTGTTCAACTTGAAAGGAAATCCCTAAGGTTCCCTTTCCCTACGTTTCATTTTTAGTGAACCTGACTTGTTAACATTATATATCTTCTGAAAAATTCACCTTAGATCTAGATTTTGTATTGTATTTGTAGACACCTAAATTTAGACACTTAATTTATCCAAATTTATCCCCTTTCATCTAAGCATCCCCTTATTTGCATTAATTAAGTAATATTGTTATTATTTAATTAATATCCTTAATTCTGCCAAATCCCTAAGGTATTTAATTAATAAATAAATACCTTATCTCTTTAATCCTCTTTTTCATCAAATGAATTAAATAAATATGACTCACATGTCACATCCCTTTCTTAATCCTAATTATTCTTCTAATTTCATCATTAGGGATGTGCACATGCCTAATCGTTGATTAGGATGTACACATGCCTAATCCTTGATTAGGATGTGTCACATCCTCCATGCACATCCTCCAACTTTTGCAAATTGGCCTCTAATCTCTCTTAGCCACCTAACCCTCCTCTAATCCTTCATTAACTAGCCTAATCAACCTCTCAAGGAAAAATTATTTTTATCCTTCCAAGGAACATTAAATTATTTTTTCTCTTCCCCATGTGATCTTTGACTTTTCACATCAAGTCACATGTGAACTCTTCCCCATCTCCCACTTGCCTCTAATATGTCATTAATTTTTCTAATTAGGTGCTTGCACAACCTTAATCACTTAATTAGGTCAACCTAATCTCCATGTCATTTATAGAATGTGTCATAAGTCAACCTTATTAAAGGCTTTCTCCTTTTGGAGAAGGCATTCATTTCCACATGTGAATTTTTAATTCACATTTAATCCCCCAATACATTCCAAAGAATTTTAAATTCTTTCTCTCATTCCCATGTAGATATTTGAGGAATTTTTAATTCCTCACATGTCCTTTCACCCACATGGGGACAAGGACCTCCTTTATGAGGAGATCTTGTCCGAATTCCAAGGTACTATGTAGTACCTCCATATCATGTACTCTCCTTTCAACTCACTTACACA
>VDFB02004755.1:0-13647 GCA_007258455.2 Sequoia sempervirens | reverse complement strand
ACAGGATTCCGCTTTGCCCATTAAGTTATAAGTCAAAGTCACATTTCTTCGTCGTAGCTCTTGGATTTGCTGATCCACCCACCATTGTGAATATTTGACAACTGGCCTCATCAAGGTGGTCAGATCTACGAGCTCTAGTTCTGACCATTTTACAGGAGGAAGAGGTCGATTCTCATCAAAGTATGGCTGGACATATTCTCCATCATCTTCTACTTGATCAGGCACACGGAAAAGCCCAGTCGTTCTGATCAAGTTCACCAGCAATTTGGACCATAGTCTTTTCCTGACATTATATTCATCTGCAACATTTACCCAAAAATCCTCCAGGTCTACCTTAAGTTTGTACTTCCTTCCATTCACGGTCCCAATATGGTGGTGAGGGTCAAAATCAACTCGGGACCGGTAAGATGTGAATGGATACCATTGCATCTCCAACCTGGCACTTTTGGCTGCCTGTCCCAATGGACAAGACTCCAGCATATTCCCAATGAAAAACAGAAAGGCGATGACGGCCTTCTACTTTAATCTCTAGAGGCCTTCATATGTTTCCAGTTGCCTGAGGACTTCGAGCAAGACCATTTTGTTAGTAGGGTAGATCGGAAGTCGGTATGGACATCCGGTGAATCCTTGAACTCTTATGTAGGTGAACCTTGGAAACTGGATAAACCAGGATCTGTACTTGCTAATCAGGCTCGTGGCCTCATGAGTAAGCCTTTGATGCATTCTCCTTGTAATATTCTAGTGATGTACATTAGGAAAGCATCATTCACGCTTCTAAAGTGGGACTTCTCGCAGAGCTGCAACTAGGGATAACAATCATAAGACTTAAATTCATTTTCACCATTGCTAACCATGCCTCGGCAGATCAATCATCTATATCTATAATTCCTAGCCAATAGATAGACAATATAAGAACTCATGTAAAAAGATTGTCTTTTCCAAATTTATTAACTGTTTATGGAGATTGTCACTAATCATCCACGACCAATTGAACATCTTGACGCCTAAGTTGATCTCATCAATGAAATAATACATCCATGTCTCAAATGGCGCACCTTGAGGGCTGCCCATTACTCTATTTAATAGCAAAATAATATCTCCGCAATCCTTCTTGAAGAAAGTTCTAAGCAATTTCTTCGGCATTTTCTTAATGGAAGGCCTTGGCTTCTCTAACCACGTCTTATTGATATTTGTTACACATACCTCCATCCGGTCCTCGTAAAGTCTTTTCGCATCCTCTCTAGTCTTGTATAAAGTTCGGTTATAACTTGGTATGCCAAACACTTCTTGAATGGCTAACTCTCCGAGATGACCTAACACTCTCCCATTAGGTGCAACAATCTACCTCTCTTGTGCCTTATAGTGTATGGCACATTCCACCATCAATTCAGCACACTCCACAGCCAGTGGAAATCCAGCTGCTTGGACAATGCCATTTCGCATCATCTGGCGAGCAATAGGTGTTGGAAGGAATCCATCTTGCCCGTACATTCTCTTCTTGAAATCCTTGAAATCTACATGTCCAAGGTTGGTGTCGGTGACATTCTTCCATTTAGAGTTGATTTTTTTATTCTGGCTGCAGTCCATTGCTGGCAAACTTCATCTAGCCCTTTCTCGAAGGTTCTCCTCTCGTGGTTATCAACCTGCAAGAAACATGAAGAAAATATATTAATTTTAAGATTTTAAATTCTGATTTTCTTGGACCTTTGCTTGAAATTTTAACTTTTAGTCTGTTGAAAAGTTATATTCAATGAAAAATCACACTGAAAAATGAAATAATTTGGCTAAGTATTTAGCAAGTTTCGCGAGAATAGGTGACTAAGACAGAAGAAGGATGAAGAAATCCGTCAAACTCAGATTTTAAGCTTTCGAAATTATATACTTTTGACGGTAATTCTGCCTTAAATTCTGAAAATTCTGTCTTCGGCTCAAAAAAAGCACACCTATCCTCTAGAAATTCAATCCTTCAACTCAAAAAAATCTTACTTCGTTCTCTGCTCTCTTCTAAAAAATTTACTTTATCCAAAAAATTTCCTTTCAAAATTTATCTTCTGCAACCTCAGGAGAGTTAAAATCTTTTCACCATCGAACTTTTGAAAGAATGATTTGAAAGTGACAAGTTCGACTTCTTATAAAGTTGAAGAATTCAATTATTTTAGCAAATTCATGTTTTTTTTCTTAGGTTCATCGAACTTGGACTTGCTTTATTTCCTCCACCTTGGCAATGTAATCTTCATCGAAAATCTTTAAAACAAGTTTCTGATTTACCAAGGCGCCATCCTTATGAAATCTTTTAGATTTTTTTCCTTTCTTTGAGCTCGAAGATTTTCTAAGTGTTGGACATTTAAAATTTCTTAAAAGTGTTGGAATATATTCTTAAGTGTTCAATTTTGATTTTTCCAATCTTTTAATCATGGTAAATTATGGCGAAATTTACTTGTCCATGGATATCCCCTTGTCGAGTTTTACTCACTTAGCTTCATGGCGGACTTGAGGCTTGCTTGGACATATTCACTACTTGACACTTAACCATATTTTATTCTCCAGGGTATCAACACTTAGAAAATTTATGAGTTTTCCTTCCTTCTTCGTGGCTGGGCGGACTTCACTTGTGTCTTGCCATATTCCCCTTTAGCTTGGGCGGACTTCACCAACTTTATGCCATGTATTCTTTGAGCTAGGCGGACTTTGCTTGTTCTTTGGCATCTCCTCTTGGGCAAACTTTGCTTGTTCCATGCCATCCACTCTTTGGTGTCTAGGTGGACTTGACAGTGGTTTGGACATTTCTTACTTGAGCTAGGCAGACTTCAACTCCTCTTCGACAAGCATGGGCGGACTTCATCAAGTGCTTGACATTGTTTCCTTGGCCATTTCTTGGCGGACTTGGAAGTTACTTAGCCATTTCATGTGTTGGGCGAACTTCAAGTTAGACATGATGCTCTTCATGCCAAGGGCAGACTTTACCTTGTCTTGGACATCCATCCTTGGGCGGACTTCACATTTAGCTCGCCATTTCTTCCCTTTCTTCCAAGCGGACTTCGTCTTGGTCTTGACCATGTGCATGGCAGACTTGGCTTCAGCCTTGTACATAGTATTTCAAGCTTGGGCAAACCTAGTGATGCTTGTGTCATGCTTACTTTTCCTAATATCTGGATGAATTTATTGCTATCATCTGGATCTTCTGGAGCAAAACCCTCGTTTTTCTCTTTCTCTTGCTTTTTACTCTTGGAGGTGCAAAACTTTGATTCTGAAGATAAAAACGTTGACACCATGATCTGTGGGACCCAACCCTAGGTCAACTTTCAAAAAAGCTGAAAAAAAGCAAAAAAAGCAAAAAGCAGGCGAAAAAGTTGCTTGCCGGATTGGTTCCAAAGTGCCAAAAATAGAAAAAGCAAAAAGCAAAAAGCAGAATCCCTAAGAAATAGGAAGTGTCAGAATTGACTCAAAGCAATGGCGTTCTTCGTCCTCTGGACCTTTTGAGCACTTTGACGATGTCTAGGTATTGTTTTGGGCTTGAATTCTCTAAATGAGTCGAGTGATTTTTTCACAACTCTAACTCCAAACTCTCAAAGCAATGAACTTTATGAAATTGTAATGCTAAGGAAAAACCCTATAAAAGCAAACTACTAGGGGTCCCCATTTGCAATGGGGCGATGTGTGAAATAGGTCACAACATCTAGCGACTCCACGTGGGGAATGTTCCTGAACATTCCAAAGATAGTACTCAAAAGGAAAGAGGAATCCTAAATTGTATCAAGACCTTTTATCCTGCAATTACGAATGTGTGCAAATGCGTTTATTCCCATCTCATAAGAACAATATGACTTGTTCGGTTCCATCATGGTTGTTTGGGTAGTTTGTCTTAACTCCAAAAGCATCCTTGGATAGAGCCTCGCAAAAAGCGAATGTCCATAGCCCCAGTGAGATTATCTCTATAATCTCACGGAGATTGCTCTACTTCCAGCAATTTATTATTCTATTTTTTTGTTTTGCTTCTTTTGTACACTTGTAGAGATGTCCGCACAACCAAAGCCAAGTGTTTTGATCTTTCATTTCTTTTCTTTTTGTTCATTTTGATTTTCTTTTCTTTTACATATTTCCACATATTGGCTTGTAGGAAATGAAGCTCACATGGGTTTGAGCATTATGGTGGCGCTGAAGCAAGACTTCTGATTATTTTTTGTTATTTAGCCATGACATTGCCTAGGAAACCATAATGACTCAGTGTCAAGATACAATGGATGATTCCCTTTCCAGTCAAGTACTAACCTTAACCTTAAGATACTTTAGAAACAATTAACCTAGAAGTCGCAAATTCTCCACAAATATTTATCCAAGGAATATTTTCAACATTACCTAGCAGGGCCAATCTAGAGTGTGCACGTAAGCAACACCACCTTTCTCACAAATGGGAATCCCTCTTTATTCAAAACTAATCTAAGCAATCTAAACCTAAGGTAAAACGAAAACAGACTAAACGAAAGCAACTAATCTAAGAAAGTAAAGACAACTAAACTAACAAAAGCAACTAAACTAAGAACAAACCAAGATTCAAAAAGCAACTACTCTAACTATGTACAGATAAGTCCCATCAAGGAACTCAGGGTTGGAAATAATGTTTCAAAACTTGCTCGTCAACAGGCAACCGCATGTCTTCCCCTGTTAGGGTTTTCAATTTGAATGCGTTCTCTCCCAATATCTCAACAATCTAATATGGTCCTTTCCACAGGTTGTCAAATCTATCATGGTCCCCTCTTCGTTCGTGAGCTTTATCCCAATAAAGGACTAGATCGGAGATCCTGAAGGACTTTGTCGTTGCACGTCTATCAAACCATCGTTTGACGACCCCTTGATGTTTTGCAAAATTTTCGAGAGCTTGATCTCTCTGTTCTTCTAGTAATAGGAGTTGTGAAAGACGAATCTGAACTTTGTCTTTCGGGTCTAGGTACTCTTGCATGAATTTCAGTGTTGGAATCCTCAATTGAATGGGAAAGATAGGGTCTTGCCCATAAACTAAGTGATATGGGGAGGTTCCCAATGACTTCTTGGCTCTTGTTCTATCTTCCCATAGAGCAAACCTGAGTTGTGAATGCCAATCTCTTGGATTCTTCTCTAGTAACTTCTTGATCACATTAAGCAAATTCTTGTTTGTAGACTATGCCAACCCGTTACCCTAGGGGTAATAGTTTGAGGAAAACTTCAAAATGATCCTATAATCGAATGCCTAGCTGGAAAACTTCAAGGAAGTGAAAGTAGAACCATTATCACAGACCAAAGCGTTGGGACAACCGAATCTAGTGATAATGTGCTCTTCCAAAAATTTGATCACCGCATCTATCGTGCAATTCTTCAATGCTTGGGCTTCAGACCACCTGGTGTAGTAATCGGTTGCAGTCAAAATATATCTATGTTGTGCTGAGGACGGTGGATTTATCATGCCGATGAAATCAAGTCCCCACATTGCGAATGGCTTCACTTCAGTGATTGGTTGTAGTGGCATAGCAGGATTCTTTTCACAGGTTGTAGTAATTTGACAAGTGTGGCAATTTTTGACGTGTTCATATGCATCTTTGAAAATAGAGGGCCAATAATACCCTGCTCTTAGAATTTGGTAAGTTGTAGCCTAGCTTCCTCCATGGCCTGTCCCGAATTTAGAGTGAAAGTATTCCATGATTCTCTTAGCTTCGTCATTTCCTACACATCTCAAGTAGATTCCTTTGTGATTCTTTTTGTAGAGTACTAATCCTTGAAGCATATAATGTTGGCACTTAAGCCTGAAGGCTCGCTTCTGTGTTGGGTTCATTTGTGTAGGATACTTGTGATTTATCAAATATGTGGCGATGTCATAATACCACTCCTCTGGGGAATTGTTGGTCAATACGAATGTTTGTTGTACCAGGTCGAGCCCTTCAATGGCCATAATCTGTGTTAAAGCTTGCCCACAGACTAGCTTCATTGGCTGTAATTCAATATCATACTCTTGGATAGTGGCGACCCACTTTCCTCTTCTCTCTCCTGGCTCATTCTGCATCAAGAGTGTTTTAACAACCGCATCAAGAACGATGGCAAAAACTTTACTCCTCAAGATATAGTGCCTAAATTTTTTGATGGACTTCACCAATGCATAGGCCTGCTTTTCAATACTAAGGTACCTCAATTCTACATCCTTAAGAGGTGAGCTCATGAAAGCTATGGGATGCTCATCCTTCTCTTCTATTTGCTGAGTGAGCATTGCGGCACAAAAATGCTCTGATGCAAAGGAATATAAGTAGAAAGGCTTTGTGTAATTTGGACTAACTAGGACAATGTTGTGACCTTATCACACATCGCCCCATTGCAAATGGGGACCCCCTAATTTTTGCTTTGTTTCGGACTTTTGGCTTGATTTTAGTTAGTTTTCCTGTTGTCTCTCTCTTGTTTTGTCTGTCTTTCCGGGGATGTACCCGTCTAATGTGAAATTTTGGCTAAGTCTGAGAATTAGGGTTTTGAATCTTCCAGCCAGTTTGAAGTCAAATGGAGTGAATAAATTGAAATCTGAGCTTGGTGTTGCAGTCAGTCAGCTTCTAGCAGGTTCCCAGCTAAATTCCATTGAAATGTGACAACTTACTATTTTTAGTAAGTGCCTAATTTGGGACGTTTTCTCAGCACCTTTTGAAGTTCTAACTGTTACACTGCATCCAGGACATGTCAAACTGCTTGTCTGCAAGTTTTGAGCTGAAACAAACAACTTTCTATTTTTAGCAAGTTCACTTTCAGAGGCTATTTTTAGGGTTTGTATGTTGAAATTTTTTTCGCATGTCTGGACATTCTTTGTGGGTTTTTCGAAAGCTTCGTAGTGGTGTAACATGCAAACCAGGATCAGGACCTTTTTCAAGAGTTGTCTTCAAATGCTATTTTTAGGGTTTGCATGCAGGGCTTTTCAGCACATGTCAGGTTATTCCTCATGGGTTTTTCAAGAGCTACGCAGTGATGTGACATGCAAACAGAGTTGGTCACTTTTTCAAAGACTTACTATTTTTATGATTCACCCAGAACTCCCATGTAATGTCCCCTGGCGGCATGATCATAGTTGACAGTGTGTTAGCCCTTTATTGGACCCTTGTGGGCTAGCCAGTTTGGTTAGAGGGTCAGTGGTGCATGTTGGAGAGTTGTTTGTTCGTGTTTTCAGTGGACAGTGTTTAGATCACAGTGAGCGTTGGCATTCCAGGAGTTCATCGCTTCTGACGGCACGAGATTATCTTGAGATTTGAGCATTTTACGGGATTTTAAGTGATTAAGTTAATTTATTAACTTAAAACGCCCTTTTAATAAAGTCACATTGACTTTATTTATATTTTTATATCACTTAAATCTCAAAAGGAGGATTATAATATTTTAATGACTTTAAATATTATAAAAGTGCGCCCAACTATTGAAAAGGAATATATTAAAATATTATAATATTTTGAAAACCTAAAAAGGGCGTATCCTTATGGAAATGCGTGCTTTTGCTTAAAGAGGCATTTTGGCAATTGAAACTCATATCATTTGACCATTTCTCTTTGCCTTGTGCATCTTTTCTCTGAGCATTCTCCTGAGAGCAGGGTTTGATCATTGTGTCCATTGGAGAACGGAAAACTCTTCAGTGTTGAGTACGTTTGAGGCTGTGAGAGATCAGCTGAATCCGTACAGTTGAGGGCTTCACACAGAAGTTCTACAGTTGCAGACAGAGGATTTATTTATGCAGATGTTTGTTCTTCAGAATAATCATTGAGGGTTTCTTGGTGGCGTCCTTCTACAGCTTCTGGGATTCTTCTTTCAGAGATTCCTTTCCTTCTTTTCATGGCCGTACGGCTTGTCTTGGAATTTGTGCCTTGAGAAAGGCGTGTGAAGAAATTAATGAAAACGCCTTCTTTTTGAGAGGGCTTTGACATCTATCATTGGCGGCTTGTCTTTTCCAAGCTTTGTGACCAGTTTCTGATCAGGAGAAACCTTTCCTGGAGTCATGGCGTGCATTCAGGCTTGTTTTCACCTTTTCCAGCTGTAGATCTGGCCAGTTTCTTATTTAAATAATCTGGAGCCTGATTGGTATGTTTATCATTCTTAGTCTATCTGTTGATGTTAAATAATACATTCTGCACTTTCAATTTGAAGAAATAAGTTTAAATTTGTCTTTTATGAGCAAACATATGCTGCGCCCCTTCTCTTCTGTCTACTAAGATTTCTCTAAAAAACTCTAAAAACACTTTAAAAGACTTAAGAAAAGAGGGTTTGAACTGAGAGCCAGCAGGGCTCATCACGTTCTCAAAGACCTCGCAGATCACCTAACAGAGCAAAGTGCAACGGAAACAGAGTTGAACAGAGATCATTTGATCGACATGCAAGTCAGATTAGGGTTTCGAGCTTCAGGACCCAATATGAGGGGTCAAATCCCAAAATCTCCGAAAACCAGTGTATCCCACTGCGATCAGTATCTTTCAAGCTATCCACTGGTAAAATTTGAGGGCAATCGGAGCACTTACTATTTATAGTAAGTCACTTCTAAAACAGGCTATAAATAGTAAGTCAACAACAAGCGCCAGTGTGAACAGGCAAGTCTACTTATGAGGGTCATGTCATTCAAATTTCAGGTTGAACAAAGTTGTGAAAGTCTCGAAATCAAGCAGTTACTATAAATAGTAAAACACCTCCAGAAACATGCTATAAATAGCAAGTCAACTCGAGACAGCAATGTGAATAGATCAACTAGGTCATGAAGGTCCTGTGGCTAAAATTCCAAATCAATCCAAGCTTCAGAGGTATGAAAATCAGAGGACTTAATATAGTAAGGCATGAACGAGCAGGCCAGAAAAATTCTAAGTCTAACAAAATTCTTGCTCATACCCCAAAATGCGCCCATGCAGAAGCTAACAGGATGATGGAAAATTTTCAAGTGTTGAGGTTCCTACTTGACCCCCCAAATGCGCCCTCAACTTGAGAAGTTGATGGAAAATTTTCTAAGTGTTGGTTTAATCCTGCAAGACCCCCAAAATGTGCCCAACTTGCTCAGTGGTTGATGGAAAATAAACTAAGGCATGAAACTTCCTGCTCCTACCCCAAAATGCTCTCACTCTGAAAATGGAAATGGACGATGGAATGGAATGGAAATGGATCTCCTTGACCTTCCAAATGCGCCCAATGTGAGGGAGTAGGTTGGAAAAATTTTCTAAGTATTGGCAACTTCCTCCTTAGGCCTTGAAATGCACCCATGTCACCTAGCATTGTGGAAGATGTTCAAGAAATATTCTAAGTGTCAAAAAATTCCTCCTCTATACTTGAAATGTGCCCATGCTTGTGATGGTGAGTTGAAAAATGCCTAAGGCATGTGAATTGGAAGCTTGGCCTCTAAAATGCGCCCAATGTGAAGGAAAGGTTTGGATTTTTATCTAAGTGTTTAGAACTTCCTGCTCCACCCCCAAAATGCGCCCTAGACATCAAGTTGAAGTGAAAATTTACTTAGGCATGAAAATTGGAACCTCAAGGATAGAAATACGCCTTAACTAAGGGAAGAGGCTTGAAAATTAACTAAGTGTTGTAAATTTGAAGCTGCTACCCTCATATGCGCCTTGACTTGGAGGAGTTAAGAAATTTTTCTAAGGCATCAAAAATGAAAGTTCCTACCATCATCTGCGCCTTGGCTACTTGGGGTTGATAAAAAATGGTTAAGTGTTGGAATTGGAAGTCGGTCACCTTAAATGCGCCTAGCTAGAGGAGGATGAGTTTGAAATTTTCCTAAGTATCAAAAAGAGAAGAAATACGGCCAGAGAGGAAGAGTGAAGATGAATTTTGATGATGAGATATTTTTCTAAGGTAAAAAAATCAAAAATTAAAAGTACCCCTTCGTTTGTAGACACATGAATTTGATGTCTTTTGGGGAGAATTTTCTTCTGGGTACTGGATATCTTCATCAGGTAGATGATTTTGAAACTTTTCACGCCTCACCAAGGGCTTTAAGATGGAGATTTTACTCGAGCGCCTGGTTGATGAAATCTTCTAGAGGAAATGAATTATTTCTAAGGCAGATAGGTTGGAAATTTGGCTAAGGAAAAAAGGGGGTATCATGTTGGTTGGAAAACTTTCTGAGGCAAAGAGAAATCAAACAACACCCTTCAAGACGCGCCGTCAGGTTGGATTAAAGTTTCTAAGGCACAGCTTCAAGGTTCACGAGAAGCAAAATACGCCCAAGGGGTGTAAGACGGGTGAAATTCTCTACGGAATGAAAACGGAAGCTCAAGTCTCCAGATACGCCCTAAGGGGGGATGAATGATAGTGTGGAAATATTCTAAGGCATGAGGAACTTTAAAGCAAAGATTGCTAGAAACAAAAAAAAGTGATGAGCCCTATAAGATTCAGAGATCATCCAAACCTTGGAAATCAAAACATCGAGATCAGGTAAGTGAAGTGGATTTATATTGTCGGTGTTTTGATGCTCTTCCTTTTGTTTATTTTGCAGGATGAATGTCGGGACCAAAGTGGGAGGACTTGAGATGATGGAGCAAACACCCCAAACAACGTTGCAACCTTGGAAGAGATGAAGTTTCAAGCTCCTCCATGATGTCTCAGTTGCACCCAAAACATACAAGAAGAAAAGTTGCAAGAAATGGCTAAGTGTTGGAATAACCTAATATGCACTCAATTCAGAGAGGTAGGTGGCAAGAAGGAATGATTGAATCTTTCAAGTTCAAGATGGAGGAAATGACGAAGACCTAGGCGTTAAAGAGTCATCCTCAAGTACTAAAACGCCCTCAAGACTAAGGATGAGGAGTAAACAAAAGGCTTCAATGTTAAAGAATGACAACGAAATGGGCTAAAGAGCGAAGCAGAGAAGTTCTCTTTCAGTGTAAAGTCCTTCGATGACCCGGAGGATGTTCTCTAGCATGCTACGCACAACTCAAGATGCAGTGATAGGAAGGAGAAAATCATCGTCAGGCAGAAGAAAGAGGTTGCAGGCTTGAAGTTAGATCAAGAACGTGCCTGCCATACCAGTCCAAGAAATTGAAGCAGTGGCGACCAGACTCATCCAGTTTGCAGTCAGAAGAACAAAAACAACGTGAACACATTTCCAGATAGGAATCTTCTAGAAGGATGGTGGACATTAATGGCTCATTTATTACCCCACTCCTCTTGGTGGCAGTTTTTAGGGTTAGGGTTTATGTGGCTCAATCTGAGCCCTTCATTGTAATTGAATCTGAGTTGTCCATTGGACTGGGCCAACTATAAAAGGGGCATCCCCCCCTCATTTGTAATTGATTAGATTAGCTCAAAGATAGGAAGATAGAGAGACAACTTAGGGATAGCTTAGTATAGATTCATAGTGTAGATTGAAGAGGAAGGAAAAATTTCTCATTGAATGTTTTGTAAGAAGTTGTTGTGAACACTCTCTCAATAAAAAAGAGTTTTCATTGATGAAGATTTCATCTTTTGTTGTGAGCAGCTAGCAAGATTTCTTCGTCCTTCTGATTCAAATAGAATCTTAAAGTAGAATAAGTTTCATTTCATGCACGTAGGTGATAGTTGTGGAATGTGGTGTTTAATTTAAGCAAGCTTCATACCACTAGCGAGCTCGCTGATGGTGGGTTCGCCTTGTGTGGTCAACTGGAATATTGCGGACTTAACTTCGATTATGATCTTCATGTTGGCATGTGTCGTTGTGACAGTGTCTCCATTGTTGAATTATAATTTGAACATTTCTAGTTACTCCCCTTGAAGATTGCACCGGTTCTGCGGAGGCTGTCCGAAGCGAGCCAAAGCGGAGCCTAGTTGAAGTCCGCGAGAATTGATCACCATATCCCACGCCTTAGAGTAGATTAGAGCCTTCTTATCTCTACAACCATTTTAAATTCAGTACTTTTTGGTTAGTTTAGGAAACAAGAGCTTTATAGACAAACCTTTCAAGCATTCAAATTCCTCTCTCCGTTGTTGAACAATTTTGTAAGTCCCCTTGAAATACCAGCAAATCACATCAAGCCGACTGAGACTATCCACTGCATGAAGGAACCTTGGAGTTGAATGCATGATCTTTCTAGCAATCTTAGCATGCAGGAGATAAGAAAAACACATCAACAGACAGGAGCATCAACTATGGCCTGCTTGATCTCTTCAAAGGCTCTCTTCATTGGTGGTGTCCACTCCATCTTGGCATCCTGCTTCAACATCGCATTTAAAGGTTTTACTATCTCAGCAAAGCCGGTGATGAATTTTCTAATAAAATTGATCTTCCCAAAGAAAGATCTCAATTCCTTTTGGCTAGCAGGCAAATTGATCCTTGAGATTGCCTCCACGTGCTCATGATCAATTAATATTCCTTTCTCGGTGATTAGGTGTCCCAATAATTTGCCCTCGGTGACTCTGAATATGCATTTCTTTGGATTTAAGGAAATCCCATACCTTTGACATCTTTGAAATACCTTCGTCAAGTCTTACATGATCTTCTCTTCTCTTTGAAAACACTGTCAGATCATCCATATAGATGATATACATTTTCCAACTAAGTCCCTAAAGGCGATGTCCATGGCCCTTTGAAATGTGGCTCCTGCGATGATTAACCCAAAGGGCATTCTTCTGTAGGCAAAGGTTCCCCATTTTGTCGTGAATGTCGTTTTCAGTCTATCTTCATATTCCACAAGTACTGGTTGTACCCAAAATATCCATCCAAAAAGGACATCATTTGTGACCCATTGACAATTTGTAAAACCTCATCGAGTGATGGCAAAGGATAATTGTCCTTCTCAGAGGTTCTGTTTAAGTTTCGGAAATCAACACATAGCCTAAATTCTCCGTTTTTCTTTCAGACTGGGACTAGGTTGGCGACCCACATTGAGTGGCACACTGGGAATATGATTCCTGTTGATAACAATTTCTTGACTTCATGATAAATGAAAGGTTCCAATATTGGGTTAACCGGCCTCTGATGTTGTCTGAACAGCTTACTTCCTAGCTTGAGAGGAATTCTATGCGTGATGATGGAAGTGTCATAGGTTTTCAAATCTTCATAGCTCCAAGCTATGACATCAGCAAACTCCTTCATGTTCTGAATTATTCCAGCCCTTTCTTCGGGCGTGCAGGCTTTACCTATGTATACGTTTTTAACATCACCTTAAGTTGTAATATTCACCTATTCACATTGGTCACCTTCAATCCTTTGGTTCTTGGCTTCATTGATTTGATCTTGATCAAATATTCTTTCCAATTGTATCATTCCTCTTGGAATGATATTTGTCTTTAAATTCATGATACCATCCGCATCAAATTCGGCTTCTCCTATTATCTCTCGTCTTCATCAATAATCTATGTTACAAAAACATTTGAACTTGTTAAAAATTCAAGAATGTGATCATCATCCTCAAAAACTTGGAAATTTGTGACATTATCAGGAATTGATGATATCGATGATAGCTCCAATATGAACTGACACACGCCATCCATGGCGAGTGGCTCTAATGAACTGGCTACTTGTGCCAAGGAGTTTGTGACTTGATTGTTTGATCGGTTCACAGATTGAATATTGAAAGCATTGAAGCTCTCAATGAGATCCCACACTCTATTGCAATATCGAGCTAATCTCTTAGCATGGAAAATGTATTGTTTTCTTATCTGCTTCACTACTACCTCTGAATCTCCAAAAGCATG
>VDFB02004754.1:0-14030 GCA_007258455.2 Sequoia sempervirens | reverse complement strand
CAAAATAGGGGTAGTTGTGGGTTTGTTTGTTTTCTTTTCATACTATATACTTAGTTTCCCTAGGATAAATAATTCACTGTAGAAATGAAATATGTTTGATTATCTATCTAATATTGTTTGTGTTTTTGAAATTATTAGACTATTTAGATCATTTTCTTAGTTGTTTATCCTAACTAATATAGAGTAAGCTTTTTCATTTTAATTGACTACTACATAATAGTTTATGTGTTGAAAGAATTGTCTCCATTCTTTGTAGTTTTTACATTGGAATACAAATCATATTTAATTTCACGCCAATATACTTCTTTCATAAATCATATTTGTTTAATATCTTAAAATATGTTAGTTAAATTGGAAAAGTTGTTTGAGTTAATTACTAAATTTGATCTAAAAATGTTCAACACTTTAGATATATTCAATTAGATATATATAGTTAAATTGGAGGTGTCATTTGAGTTAATAACTAAATAACATAATAATCAATTAAAGAAAGGGACATAATTTTGGATGTGTTTGAATTTAATAAATTACAAATTAAAATAGACATAAAGTACTTGAAATAAGTGCTTCATAACCAATCTAATCAAATCATAACCTATCAATAAGGAAATAGAATTTTTCTAAAGAAAAGAACACTTGACCCAATCATTAGTGTATGGCCTTCACAAAAAGGAGTGATCCACCTTAGCAATAGCAAGTACCCCATCCAAAATTTGCTCACATTACACAAAGCCACAATGTTCCTCCAAGATAAGCCAATCAAATCCAACCTTATGTGTCCTAGTAATCAAATTGGAGATGATCCTAAAAATGACATTGCAAAGGGTGATTGGTCTAAAAAATCTAAACGACTTTGCAATTATTTCACTACTACGATCAATGTATCATCTTTCATGAAATTTCCCAAAAACACTATTCATTATGATCATATGGAAATTTCTAGGAGAGCTACAATAGTTGTAACATCATGAATTAAAATTAAACATTAAAAGTACACCATGAATTAATTATGTAATGGCATAAAAATTAAAATGCCATGACCACTATGTAAATCCACATAAGTCAAATATACCTTATCAAGAAATGAATATCAAATAGATAATACAATCAATACAAATCATATCAGCTCATTAATCTTCTTCTTCATCAAACTTTGTCTAATGTATTTTCCGATCCAGATTTGACATTGTAAGGGATTATCATATCATCATCATCATCATCATTAATAATATCAGCTTCTGGATAATGTCGCTATCCACATGGATAGCATCTCCATGAACATTAACTCCTACATCATCAATATGATCTAGTTCCTCCTCTTGACATCTTCATCGCACATCATCAACTAATTGTTGATCTTGATCATCATTAACATCATCTTCTAGTTCTTCGGTATCTTCTTCTTTCACCACATTATACTTTACCGACCTTCCTCTTGGATAATGTCTAACAACAAATGACCAACCCGGTTTACCTAGAACCTCTGAGTAAAATACTTGCTCACATTGGCTTGGAAGAACATAGGGCTCATTTCCAACTCGCTCGATCGACCTTGTATTAACCATGGTAAATTCATTATCATGTTCAATAACAGCTTTCTTAGGATCATTTTCATTCAATTGTAGCCTGTACCATAGGACAACAAACAAAACTAATTTGAAAGACTTAAAGTCACACTCAAGTATATCATCCAAAATCCCATAGTATCGATTTTCTGAGACTTCTAGCTATATGTCACTTTTAGATGAAACATTAGTCACCTGAAACACTGCAGCTTATCCCAGAATTACAAGCCTTCGTGTCATCCAACTTTTGATTCAAAATTTATGACCATTGCACCACATAGCCTTTGTATGCTTCACCTGCACATGTCAAACATGAAAAATTATTGCAATATCGCCATTGATAAACATATTTATTCTTGGCCAAATGTATGCAAAGAAAAAAAATCTCAACATATATATATACATCAATATACTTGAAAATAATTAAATAATATGGGTGATTAATATATTTATACGTACCTGTTTATCTCTTAAACCATATGCTAAATCAATTTCCCTTTGTGTAACATTGGAATCTCCATTACGATGAGATTCTTTAACCAATGAAGCCACACCTTCCCATGTTAATGCGCGACCAGATTGTTGACATCGTTCAATCCATATCATCGTCCAATCAATATTTTTTGAGATTTAAAAATGTAGTACATCCCACTCTCAACCAACTATATAAAAAAAAATTGAAATTCACAAACGACGTTAACAAATTCAAAAAATTAAAACATTTCAATAGTGATGTTAACAACCTTGAAATTAGTGTGTTTTATGTTCATGTGATCATAAAAGATTAAAAAGTCAGTTGTAGAGGTGATTGTTCGGTAGTTGAGGTGTAAAGGGCTTTAAAAGGCATAAAGTTATCATTGTAAACCCTCATAGGATGAGAAATAAAGAAGGTATAGCTGTTGTCCTCAAGAGTTTTGTGAGGAAAAACATGTGAAATGAGAGGTTCAAGCTTAGGTATCAAAAAAATATGTATAGGAGATATGATTATATGAATTTTTACCCATGTGCAAACCTAATGGGTTGTGTCTGAGTTGTTTTTGAGGTCTAGGAGGTCGTGGAAGTACGAGATTGAATAAACCCTCATGATTTTGGCCTAAAACAAGGGTTTTTGGGTTTGGCAAGAATCTGGTCGTATAAGTGGAATATTTTTGTGGATTTTGAGGTTTGGAGGCATAAAAATTATTTCCCCAAGATTTCATGGGCATATGACAAGTATAAAGACTAGTTTCTTTGTAAAATAGGCCTAATCAGCCTAATTAACACAACTTAGAAAGGGTGATTTTGGTGATTTGGTCCAAAGGACTTGTACTTTCATTTGAATTATTTTTAATAACGCCAAGATGGGTGTCTAAAACTATCAAGGTTTTTTCTAGTGTTTTGGGAAAGTTTTGAGTTATTGGGAAAAACTAGGTTTGCACTGCTATAAGGATTCAAGGAGTCAAAGTGTGAAATATTACTTCTATTGTTTGTCAGGCTTTGAGATTTGTTTGGATTGTTTAAAGTGGTCATTATAAACTTGTTGGAAGCCTCTTAAAGGCAGGTTGATAGGTTGGTTGAGTTGAGCCTCCTAGGTCTACATCAATTAGTTAATTACCACAGTATACGACCTTAATTTATAATTGATGTATATTGAAGATTAATAATTAAATAAGTACAATATACATAAAAACCAAATGTAAAATGTATTATAATTACCTCTCACTTTCCTCAATCTACCTTTCCCCATCAGGTACTCCCCTTCGAATTTGTTAATGGAGTTGGGATCCCAAATGTGATCTACATGGATCTTTGCTACAAACTTATGAAGATATTCACTAATGTACACCATGGTCTGGTATACCATATATCCCTCCACCATAGAACCCCCAAGATGTGCTCTTTGTCTAACCAAAGCCTTCAAAAATTTCAAGTGCCTCTCAACCATCCACATTAACCTTGTGTGTACAGGTCCACAATTCTCCTCAACTTGGTGTATGAGGTAGTGTTCTTGTGCATTGAAAAATGTCGAAGGTAGACACTTTTGCATTTCACACATTAGACAAGGAATTTTTCTCTTCCAATAATTTATATCTTATTTATGGATTTCATTAGATGACAACCATCTACAAGTGATTCAAAGCACAGTATATATTAACGAGATTTAACAACAATATACAATATATTACACATAACTCGTAAAACAAATGGAAATTATAAGATCTATACAACAAATTAGTGAAATATAAACACTATTGATGGTGTTTTACTTGCGGCAACAACTTGAATAAAATGCAATATTCTATCTCATAAAGGTTATTTCCAACAATAAAATACTAAAAATCACCCCAAGGTCTCTCAGGTGTCAGGTCATGACAATGCATAAACAACTCAGATAATATGTGAAATGCTGGTAATCACAATCGGACCTTACTACAAGCAAATTGTATCTTTCCAATTTATCAAATTATGTGATATGATGATCTCAAATCCTAAATCTAACCGGATGATAAAGAAATAGCAAAAGATAAGGGTGCAAGAATATGATAAGATCTAAACTATTCCTAGAATGAACAATGCAAATGACAGATATCTGGAATGGACCAATCTCAAATAACCAATCCTTGATCAACCCACAATGCAATATCACAAGAACGGTGCAATCTTCTGAGGTGTATAGATTTTCAAATCATAGACATTCATCCACAATTGAACTTAAGCACATATGAATATATGGTCCAGGTTGACTTCACCAGCCTACTACAATCAGATAGTTACCAGGAGTATAGACCAGAGATTGCTACAAACATTCCAAATATGAAATCATAAACATCATTCACCAAACTAATGTAATTCCAAGACACTAAATTCTAAATCTTTAAGCAATGTGAAAGATAAAACAACAAGAACCATGCAAGATAAGCTAACACAAGAGATTTCACCAGGAATACCACAATGTCTTCAATTGTATTAGACCACCAAAATGTTGCAACAATTCCACTGTTTGTTTACAATACTTGCTTCAAGAAATTGACAAAATGCTCTAACTCCTTTTCTCTAACTTAACTCTATTATCTCTCCTCTCTAATTTCTAATGTCTAATGCCTTTATAATGAGGCAAGAATGCCTTTATAGAAAATTATCAAGATATGTCGGCCCAGCCAAACATTTACAAAATAAAACAGCTAAAACAAGTCAGCCTTAGGAATTTCAAAATAAGGCACACATTAAATGCCAATACATCATCAAGGTCAGCCTAGACACGGTCCCCAATGTAGCCCAAATCAATACATGCCCTATAATAATAGGGAAGCACAAATCTCAAGACAAGCATTAGCTATCGCCTCCCTTATCCTTATTCTGGGCGAATGATCCTTGAACCCTCAAAAATAATTTATCCAGCTCGGCAACAGGTGGCAAAGGCAAGATCCTAAGTTGACATTCTATGGAGCCAATCTCCTGCTTTGACTGCTTGACAGTCTTATTCCAATCGTCTTTGTGGGCTTGATACTTATCCATTACCGCCAGATAAGTTGCTGCATCATCCAGCTGGTGTCCTGTTATAAAATTCTCAGAATTTGGAGCATAAACATCATGCCACCATTCCTTTAGTTGTTCCAGACTTAGGTACTTAGGGGCAATCTTTCTCCTGCCAGTCATGACCTCAAAAAATGCAATGCACCCCTCATATACCCTGGTTAAGTCACCATCTATCAGCTTCTTCCGCTTCTAAATCTTCCTCATGGCCTTCTGCCAAATCTGCAGAGCCTCAAACCATTCCCAAGGTTCACTAAGTCTAGAGGAAAGAAGAATCCCATCTGCAACCAATTGATCTTTACCATGTTCCATGATGACCTTGGATTTCTGCAGTAGAAGGTCGATGTCCTCCTTGTCCTGGGATAGCACATATTCCAACAATTCCTTAGCTCTGACTACATCCTTTCCAACTGAAAGGATCTCCTTGATGGAATTATCTCCTTTTACTTGCACATCCCTCAGCCAATCTGTTGTAGTTTGAGAAGAAGCCTTCATCCTTTCAATTTCAGAGATGTTTTCCTTGGGTAAGAAACCAGGAGTGGCAGAGGAAGATGGGTGAAGAGATTGCAGAGGCTTCATCACCTCTTCCAAGCATTTCTTAAGTCTCTCATTTTCCTTTCTCAGCTCATGCTTGGTCTGAGTCTCCTTCCCTAATCTGTCAACTATCACAGCACTAGACCCTTCATACTCCTCAATGTCCCATTCCATAGATGCTGGCCCAAGGTTAAAAGTCTGCACATTGTAATCTATACCAGTGACTTCTTCTCTAGTCTTGTCTGCAACAGGGGTGGCAATGTGGATCACTCTGTTGTTTACTTCATCCCTTTCTATTCTTGAAACTACCTTAGCTACCTTCTTCTTCTTACCTTTTCCGATTTTAGATAGCATCTCATCCCAATCCAAAGGAGTGTCTTCAAAAACAACTTGTTTCTTCCTCATGATTTCCTTTTCAAGCCAATTTGGGACAGCAGGTTCTACCCGGATTTCCTCTATTTTTGCTTCTTCCTGTTGTTCTATTGTTTTCTCCTCTTCCTTCTCAGGGAACTGCTCACCTTGATCACCTTCTTCAACCTCCACCTCTTGCCGACAATGGGGTTCTGACAGGAATACTTTCTTTTTCAGGTGATCCATTACCCTTGCTACTTGTCAGAGAATCTGCATATTGTACTAGAGGAGAAGGATGCTTTCCCACCTCTTCTACTTTGAGCTCAGCTGCCGCACCAAAGAGTGCTCCTTCCTTGAAAGGTTCTGCCTCTCCACTGGTCTCATGTTCCTCAAAACTTTCTTGCTCAGGCACGCTTGGTGGAGGAGAAGCAGCCTTAGATGGCTCCACAGCTGGTAACTTTGGAGAAGAGTCCATCTTTTGAAAAATCTCCTTAGGAGAAGGAGTCCTGGATCTAATCATATAAACTTTGGTCTTCTCTCCTGAACTCTCCACATCAACAATCAGAGGCTCATCTTTTGAGGTATCCTGAACTTTCTTCTTTGAACCCCTAGCTGTCCTTGTCCTCTTTGGTGGTGGAGGAACATCCTCTTCTTCTGGCTTTTCTAACTCTTCCTCATCAGAGGACCTGCCTATCTTCAAAGCCCGACTTCTTTTCTTTCCTTTTGGCTTTCTTTTTGGTTCCAGCTCACTTTCTTTAGGGCCTCTGATCTTTATTTTGAAAGGTGAGATTTTTTGAGTTTTCCCTTTGGGGTCATCTTCCCTGGATTCCTCTGAAGTAGACATAGGATTAAGGTTTCCCATCAAATTAAAGGTACAGGTACCTTCTCACTCTCCAGCTCCTAAACCTTATGTTTTAGCCATGAAGTGGTAAATTTCATGACAGGGGCCATTAGGTCTTCCAACTCTGTGACCTCATCCTCGTTCTAGTTTATTTCCCTGATTGATGTCCTTAACAGACTCATAGGCATGGTCTTGTACCAGGTTTCCATCATCCTCCAGTTGGTCAGGGATTAACTTGACATTGTATTGCCTAATTACATCAACAGGAAGCCTAGAGTACCTTTTCTTTCTTGCTTCAAAATCATCTTTGATGTTGGCCCAATAGTCCTCTAGGTCATCCTTATGATGGTACTCTTTGGTGGCCTTCTTCTGAGCTTCCCTAGTGATATCAAAGTTTTCTCTTTTGGAATGGAAGGAGAAACCATGAGCTGCCAACTCATCACCTGCTACGTGTGTTGATTGAATGGAAGGGCACACTTCTGCTACACCAATTCCAAGAGGGAAATCCCCACCAAATCCTGTTTTATGCTTCTCCTTGACAATTGCATCAAACTCACATATTTGTCTCACCAATTCCAATAACACAATATGATCCGTAGGGTACCTAGGCAGCCTGTATGGAGTAGTCGGGCATCTGTCAATTCTGATATAAGAGAAGGTGGGAAACTGAGTGAACTAGGCTCCATATCTCTTTATCAATTCCTTCACTCCATCTGACAGTCTCACATGCCCAGCATTTTGGAGCATCCTAGTGATATGCATTGTGAATGCATCATTGGCTCTTCTATAATCCTTGTGTCCTAGGTGCAATTCTGGGTAAATCCCATAGACTATGTCTTGTCCAAATGTCCCTTGTGGATTCAAACCCCTGTATGGGTAGAATCTGGCTAGCACATACATCACATAAGAGGACATGGTGAACCTCTTGGTCTCTAGGACATCCCTTAACTATTTATCAATTATAGTGCTGATAAGCCCGGCCCAATGATAGTTGGTTCCTTGTTCAATCTTGCTGATCACATGGACCATCCAGTTTTCCAACACCCCTACACTCTTCAAACCTGATACCCTGCTCAAGAATGTAATTGCATCATAAATATCTGATCTGAATCTAACCCTGTGCAATTGCTTGGGAAATTTGGAGTAATGTGACTTTGGCTTTTCCAACCAGGAATTGATCATCTGTTGAGCTTTGGTTGGCTCATTCTCATAATATGTCCTAGCCATGTCCATGTTTAGAGCACACATAGAAGGAAAATCCGGCATGTCAAAGGCTTGGGCAATAGAAACAGGACTAAAATTAGCCAAGACTCTCCCTTCAGTGCTGACAACCCTTTGCGTGTCAAAGTCATACTTCCGGGCACACTCCAGGATTAACTCATAGCACTGGATTGCAGGAGGAAACCCTGCCACATGAACTAACCCGGACTTCATCATTCCCTGTCTCAGGACCGACAGATCCTTCTAAGCTATTCTTTTTTTAAACTCTTCATATCTCCAGGCTCCAACATTGGTGTCAGACACTTCAGACCACACAGAAGATATCTTGCTATCGGGGAGCTGGCTTTTGGTGTCTAATCTTAACCTCTCTGCCTCTGAAATAGAAGATCCTTCCGTGTCACCTTTGGATTTTCCTGCAGTGGCCTTGCTTGATTCAGCCTGTATTCACAAAAGAATGTCATGAGTATCCAATTATCATATGTATTCCAATCCAAAGGTTAGCACAAAATCATAAAAGCCATCGAAATCCATCACAAATCACCAATCCTTGAAAATCCGGAAAAACAAAGCAATCCGGGAAAACGAGGTAAGCCGGGAAAATCCAGTCGGGGCGGAATTTCGGAGAAATCCGACCCAGACGGATTCTTGCTGCCAAAACATCATTAGTCAAATAAATCGCTAGTACGGACAAAAGATCATAAGATTATCATGAAATTCGTTCATTAGCAACAAGAAATAAGCATTAAGCACTTACTCCATTAATCCTATCTTCGGGAAATCGAAAGAGATGAAACCAGACAGGAAAACCGGAAAAGTCCGGACGGAACGGATTTTCACGGATAGTTTGAGGTTCCGGAATTGGTCATACTTCGCAGAATTAGCCGAAACCGGGAAAATCCGGGTGCGCAGAAATTCCGCGGACACCACGGGAACCCGACGAAAGACAACACGCGAACCAGCGACTGAATGTTCATGCAAAACCTTACTAATTGGGATTCGAATGATCTCAAAATCGACGTCAACCAATCAAGATTCAAAATACAAATGAATTTAAGTTCTCAAGGCTCTCAAATGACGAGTTCTCATGGCAAAACAACGATGCCCTAATTTTGACTAATAAACCTCCTGCCATGAAAACCAGGGTTAAGCTCGGGGTTTGAAATGCCATCTACGAAAATCAATCTAAAGCACTCCGAGGCTTCCCAAGGGAGGGGCTGTTTTAACATTGACGGAGGATATGTAAATCGCCACAATTTCATCAACCCTAACAGGATTTGGGCAAAGTATCGAAAATCCTAACCTCACAGGATACAACAAATTACGCACTTAGGACAAAAATTCGACCCATAACACCATCCGAATGAATGCCCCCATCATCTAATGAATAAATACAAGCACACATGGCACGGGTGATGAGGTTTTCACGAAGAGATGGGTCAAACCCCAATTCGATAAGAGGAAAATCGTGACTAAACATGGGCTGACCCGAAATGACCATCAATCAACTCAGAAAACTCAATCATTGCGTAAACAAATGGAAGGGCCATCGACAACTTACCATGGATTAACCCAGACGAAACTCGAGCTCGAAGAAGCGACCACAAACCAAACACGCCCTAGCAATGAAAACCTTAATCAACGCTCCAAACAATCCACACGCAAGCGGTTCAAAATCAATGATCAAAGCTCGAGCAAGAAATGCACTCAGACGCCAAATCAACAAACAAGTGAAGAATGAAATCGAAATGAGCTTAAAAGGTTTTAAATCCACCCATTTACGCGTCTGAGCAAAGGTACTTCTGGCATTAATGAACGACAAGACGTGTCTGAAGAATCCGGAAACCTGAGCCCAGGACGGAATTTCGGAAAATCCCAAGATACGCGGAAAATCCGGATGAACACGAATTCTGCGGATATGGCAAAAACCGGGATGTTAACGAAGTTCGGGATTTTGGTGCAATCCGGGAAAATCCGCCAGAACCAGAAAATCCCGGAGTCAAGCAAAAACCCGGATTCGGAAAACTCAGGAATGAACAGACAACGAACCAGAGCCCGGGAAAATCCGCCGGAGCTGGAAAATCTTGGATTCAGGGCAAAACCCAGACCTCCATTAAAAACCAAGTTTGATCAATTCAACCTTCAGGGTAAGAGCAAGGCAAACAAGATCAACATCCCAAGACCTTAAAAGGACAAATCCAATAAAAACCAAAGGTCTGAGAGACACCCAAAATCTAAAAAAGAGGGTCCCTACTCCAAATTAGGCGTGTGTTATAAGCTGCTTACCTCCTGCATGTATTTTCTAAGATCATATATAACTTGTACGTTGTTGTCAAAGTTATTCCGGGGAGAATAGAAATTGAGAACACAGCACATAACAATTATAAAATGATCTTTTCATTATTTTCAAAGTAGCAAACATAATACACTGAAAAGTACATGCAATATATAAATATATATAAAATATACCAGAATAATAACCTTAATGAAGGTATGCCAATCATACGTTTTCATCTCTGACCCAAATTCACCTTTCTTTGTTATGATATTGTTTATGTTCGCAAAAAATCCTATGGGAAATCAATTTTTTTGTATGACTTCTTTATAGCATTGCTTTCCTGCTCCGTTAATAACCAAGGAAGGGCACTTATATTAATTTGGTCTACATCACTATTTAATTGAATGACATTTTTCATTGCATGATTGGCTTCCTGAATGTCACTACAAATTTTGAAATTTTTTTTCTTTGTCATGTCTTCCATCTAATATTTTTCATAGCGTTTATGTTATATTCTTTCACGATATGCATTGTATCAAATAAATGCACAATTTAGCAACTTCTCATATTAAGGAAACCTACTAAATTGTCTGGGATAACTTTTCAGTCCCTGTGGAAGCCGGTCATTAATGCCTTGACGACCTTCATGAAACATATAAGTTAAACAAATTAACAACGACAATCATTGTCAATTACAACATGAGTAAACACAACACAATATAAAAATATAAATTCAAACATATCATATATAATAAATAAATAATTTGATCTAATGTATAACCTTGACGATTAATTCTATTATATTCCAACTTCCATAGGTGAGGTGTCATTCTTTGTGGTTTTGATGTAGTCTCTTATTTCCCATTGAAAAGATATTTTTTAGTAGTTAGATACTTATGATTTATATGGAGGAAGTGTCTATACTCATCAAACACGCTTTTCTAAACATGTTAAATAGGAATTTCGTCTTTGGTTCCTAAATTTTCCTTTGTTTGAAGACCACAAGATCATATATAGTTGGATTAAATATGTCAATTTTTATAATTATATATAATGAATAGATTATTTAAAAAACATGCATGATATCTACTTCATAAAATTAAATATTGTTAAAGTGCAGTCGAACATTATAACATACCACAAAAATGTGTTAGCCATGGGGCATCATGAATTATCCATACAAGCATTGCATGGAATTGAAATTGTTTTTGTCCTATTGGTCTAGAGACGTCATACATAGTGACACCATTCCATAACTTTAGTAACTTGTCGATAAGAGGATCGATATATACATTCATATCTTTAACTTGGTACTTACCTAGTTGAATGAACATAAACATTACATAATTATTATAACCATTTTACTGCAATATATAAATTAATGTATATGACTATTAAATAAAAAAATATAAGTCATAGTGCAATAGATAAGACAAATGAGATGATACTATGTTAAAGAAAATTGATGTAAACAAATACCTGAAACAATCATTGCCAACATTATGTGCTCCCTCTTTATAGACATCTATGAAAGAATGTTATTTTTGATAACAAAAATGTCATGACCCTCTTTTTGTTAAAACTTTAGACATTATAATTTTGTGTCGTAATATTATGTAAGTGGTTTTATACAATTAATTTATGTGTGAAGAAGGTAGAGACTAAATAAAAATAAATAAAAAAAAATTATTAAATACCCACTTCTAAAAAAGAACAAATAAAAGTTAACAATATTAATAAATAAGTGTTTCATTAATAATTTCAAGATGGTGTTGAAAAAATGGAAAAATAAGGAATATAATAATTTTGAATAAAAATTAAGTCATTATGTGACAAGTGTCCCCATCCTATCCTAAGTATTATTAATTAGCACAATCTATCATTATACTTAATTAATAAAATTAGCCACTTTCCTAAGTCACATTAATTAATATAATACATCATTTATCTAATTAATCATGATTAGGTAAATGTCACTATCCTCCATAATCTATTAATTAGATTAATTGATTAATTAATCTTCATTATCATTTTCTCAAATTTAAAATTTATTATAATCTCCCTCACATGTGACTTTCATGCACAAGTCACTATCACCTCATCCCCACTTACCCTTGTGTGGGAGTTCACACCATGCATGTGACCTTTCCTCTTTGAGTCATTTGACTTTCCCATGTGTACTCGCACATGTGTGAGCACACATGGTCAAAACCCCCCTCTCTTACATGTCATAAACATGTCATTATCAAGCCACCCTCTCTCTTACATGTCATAGACATGTCAACATCTCCTCTACCCAAGGTGTGCTCACAAATCAAAATTTGTATTTTAAAATTAGAATTCTCTTCCATAGAGTTATTTGAGTTTGTTTTATTGAATTTAAGATAAAAATGAACCCCTAGGGTGAGTACCTATAGGGTGGAAGTTTATTGAGAACATAATATAACCTTTTAGGAAAAATATGAACCCCTAAAAAGTAATTTAAAGAGGAGTGCCAATTTTTATGGTCTTGGGGAAGGTGTGGGGACTTGTCATATCCACTTTTCCCAAGGTGTGCTCACACATGTATGAGCACCCTTGGCTCCTCTTCCCATGTCTTGTGGGCCTATTTTTAAAGTCTTCTCTTTATGACACTTGTCACAAGGTGAGACTATCAATCCAAACCCCATCTTCTCAAACAATCATAGCCATTGAATCAATATCTTCAATCTTGGCCTTCCATTTACCTCCCCTCAAGTCTATAAATTGAGGCCATTTTTTCTCTCATCAACAACACATGAATGCTATCTTTATGCTATCACTTTGAAGAAGGATAAGATTGAAAGAAGGAGAATCAAGTTGAAGAAGGCACAAGGAGAAGATTTGGAAGAAGATTTGTTACAACTCCATTAACATCCAGGTTTCCTTTATTTTGATTTTCTTTTAGAACAATTAATTAAATCTAGAAAATTAGTTAGAATCAACCTATTACTCTTTTTCCTATCCTTGTTTGTGAAAATCAAATTTTTAGAATCAATCTATTATTATTGTCGTTACCATTCTTTGTTTTCCCAAACTAAATCTATAATGAAATTAATTTTCCTATTTTTTTTTAATCTTTAAATCAATATATTTAAAAATAAATAAATAAATAAATTTATTCTCATCTATATTTATTTACAAAGAAATATTTTTTCTTTTAATTAAATTATTATTTTATTATTGTTAAAATAAAATATATCTAAATACATATGTTTTATAATATGGGTTTTTATATTAAAGTCCTTTATAACATTTATTCTTTTAATTTAGTTAAGTCATAAATAAAATAGTGTATTTTTGTTTTTAGTATAAATAAATTGATAGAATTTTCAAAAAGGGTATCAATTGTATAGATTAAATAATAAATTATTTGGTCTAATTAACAATCAAGGATGGACTTATTCATTAAATGAATTCAAGTTATTAAAGAAATTCAATGAATTTCTTAATTTTAATAGTGTTACCTTAATTTAGTAAGACAACAAATTAACTAATATTTATGATTGATGAAGATTTGGTCCAAATCATGGTTTTATGAGATAGTATTTAATTTCCTTTAAATAAAAGATGGAAATGATTACTAGCTATTGTTGAATATAATAAATGAAGTTAGAATATACCTCTCTTTTTCATAAAATGATGATAAACTATGAGTATGGACCTAGTTATAGAAGATTTTAAAGTAGAGGAATGACAATTTTTTTATCTT
>VDFB02004752.1:0-14577 GCA_007258455.2 Sequoia sempervirens | reverse complement strand
ATATCGCAATAAAGATTTTAACCATCGCGATACCGCGGGGAACTATGGAGAAAGCCGCCACCGCCAGAAAGTTTCGGAATACGAAAGATTTAATATTTAAAGTTTTATATTGATGTAAAGGACATTGTATTAAATGCATTTTGACGGGGGAAAAATTAGTTAGGTGATTTTGAAAAATTGTAATTTCGTTCCCTCTCATCCGTGAAAATCTTTCACGTGACTTTTTACCTGCAGCATATATTTTGTAATTGTAAATTTATTTTTAACAAGGAGAATGAGAAGAAGAAGGTGAATGTGAGCAAACAGAAAATTACGTGCAGCAGCTCTGTGTGTTGTGAAAAATTATATTTTATGTTTTAAATTTTTACTGTGCGTGAAATTTCCTCTGCCTCTGGGCCTTCACGTGGTATCAGAGCAAGTTCGAGTATCAGAGCAAGTTCGAGTATCAGAGCAAGTTGATTATCAGAGTTAATTTTATCAAAGAAGATTATCTGGGTAAATTTCAAAAATGGCAGTAAGCACAAGCTTGACAAACCCACAAATTCCACAGTTTAATGGGAAGAATTATGAGTACTGGTCAATTACAATGAAAGCATTATTTAGCTCACAAGATATATGGGATTTAGTAGAGAATGGATTTCCAGAGCCAGCAGATGCAGTAGCATACAATGCTTTAACACAAGCAGAGAAAGACTTATTAAAAGACACAAGGAAGAAAGACTCAAAGGCTTTATTTTATCCTCGCTTCAAGTCGCATTACGAGAGCATTTTTCCAAGGATTTCAGCAGCAACAAAAGTCCAAACAAGCATGGACATAATTTCAAATTCTATCAAGGCATGGCAAAAGTTAAAACAGCAAAGCTACAAATGCTAAGAAGAGATTTTGAAACAATATGTGTGAAGGACAATGAATCTGTAGATTCATTCTACACCCAAGTCATTGGGGTGGTTAATCAAATTAGGTCTCATGGAGAGAATCTGGAAGATACCAGAGTTGTTGAAAAGATTTTAAGGAGTTTTCCCACAAAATTTCTATCGGTTGTAGTTGCTATAGAGGAGACAAAGGATCTCTCACAGTTCTCAGTTGATGAGCTGTATGCATCTCTAATTTCTCATGAACAAAGGTTGAAAAGGTCAGCAGATACATCACTGGAGCATGCTTTCAAAACTCAGGCTTCAGTCAGTCAAGGAAGAGGTAGAGGTAGATCAAGAGGAAGAGGAAGAAACTCTTACAGAGGTGAAAGATACAGTTTATCAAACTCAAGTGGAAGAGGCAACAATCAAGGCTCAAGCCAAAACCCAACACAGAATCAGTCACAAAATCAAAGGTATGATAAATCTCAAGTCCAATGTCACTACTGTAAAAAATATGGGCATTATATGAATGAGTGTAGAAAGAAGCAGTATGATAATAATAGACAAAATGCAAATTTTTTAAGAGAAGGTCAAAATCAGGATTCAGATAAGAGAACAATGTTTTTAGCTTGTAATGTCGCTCAAGCAAATGAAAAAGATGTATGGTTTTTAGATTCAGCCTGTATAAATCATGACCGTGGAATCTAGAAATGTTTTCAAGTTTAAACATAAAACGTAAAAGTCTGATGTTACATTAAAAAATGACAAACAAGTGTCACTAAGGGAAAAGGAGGATGTCAATATTCTAACTAAACAGGGGGAGAAAAAGTATATTTCAGATGTGTATTTTGTGCCTGGTCCGAAACATAACTTAATGAGTGTAGGGCAACTTGTTCAAAAGGGGTATAGAGTAACCTTCAAGAATGGTCTATGCACAATTTTAGACAAATACCCAAGCAACCAGCTTATTGCAAAAGTTAGAATGACAAACAACAGAATGTTTCCCTTAAAGATAAGGCCAGATTTGAATATAAATTATGCTCAAGCACAACACTTAATGAATTCACAAGTGGGTAGAGAAGAAACTACAGTAGTAGTGCAGACAATCTTTCAAGCTGAGATAAAAGATGAAAATTGGTTATGGCACCTGAGATTTGGGCATCTCAACTTTGGAGGTTTAAATTTACTTCATAGGAAAGGCATGGTCAAGGGACTACCTTTAATAGAAAAACCAAAAGGGTATGTGTAGGGTGCATTTTAGGAAAACAACATGTAGAATCATTCTGCGTGAAAGTCAACTAGGAGAAAAAGCTCCTTTGAAATTATACATTCCTCGGGATTTGTGTGGATCCCATGCAAACACCCTTCAATAGGGTGGTAGTTTTATTTTCTGACATTCATTGATGATTATCTCGCTGTCATGGGTTTATTTTTCTAAAGGTAAAAATGAAGTGTTTGATCTGTTTCGTCAGTTCAAGAATTTGGTTGAAAAACAAAGTGGTTATTATATCAAAGTGTTGAGAACAGATAGAGGTGGTGAATATATTTCAAGAGAATTTTTTAATTTTTGCAAGGATCATGGAATTCACAAGCAATTCACAACTAGATACACACCTCAACAAAATGGAGTAGCTGAAAGGAAAAATAGAACAATCATGGAAATGGCTAGAAGTATGTTGAAAGCCAAACATTTGCCAAATGAATATTGGGCAGAAGCAATATCTTGTGCAGCCTATATAATGAATAGGTCCAAAAAAGTGTCATGAATATGGCACCTAAAGAAGTACGGACGTGAAGAAACATAGTGTTATCACATGAGTATTTTGATGTGTGTATATGTGCACATGCCCGATGAATTGGAGAAGGAAGCTAGATAACAAAGGAGAAAATATATATTTGTTGGATAATAAAGGGAAGAATCTAAAGCTTATAAGCTCTATAATCCAACAACAAAGAAAGTTATAATCAGCAGAGATGTACAATTTGTAGAAGATGAAGCATGGGATGGAAGTATAGAGAAGACAGTCAATATTTCAGCTAGTATACCTCAAGAGGAGAATGAGGTTTCAACATCAAGAAATATTCCAGCTATTGTGACTCCTACCACTCCCATTCAAGCTCAACAAAGTGGTCCACAAGTGACACCAGCATCGATTGTAAGAACAGCCTCATGCATTCAAGGAAGTAGTCCAACAAGAGGACAACAAACACCATCTACAGCAGGACCATCGGGTCCACATTCCACAAGTTCAAGTGATATGTCAAATCCTACATTGGCAAGTCTGAGAAGACAGAAAATCAGAAGCATAAGAGATATATATGAGCAAAATGAAGGTGAGAACAATTCAGATCAGATTTCTCTTTGTGCATTTTATTCTCAAATAGAAGATCCAGTTCATTTTGAAGATGCAGTCAAAGATGATAAATGGGTAAGTGCTATGGATGAAGAAATTGAAGCAATTGAGAAGAATCAGACATGGGAACTAGTCAGTCTTCCAAAAGACAAAGATGTTATTGGAGTGAAATGGATTTATAAAACTAAATTGAATGAAAAAGATGAAGTTTAGAAGCTTAAAGCAAGATTGGTTGTAAAGGGCCATTCACAATAGCCTGGAATTGATTACACATACAATGAAACATTCGCGACCGTAGCATGATTGATACTATAAGGATGATTTTAGCATTAGCAGCTCGTAATAAGTGGTCCTAGATTCTCAAAATGGATAAAGTCAGCTTTTAAATGGTTATTTAGAAGAAGAAGTTTATGTGGATCAGCCAATTGGTATGAAATTGGTCAAGAAGAAAAGGTTTATAATCTCAAGAAAGCACTATATGGTCTCAAGCAAGCCCCAAGAGCTTGGTACAACATAATAGACAGTTATCTTTTGCTGAATGGATTTAATAGATGTAGCAGTGAGCCCACACTGTATACAAAAATGAATGAAGAAGGTGAAATACTAATAGTATGCTTATATGTGGATGATTTAATATTCACTGGAAATTTGTCAATTGATCTGTTCAAGGAAGACATGAAGAAAGAATTTGAAATGACAGACTTAGGTCTGATGAAGTATTTTTTAGGTATTGAAGTGAATCAAAATGAAAATGGTATTTTTATTTCACAGTCAAAATATGCAAATGGCATTTTGAAAAAGTTTAATATGATGAAGTGCAAACCAGCATCAACACCTACAGTGACAGGTCTGAAACTAAGCAAGGATGATAGAGGGTTTAATGTTGATCCAACTTTGTTTAAGAGGCTTGTTGGAAGTCTCATGTATCTCATAGCCACAAGGCCAGGCATTATGTATGGAGTAAGTTTGATTTCCAGGTTTATGGAAACACCAAAAGACACCCATTGGAAAGCAGGGAAAAGAATTTTAAGGTATGTAAGTGGAACAAGGAATTTTGGTATTAAGTATTCAAGTTCAGATAAGTTCAAACTCATAGAATACACAGACAGTGACTGTGTTGGTAGCATTGATGATAGAAAAAGCACGTCTGGTTATGTATTTAATTTTGGGACTGGAGTTGTCTCATGGTCTTCAAAGAAGCAGCCAATAGTTTGTCTTTCATCAGCAGAAGCAGAGTATGTGGCAGCCACAAGTGCAGCATGTCAAGCAGTTTGGATGAGAAGAATTTTGAAAGAATTGCAAAATGAACAAATGGAGGCAACAAAAATTTACTGTGATAATAATTCAGCCATAGCTCTTTCGAAGAATCTAGTCTTTCATAAGAGAAGCAAGCACATTGATACCAGGTATCATTTTATCAGAGAATTAATTAATAATGGTGAAATATTTTTAGAGTTTTGTAGATCAGAAGAGCAAAGTGCAGATATCTTCACAAAACCGCTGGAAGAGATACCTGGTTTTTCAGAGAAACGATTGGGCATGGTGGACAAAGGTGCCATGCTTAAGCGGGGAGTAAGTTGGAATATTAATTCCTAACCGCCGCCGGGCCTCACCAACCACTCGCCTCGGGCTATATCACAATAAATATTTTAACCATCGCGATACCGCGGGGAACTATGGAGAAAGCCGCCACCGCCAGAAAGTTTCGGAATACGAAAGATTTAATATTTAAAGTTTTATATTGATGTAAAGGACATTGTATTAAATGCATTTTGACGGGGGAAAAATTAGTTAGGTGATTTTGAAAAATTGTAATTTCGTTCCCTCTCATCCGTGAAAATCTTTCACGTGACTTTTTACCTGCAGCATATATTTTGTAATTGTAAATTTATTTTTAACAAGGAGAATGAGAAGAAGAAGGTGAATGTGAGCAAACAGAAAATTACAGCAGCAGCTCTGGTGTTGTGAAAAATTATATTTAATGTTTTAAATTTTATCCGTGGAAATTTCCTTTGGCCTCTTATGCAAATTTACCCTACA
The DNA here is from genome assembly GCA_007258455.2 of Sequoia sempervirens. Classification (NCBI taxonomy): domain Eukaryota; kingdom Viridiplantae; phylum Streptophyta; class Pinopsida; order Cupressales; family Cupressaceae; genus Sequoia; species Sequoia sempervirens. The sequence goes on along the minus strand of VDFB02004752.1, from coordinate 9,328 downwards.
TTTAGACACATTTTGAAATTTTTATTGATACTTTATCCATGTTTGTCCATATTGCCATGTATTCTTCAGTTATTATTCCTATCCATGTACTTGTCCATATTCATTTGCATCTTAACTTTTCCACTTATTATCATAATGACCAAATGATAGTTGTCTATTATTCTGATTATAACTTTTAAACTATATTTTAAAATCATAACTTTTTAAATACATTAGAAGAGGACCAAATTAGATTACTCCCAAAATTGAATGAATCTATATTGTATACACAAAATCAATCTTACAATCATAGATTCAATATTTAACATTTCAAAATTCAAATTTAAGTTCCAGCACCTTTTTAATTAATTTAATCTTTGAAGCCAAAATGTCTTCAAAATTTTAATCTTACAGCTTCCAACTGCTTGCGGAGGGATGAACTTTTTGAAATTTTTTTCCGATACCTTATTTTTAACGGTTTGCAGCTTTCATGATAATTTGATATTAATCACAGCATTAGCCATTCCTAGAAAGACGTGTCTGAGACTCATTAAAGAGAAAAGTGTAAAAATTGGAAAATCGAAATTGTAAAGTGCAGTAAACTTTTTGCGTGCAGTCGAGTAGCGTATTTACGTAGCTGGAGAATCTTTGCTCTTTTGTTTTAGGGTCTTACCATTTATATATTTAACGAGTAGGTATTTGACAAGTCTAAGTGTAACTTACATTTATAAAGCATGTTGAATTTTTTTTTTTTATTGATACATATAAGGACTATGACGACGACTATTCTTGTCGTCATTAAGAGCGTGTGGAATGATGATTCCTCACGACACTGCGAGGTTTATCGTCATTCTCTCCGCGTGCCGCACAAAACATAAAACATTCACATCGCCCTATGGTATTGTAAAAGTCGATTGGACGTGGTTGAACGCACCTGTGGTTGTCTTGCCTTCACTTTAAGCTTTCATATTGGAAAACTTTCTTCTTCTTATCAGATGGCACTTTCATTGCCACTCCTCTAATTCATACTTTTGTCACGTCCTGAACAAGCGAATGTGTAGAATTATCATAGTTGACGAAGTCAAACAGTCAATAATTGTTGATTTGGTTGAATGGTTATTATTAGTTTTAGGGAAAAAGTGAGGTTATTTTAAACACTGATACAATGGTAAAAAATCAAAACACTTTCCTGGAGTCACTCTGGCAAGTTCCTACTTCGCTTGCGCGGTTTTACATTGGATATCTACACCAAATTATTGTTATTTTTAGTGTATGTGGAGAGAAATCGTCGTATAGATCTGATAGAAAAATGATTTTTAGGAGTGTAAGCTTTAATAAAGAATTGAAAAGGCTAATTATTATTTATCTTGCCTTCAAAGATTAAAGAATTTGTTTTGGGGCTATCTGTCTATCAAATTGGTTGTGGTTTATTTTAAATAATTACTAGCACTTGCATCAGAAGGAGGTGCAATGGTTGTGTGGATTGCAATTTATAACTTCCACATATTTTGTGTCTAGCTATATTGGAATAGATTACCAACTGCTTGCCAGATGGTTTTAATTCTTGCAATTGAATTAATGTACCATTTATTTGCATAAATTAATACTGGCATTACAATTACATAGATACTGTGTCAGACAAAGACCTGGTCCTAATAATCATGTCATGAGAGCTGCGATGTATTTTTCTCAAATGAAATCCATTTGTTAAAATAAAAATGTATACGAGATGGTACTTAACTTACATATGAATATTTTTCTTCAATCAACAATAGTAATTATCATGGTTCATAGAGTGTTTTGATGGCTTTATAATTTCAATTGTTTTTCATGGAAGATGAATGCATTAATTTGAGGGCTTAATGGAATACTAAGTAATGGTGATTGCATGTAGGAGAAAGGTAACATAAAACACAACATTCAACAAGAACATTAAAACAGAACAAAGTTTTGAATTAAAAACAGCAGGGACTTTTTATTGTAATGCCTTAAGAAAACAGAGAGTTGTCGGTGTGCTTTTCTGCTCATACATTCATCCAAAATAGAGTATCATCTTTCCTTTTTTACAAAACAAAGTCTTTCATCTAGCTACGGGGCAACTTCCAAAATACGAACCGAAAATAGAAGAGTCTAAAAATAAAAAGAAGGAGAATGTAGAAGAAGTAAGAAGAAGGAAGGAAGGAGAAATTAATACGGTGGTTGGAGCAGTTGAACTATGGTGGCAGGGGAGATTACTGATGTCCAACTAGAGCACCGCATCAGCCAACACTCCCCCTTCCCTTAATCTTCACTACCATATATGTCTGCAATACGAATTCCTTCCTAGATATATTCAAAGATGTTCTTGGCAAGCGGCTTCGTGAAGATGTCTGCTAGTTATTCTTCTAACCTGCAAAACTCAAGATATATGTCACCGTTGTTTACCAATTCTCATATAAAATGATATCATGTACCAATATGCTTGCTCCATTTATGAAAAACATGATTTTTAGATAAGGAAATTGCTGAATTATTATGACAAAAAATTTCTGTAGGTTCTTCTTGTGGATGCCTCAAATCTGAAACTACTCTTCTCATCCATACTGCCTGGCAAGTTGTTGATGTGGCTGCAACATATTCTGCTTCAGCTAATGAGTGTCACAATTGGTTGTTTCTTTGATTCCCAAGAGATAGCACCCTATCCTAGATGAAAGATATGCCCTGAAGTACTTTTTCTATCATCCATGTTGCCCTCCAATCACTATCCGTATATCTGATTAGTTGTAGTCATTTGAAGATGTATACAAGATTTCAAAATTCTTTGTTCCAGCTATGTATCTCAAAATTCTTTTTTCAGCTTTCCAATGTGATTCCTTTGGTTTGTCTATGAATCTAAAAATGATACTCACCCCATACATGATATCTGATCTTGTGGCGGTTAGATACATGAGGCCACCAACTAATCTTTTGAATAAATTTGCATCAACACTAAGACTTTTGTCATCGTTGCTAAGTTTTAAGCCCAATGCAACGGGTGTAGGAGCTGGATTTACATTTTCCATCTTAAATATTTTCAACAAAACATTAGCATACTTGCTTTGACATATAAAAATGTCTTGATCATTTTGATTTACCTCTATACCAAGAAAATATCTCATGAGCCCCAAATCAGTCATATCAAATTCTTTTTCCATGGCTTCATTGAATGAGTTAGTTGACATGTTACCTGGGAATATCAAATCATCTACATACAAGCACACTATCAAAATTTCTCCTCCATCATTCACTTTGACCTACAAATTTGGCTCATTTCCACACTTGCTAAACCCATTGTTCACAAAATAAGAATCTATCTTGTTGTACCAAGCTCTAGGAGCTTGTTTCCAACCATATAGTTCCTTTCTAACCAGGTGGCTATTTTATACACTTCTTCTAAACTGGCATTCAAAAATTTTGATTTAATGTATATTTGATAAACCTTCCAATTTTTTTGAGTTGCTATTGATAAGACCATTCTAATGGTATCCAATCTTGCCACAAGTGCAAACGTTTCATTGTAATCTATGCCTGGTTGTTGTGTGAAGTCTTTAGCTACCAGTCTTGCCTTTTATTTCTCTATTTTTCCATCAGCATTATACTTTGTCTTGTAAACCCATTTAACTCCAATCACATCCTTTCCTTTAGGAATCTCTACTAGATCCCAAGTTTGATTCTTTTCAATTGATTGGATTTCATCATCCATGGCTGCAATCCAATTGTCATCCTTAATTGCATCTTCAAAATAAATTGGATCAATTGGTGTTAAAAATGCAAAATTAGAGCATGAATCATCATTTTCAGCCTCTTGTATTTCATCATATATCTCCCTTATACTTCATGTATTCTTTGAAGCTTTTATAGACCTTGATCTTAGTGATGCAAGTGTTGGATTAGAGGACTCATTGCTATTATTACTTGCTAGCGTAGTTGGATTTGGAGTGGTAGGTTCCCTAGAAGGTGTTGTAGGAATATTTACTTGTGTAGTAGGATTCATAACTTGAGTTTCATTCTCTTCATTCTCTTGTGGAACACTAGCTACAACTGTACTTGTTTTGTCTATGTTGCCATCCCATGCTTCTTCTTCAACAAAATCAACATCATGGCTTATTATCAACTTCTTTGTGATAGGATTGTATAGCTTATATTCCTTGAATTGTTCACTATATCCCAAAATTATACACTTCTCTCCTCTATCATCTAGTTTCTTTCTCAACTCTTGAGGTATCAAGGAGTATGCTACACAACCAAAGACTCACAAATGTGCTATATTATGCTTCCTTTTGCTCCAAGCTTCTTCTGGTGTTTTATTTATCACTGCTTTTGTTGGACATCTATTCAATATATATACCAAACATGCACCGCTTAAGCTCAATAATCATTTGGTAGATTTTTTTATTTTATCATACTTCATGCCATTTCCATGATTGTTTTATTCTCTCTTAGTAGCTCCATTTTGTTGAGTATGCCTTGCTGTAAATTTTTTCCTTATGCCATTTTCTTTGCAAAAATTATAAAAATCATTTGATATATACTCTCCACCTTGATCGGTTCTCAATGTTTTGATATAGTATCCACTTTCTTTCTAAACTTTTTTTTGAACTCCTTAAAATCAGTAAATGCATCTGATTTGTATTTCAAGAAATAAACCCATACTTTTCTTTTCAAATCATCAATAAATGTAAAGAAATAAAGTTTTCCACTTATGGATGGTGTTTGCATAGGTCCACAAAGGTCTAAATGCACTATCTCAAGTGGATGCTTTGCCTTATAAGACTCCCCAACTGGAAGTGCTTTCATATGTTGCTTTTCCAATATACAACTCCCACATGTTGTCTTAAGTGGCTCTATTGGTGGCAATCCATATACCATTCTTTTCTTGTACAAAAGTTGTAATCCTTTGAAATTTAAATGCCCGTCTTAAATGCCATAGCTAAGATTCATTTTTGTATGAAGCTTTGAAAGCTAATTCAGCAACCTTTTTCAATCCTTGTGGCCCTAAGAATAGTTCACTTTGGATTCTAAGTGGAAACATCCTATTTTTTGTCATCTCAACTTTTGCAATTAGCCTATTACTTGGTTTCTTGTCTAGAATCACGCATTCACCATTTTCAAAGTATATTCTATATCCTTTTTGTGCTAGTTGCAAAATTCTTATGAGATTGTGTTGCAATCTAGGGACATAGTATACATCAAAATATGTTTCCCCTCACCTTGCTTGGTTCTTATGTTAATTGATCCTTTTCCCATGACTGAAACTTGTTGATCATTCCCCAATTTTACTTCTAATTTTACCAAATCATCTATTGTTGTAAACATCTCCTTACTCCCACTCATGTGATTACTACAACCACTATCTAAGAATCATACTTATTTGGAGCTCTCTTGTGCTACATTGCATGTTATCAATATGGTGTTTTCTTCACTAGTTTTGGGTCAGTTTTCATTTGTAAAATGTTCCTTTTTGTTATTCATGCCATATTGCCTTTTTCTACACTCTTATGCAAAATGCCCAAATTTATTGCAATAATGACACTGGATGTTGGATTTATCATACCTTTCTCCTTAATGATGACTATGAGAATGGTTGCTCCCCCTTCCTCTTGTTGGTGTAAAATTAGCATGTGGGCTTGATGCTAGTCTTCTACTCTCAAATTGTGTATTTTCTCTTCCTACTCTTGGTGTAAAACATCCTCTTCCTCTGCTATAATTTGATCTCCCTCTTGTTTTTCCAAACAAAAGTTGAGTCTTGACTGCATTCTCTAATTATGATGACCCTGATCAATTTAATCTTTGCTCGTGTACTAAGAGTGATCCCATTAATTCATCTACTTATAGCTGAGTAAGATCTTTGTCCTCTTGAATGGCTATTACAATTGGATTAAACTTTGTAGATAGGCTTCTTTAAAGTAATTTCTCTACAATCTTTTGATCTCCAACAGTTTCTCCATAGGATCTAAGTTGATTTACTATTGCTATTGCATGAGTGAAGAATGAATCTATTTAATATATATCCTTCATTTACAGATTTTCAAAATCCCTTCTAAGAATTTGTAGTTTTGTTATTCTCACCTTGTCTATGCCTCAAGAGTTGCTTACAAATCCCTCTTTCCCATGCCTCGCTTTTGGATCTTATGGCAGCTAGAAATTTTGGAAAGATTGATTCTCCATTGGCGTTGAATGATAAACAATGCTTAGTATCCTTCTTCTTTGTGTCTTCCTCTCTCCTCCTCCTCCTCTCCTCCTCTCTCTTCAACAACTTTTCAACTTGTGTAAGAGTCGTATAAGCTTGTTGGTCTGTTTGTTCAGTGGAACCCATTTTCTAACCAAGTCCCAAAACATCTTGTGGGAGCAAAAGGTTTCATTTTTATACGCCAATAGTCATAATTTTTTCCATTAAAAATTGGAATCTGTGGTTGTGCAATAATTCCACTTGTTCTTGCCATGATTTTTCAAAATAAAAATTTTCCTCTGTATTGTTATTCCTCTGTTTCCTCTATCTCTATTGACAAACTCACAATTTCTCTTGCAACAATGTTCTTCCTGACAAACCCTCAACTCTAGTTCTTTAATAGCAGCCTAGTTCCTTCACCGTGAACTCCAAATCTGCTCTTCCATTGGTGATTTCGAAAATAATTCTCAGGATCTGTTAATAGATTTTATGTCTTTGACTCTAAAAAATAAACAACAATATTTAAATCCCTGATTCTTTAAATTTGTTGCAATTTATTTACTTTTGACCAGACTAAGATCTCTCAATGATCTTTTCAAAACTTAACAACTACCCCCAAAGCCTCCTACTGCATACCAATTTTGTAGGAGAAAGGTAACATAAAAACGCCAACATCTATCATATCATTAAAAAATAGAACAAAGTTTTGAATTAAAATAGTATTGAATTTTTATATTAATTCCTTAAGAAAAACGGAGAGTTACCTGTGCTCTTTTCTACTCATACATTCATCCAAAACAGAAAGTATCATCTTTTCTCTTTTTACAAATAGATTCTTTCATCTAGCTATGGGGAAGCTTTCTCTAGAATACACAATTGCAAAAATAGAAGAGTTTGAAACAAAAAGAAGAAGAATGGAGAAGAAGTAAGAATAAGGAAGGGAAGGATAAATTAATGTTGGTTGGAGCAGCTTGAACTATGGTGGTGGTGGGGAGATTGATGATGTCCAACTAGAGCACCATGCTCAACATTGTAGAGAGAGACTTGTATCCAGAGGCAGGTCCCACATTGGAGGACTGAAAGCTGCCAAAGTTTATCAACAATCCAAAAGTGTATGACACTCTTCACAGGTCCACCGACTACTTATACTATGAAAAACTACTGTTAATTTCATTTTTGAATGAGTGCATATGGATAGGGTGGGTTGTCAAAACCTTTAGGGCCCTTGCTACCAAGATTTATTTAATTTAATTCTTTTCATTTTTCTATTGTTTCTCAATGGAAGGTACATCCCTTGAAGCATTAAGAGGAAGCAAATGACATCCACTACTTGCCAGTGGTAAGTCCTATTATGCATCTCTAAATGATAAATTGTAGAAAATAGATGCATTCACAACATAACATGAACCAAATAAAATATGAGTATCCTAACACGAGGCTTGATTACTAAACAAATAATTAAAAGGGTAAAAAAATTTAAATTTTGTGATTTACCAGACAAAAGGAGGCACATTGATATCATAAAGCTCAAACTCTATAACAAACATCTCCATCATAGATGACTCCTATTGGCTTGTAGTTATCATTAGTAGTTCCATCTTCCTTTTTTTGCTTATTATTGCTTGCAAGCCATTGCCATTTCTTCAAGGCATAGATCAAATGATAATTAAAATCACATTTGTCACAATAATATGACCATTGACTTCCTTCATTGTCGCATCCATCACAATTAAATTCATATTTTCTTCTCAATATGATAGGTTTCTCATTCAAGTTGCAATCAATTTCCTTGGGTCATTTCTTAGCCAAGTCTTCAGTCTCTTTTTGTAGCTTCCAAATTTGCAGTGAAAGGATAAGCCTTAGCTCCAAAGATAGACACAACACTTATGGAATCATTTTTTAGTATTTAAATCTAGACCAATCATGATCAAGGTTAGCATTCCTTTTGTATGGAAATGGAGATTGAGGTTCTTCTCATTTTTATCTCCAAAAAAAAAGAGGAAGCTAGAGTATGTTTGAGAAATATTCTTCAAGAGCCCCTTGATCTTCATCAGTTATACAAAATAATCTCAAAGGATTATCCTCTATCCTTGAGCTCATTATATACTTGTATCAACTTTGGAGTGAAGGATTGACAAGGAGAGCACGAATTCGCAAAAAAATAAAGAGCTAGTGATTCCCAAAGGATCAAAGCTTGGAACTGTAAAAAAAAACTAAAATATAGAAATCCTTTGGACCACTAAAATTGCTTTATAGATATCATAAGGTGAAAAAATAATTAAAAATATTTTTCATCACCTGGCTCATTGGATATTACATGGCACTATTAAACATTAGCACCTTCAAAATCACACACTCTAACTATATTCTTATATGTTGTGTTGAAACTTAAAGAGGCTTGTGCGAAAACCTTAACTACAAGGTTTGGCTACTAGTAAAATCCATGAATAATAGAAATAATAATAGCTAGCTTGTATTCTTCCTTTCACCACACTTAGAAATAGAGGTTGGGAGTCATGGGGATCCTCCTCATAAGTCCCCTACATAGTCAACTTCTAGTAGCTTCTGTAATTTACAACCTTCTTCTTAGATGCCTTGTTCAACTATCACTTGTCATAGCTATGGAGAAGGTGGAAGGGGAAATTTTACACTACCATGCTCTTGAGGTCTAATGGTTCTCTCTATATTATAGAGGTCTCAAATAGAAGGTAAGAAAAGTGTAGCCAAAATAAATAGTTTTTGTGTTTGAGCTACTTGCTAATTATAATGTAACAAAAAAATGATTTTGTTGTGTAGAGATTAAAAAAAAAAACACTCAATGAAACTATGGAAAGTGACTTACCTCAAGATTCTGTATAAATTATTTTGTGTTGCCAATGGTACCAAAAATTCAAAATGGGTAGAGTTTGTAGGGAAAATTTATGAAGCACCATAGTAGAATTTTTTAAAAATGATACTGCCTAAAGCCAATCTCCCTACAACCCCTACTTCATTCTATTCATATTAAATGAAAAGTTGATTTGAAAATTTTGATTTTTTAGGGGTACTCTATTCTTGAGCTAGAAACAATATTTTTGCAACCTTTTAAATTAAGGTTAAAGCTTTTAGGTGTAAGTGAGGAATCTCCAACTACCCTAGTTGTTTTTCCTAAATTTCTGAGAA
>VDFB02004751.1:0-40784 GCA_007258455.2 Sequoia sempervirens | reverse complement strand
TTTCACTTCATTAGATTAATAACATGCCTCTAACGTTGTTCTGGTTTTTAGATTAGTGGGGTTTTGCAGGATTGGACGATAAAAGTTGAAGTGAAGAAGCATTCTCATCTTTGAATCTTATAATTGTAACAAGCATTTGATGCTTTTGGGGCAATTATAACCCATCTATTATTCTTCTCATTTTATGCTTTAGAACCACACTAATTTTCATTTGGGTTTAAAAATAATACTCAAATGAGACTAAAATTGGACCCTCACTTCATCATTTTACTTTGGGTTTAAAATTGGACAAAACAACTTAACATTTCATTTGGTGCATAAAATGAATTCATCTTAGCTTTAGGGGTTAAAATTAATGAGTGTTTGTTGTGTTTTGATTTACATCTTTGTTATTGAATGCGTATGCAATTCTCTTGCGCCACTCGACGATCTTGAGAAACAAAAACATTCCTTAACACTTTGTATAATCACCTGCATCTTTTAATTTGGATTAAAAATGAACCCCTTACTAGTGTAGGGAAAAGGCATGGTGTGTGTTCTTTCCTTGTTTCATACAAACTAGGATGACCAAACTACAAATTTACTTCATTGCTATTGTTTATCTTTAGGGGGCTTGCCTCCTCGCTTCGAAAGGAGGGAACGACCCAAGTGGAAACAAGCTAAAGCCAAGCTCTTTCAAGCCACTATATAAATAATTGGGAGGCCTCTTGATTCTCCATAATCTTGAGCTAATCTTGTTGTGTGTATGGCCACCTTGAACGAAAGCCCTTATTATGAACCAATTGTTTAGAAGCCAAAAACCTTTATGCTTGCTGGTGTAGGAATGGTCGTTCTAAAGCTACCCCACTTTTGTACTATTCATTGTTGAAACAGAAAAATCCTTAAGATCTTTGGATCTTCAGGATTTTGAGATTTGGTGGTCTTGAGAAGTGTGTGTCGTGGAGGGGAGCCATTGTCGTCAAATCTCTAACTATTTGCATTGTCTTAGTTTTTGGAGAAATCTGAGTGGGGATTTAGTAAGCAGTATATTTTGAGCCTAGGATGGTAAATGCTTGTGAGTCACTTTAATACTTTGCTTAGTACCAAAATATTACAAACAAACATTCACAATATTTTCAAAATTTGAAACCCTTTGGTCTAAAGTATGTATACCTCTTGAAATATCCTTGATATTAATGCTTGTTCTGAGGATTTATATCCTTAGAGATTTCTAAATATCTTGACTTACATCTCAATCCATATTTTCCCAAAGTTAACATAGGAAACTATGGCTTGAACTTCATCCTTTTCACGAAATGGAAATTGTGAAATTTATTATGTTTTTGATATAAACATCTAGTTTGAACATAATCAAGACAAGTGCTTGTGGTAAAAAAAAAATCACTTAAGCAAGATAAATTGACACAATTGAACCCGACATGACTATTTGGAGATCGGTCACTCTTGTTGAACAACCTGATCTCGAAGGTGCTATCATTCAACCAAACTTTGAACTCATTAACCGAGAATAAACTAATATAATTAGTAGTTTGAGAAGCTTCACTTTTGAAACCAAGGAAACACTAACCCAGTGGAGAAACGTAGCCTACATCATAGACAAAGAAGAAGAAGAAAGCTGATATTGTGGCTAGAAGGCCCATACTACCACCACCTGCATGGTAATAAATATCCTCTTTATTCATGATCCTAAGTTTCTCTAAATGATCTCACGCAAAATCAAAATCCCCAAGAGAAGGTCTACAGATCGTCATTTCAAACTTAGGCATCTTACTCCAAAAGCTCTCAAAAAACACCTTGCAACACTTCACCAAAATAGAACCAAGTTGTTATACTACTTCTACAAATGTGTTTCAAGGAACAATCCATAATTGTATATGTTCTTTTTTGGTCAAAATCCTAGTCTTTTTCATGATAATGAACCTATCTAAAAGATTGGGTCTTTAGGATTTGAACACTCTAGAGGTCTAGCATGTTTCTCACTACCTTGATCTTTTCAAACAAATGTTCACTTTAGGTCAATGTTAGGTCAAACATTTCCTTCACCCCTCCATCAAAATTTCATCCTTCACCTCACCAAAATTTGCAATTTTTTTGAATACACCAGCACCTTTTGACTTCAACATCTATCAAACCAACCCCTAACTTAGCTACTTTGTATGTGAAATGAATCCTTTTCCATGCATTTAGGTAAGTTAGTTATCATCTTTGAACTAGTTCATCTTGAAGGTCACGAGTCTACCCTAAATATTTCCAGGTTCATCAACATCCTCTATCCAAACATTAAAACATCAAATTTAAGTCAAAAGTGTTGTCCCAAAATGTTTGCAAAGATCACTCCCCATATCACCCACCTTTCCATCACCCATTATCATCATTGCTCCAAAAAGACTTAGAGCATCCCTTTTACCTAGATTTGAGTTAACTAGAGAGTTCAAAAATTGCAAATCACAACACAACTCTCCTAGAGGTGACTCAAAATTTATGGCAAAAACAAGATCACAACACAAGAGAGACATGGAGAAAACCAAAGTCACATTTACCTCAAGTGATCCAAATCCTCTAGAATTTGATCTGAGTGACTCCATCACAACAACCTTCATCACCATCAAGGCCATATGAGATAGAAGACATCACAAAAAATCTATTTGGACTTACTAGGGAAGAAATCATGGAGCACCAAGCCTTAGAGAACATAGTGCCCAACTCCCCATCTTTTTTTGCATAATCATTGACACAAGGCTTGGCGTCACCTACTATTCCAACAACTCCATCCCTAGGGCTAAATCAAATATCAACACCTAGCATTGCAGCTAGTCTTGCTAAAGACTTTGGTCATACTCTTCCATTTGAAAGCAAAACACTTGTGGGTACCCTTGAAACCAACCCTCCATCCTAAATGACCACATGGACACCAACATTTGGCGCTCCTCCCATTCCCGAAGATCCCAAACAACCATATAAACCACTCACACTTCATTATTCCACAACTTCAACATTTCAAGGACACCCCTCTTCATCCATCCACACAAGTACCACAAGTGTGCCCAACATTATGCAAAGTAGTGTGGACCAAGTGTCACAAGTAGACCCAAATGGGAAAAGGAAATAACCTCATGCAAAATCAACCTTTAACACCACATGGGGCCTCTTCATCCAATTTTCCTATGGATACATTGAACATAATGGTGGTTCAAAACACATCTATCCCATCCATCATCAACCCACATCAAAAAAATCCCTTGGTCACAAACCCCATCAACCAAGGTAATACTTGAACACATCTCAAACACAAGGGAATCTTAAAAACATCGGTCAAGGGAACCCTCTCAATCAATGGACCTAAGGTCCTAATATGCCTTTAACATCACAAAATCTTATGATGCCATCCTCATATTTTCCATTTGTCCCCCAAGTCATGCATAATCAAATGAGACCTCAAATGTACATTCCTCCACCTCAATCCACCATCTTATAAGGAATATTGAAACAAGGGAATTCCCAACCACACATCAGCAATCCACTACCCACTCAAAACCCATCATAGATGTACCAACAACCACTTGATCCTACACTACAAGCGCATGCCTTAGCTCTACAACAAGCACAACAAGCTTATCAACAAGCCATCCAACTAGCAGCACAACAATAACAACAAGAAGTAACCGTAGCAGCACAACAACAACAACAACAACAACAAAAAATAGCCTTAGTGGCATAGCAAGTAGCCTTAACACAACAACAACATCAAGCCCATCAAGTAGACTTAATAACACAACAACAATAGGCCCAATAGAAAGCCTTGGTGGTGAAACGACAAGAAGCTCAACAACAAGCCTTACTAGCTCAGCAGTATGCCCAATAACAACAACAACAACAACAACAAAGTTCCTATTATAACCCTCAATAGAACATTTCCAATACAAACACATTAGGAACATATACATCAACACCTCAATCACCTTCATAGAATCTTACACCACCATACACCCCATACAACACCTTATCATATTAGAACTTGTCCATCATCCCAACATATGTTCCCCCACAAAACCCACAATATGATCTAGCATCACAACTTAAGGCATTGTCACAAGAAATGTAGGACCTTCAGATGGGAAAGACAAAGAAGCCCCATACATAGAACCTATGTCCTTATCCATTCGATCGAAACATCACAATGGTACTGTTCCCTCCCGGTTTTGAAATCCCCAAATTCAATAAATACAAAGGGAGAGGAAGTCCTATAGATCATGTCAAATAATTTAACGTCATGTGTATGGAGGTTGCTTACAATGATTCTTATTTAATGTGCCTCTTCCCCCAAAGTCTAATAGGTGCTGCCATGGATTATTTTTCTCAACCACCTCTCGATATTGAAAATTTTCAAGAAATTAGCGATAAATTCATAAATCATTTCTCCTTTAATCTTGACATGGATGTAAGCCTAGAAGAGTTTTACACTCAGAGACAAAACAAAGGAGAGACTTTCACTAATTTCTTGCAACGATGGAGACAAAGAGCTAGTAAGAGCAAATGGCCTCTTCCCGATGAACAACAAGTGGGGATCATCATAGCAAATCTAGATCTGGATCTATCCTTCCACTTAAAAATGTAATGCATCACATCTTATGACGAGCTTGTCCTTAGAGCCCTTAACATCAAGAGAGCTCTAATCTCATAGGGAAATACCCAAACTTACAAAGATAACTAGCCATCAACTAGTTCAAACAACAAGCCTCGTGTCTGGGCTAAGAACAAAAATGTAACAAGTGAAGGTGTGGTAGATGCTAAGGTGGTCCTAAGTGCTCCTAAGCCAAACAACAACCAAGTTGCTAACATTCATCCAAGTATGCAACAAACAACACCCCCTCAGAACAATTATATCAACACTGAATCACAACAAAGGAAAACCCCTAACAAGAACAACCATCCTAAATGCAAGTATACACAGTTATCCAAACCCATCAAAACAATCATGAAGAAATTGGTAGATTCAAACTTGATAACACTTCCTAACTTTGAAAACTACCAAGAACCATAAGAGAAACCATACTGGTACATCAAGAATGACCTTTGTGACTTTCACAAGATCAAAGGACACAAAACAATAAACTGCATGAGGCTCAAAAATATTATCCAAAACCTTATAGAGAATGATACCATATCTGTTGAGGTACCAACCGGTAATCAGGATCTTAAGATATACAAGAACCCTATGTTGGATCATAGCATAGGGAACAACACTAGAAAGGCTAAAGATTACACAAACATACAACATACCTATTCAAATGTGGTCTCTTCCTGTGATAGCATTATTACCGTCATCACCATCAAAGGGTATAGTGCAGAGTGTGGAGTCACCACACAACGTGGAAAAGTCACCATCCAAGGAGTCCCATCCCAATCTAGGGCACAACATACTCAACCAACAGAAAGTACCAACAAGTATACTCTTAGAGCAACTTAAAAAGACCCCCGCACAGATTTATATCTTAGAACTATTGAGGTTATCACCCGCACATAGGGAAATCTTAGAGAAAGCTTTATCAGAGTCATCTATTCCCGGGGATATAGATACCAAACAATTTCAAGCTATGGTAGGGCATATTGCTAATCACCTTCTCACCTTCTCGAAACAAGACCTACTGTCGCAACCATCTCATAATCGTGCTTTACACCTTGAGGTTATCATTCATAAGAAAAAGGTTAAAAGAGTCTTAATAGATGGAGGTGCTGGTCTGAAAATTTGCACCCTTCAATTAATAAAAAATCTAGGCTATTCAGAGGATACTATTGAGAAGATAAAGAGTACCACCATCAGGGCATATGATGACCAAGAACAGGTATCACAAGGCATCATTGCACTACCCATCCAAGTGGGCCCCCTCATCACAAAAACTACATGCCAAGTATTAGACCTGGATCTTCCCTACAACATACTACTTGGTCAACCCTGGATCCATGCCTTAAAAGTTGTAGCTTCAACCTACCATCAATGTGTAAAATTTCCTTTCAAGGGAAGAGAAGTTACCTTCCATGGAGATCCTGAGCCTTTTTACTACTACAAAAATCTTGAGGCCAAGTTCTATAAAATCCCCCAAATATCCAAGAATGACCAAGGGCCTATACCTTCTACCTCATTTGTTGACCCATCACTCCTTGCATCTACCTCTGAAACGAAGGCACTCATTGTGCAGAGCATAACCGACATAAAGGCAGTGATCCAAGATGATGGTTGTGGAAACTATAAGCTAACAAAGGATACTTTTGTGTTGGGAAAGTTACGTCCTTCTCCCAAATCTCATGGGAAACCCACACCTAGCAACAATATCCCAGAAACTATCAAAATGGTAGCTAC
The DNA here is from genome assembly GCA_007258455.2 of Sequoia sempervirens. Lineage (NCBI taxonomy): Eukaryota > Viridiplantae > Streptophyta > Pinopsida > Cupressales > Cupressaceae > Sequoia > Sequoia sempervirens. Next base: position 34,426 of record VDFB02004751.1, on the reverse strand, counting down.
GACCTTCACCAAATGGGGGGACCTGAACAAAGAAGATGTTAATGAGGAAGATATCTCTAAACTGCTATATCAGGACGAAAGATCTATTCTTGCTCTTCCCATGAAATATGAAAACAAAGGCTTACAACTAATGAAGGGCATGGGTTATGCCAAGAACAAGAAACTGGGACAAAATAATAATGGTTTGCTATAACCTATCGTTCCTGAGAAACGTCCAAAAAATCTTGGCTTAGGTTGTACTACTAGCAAGGTTACCCTTATCAACAAAGGTACATCCGCTAAATGGGCTGAGGCTTCTTCTTGGTTACCAACATTGCGTGATACTACCCTAGATGACTTCCCCCTCGATGTTTCTTACCTATTTGAGAATAACTCCCTCTTCATGATATCTACCTCAACCTTCACCCCAAGCAATCAACCAAATGAAATATGCCTAGTATACCCGCAACTCATTGACTTGGACCAATAAGGACCACCGATTCTAGATTTATTCAAAAATGATGAAGCGATCTTAGAATTCATGGGACTTCGTGACAACTTACCATGGGTAGATCACAAGGCAGTTTTTGACATAGAGTTGGACACATTAGCATACTATGGGGAGACAATTGAGTCCTTTAGTCGCAAAATTGATAACATGCAACTAACTTGTAGATCTTTGAGTGAAAACCACACTGTGGCACTTTTTGATCCCAAAATAGTAAAAAGAAAGGATGTATCTAAGGGTGAAAACCTCTTTGAGGCAGCCAAGGATGAGGGATTCAATATCCCCCTTAGTGTAATACATCCAAAGAAATCAACAGTCTTAGCAGAAAATGCCACTCCAGTCAATGTGGGAACAAAAGAAGCACCCAAGATCACTTTCTATGCCGAATCCTTATTGGATGAAGAACAGAAGAACCTAGTAGTATTCCTAAAAGAGCACAGAGCTAACTTTGTATGGTCATATACTGATATGCCAGGACTTGATCCATAAGTGGTAGTACACCATCTATCAGTCTATCCTAAAGCCAAACCAGTAAAGAAAAAGTTAAGGAAGATGCACCCTCAAGTAGCACTCTTGGTTAAACTTGAGCTACAAAAGCTTCTTGACATTGGATTTATCTAATCGATAAATTATCCTGAGTGGGTTTCAAACTTGGCACCAGTCTCAAAACCCACTGGGGGTATCAAAATATGCACTGATTTTAAAGACTTAAATAAAGCATGCCCGAAGGATGATTTCCCTCTTCCTGACATCGACATCATAGTGGACTTAATAGCAGGGCATGAAATGCTATCACTCATGGATGGTTTTTTAGGCTATAATCAAATCATGATCGCCAAGGAGGATTAACACAAAACTACATTCACTTGTCCATGGGGAACATATTGTTGGAACATGATGTCATTTGGGCTAAAGAATGTAGGAGCAACCTATCAAAGAGCAATGACCCTCATCTTTCATGACATGATCCACAAAATAGTTGAAGATCATGTGGATGATATTTTGGAAAAATCAAAGAAAAGAAGTGAGCACATACAAGTCTTAAGACACATCTTTGACAGGCTTAAAGAATACAAGGTATGGCTAAACCCAAAAAAGTGTGTCTTTGGGGTTACATCAGGGAAGCTTCTTGGCTATATCGTCTCACAAAAAGGAATAGAAATTTCCCAAGCAAAGGTAAAAGCCATCTTAGACATGGAACCACCGCAAACACTAAAGCAAATGAGAGGGTTACAAGGAAGATTGTAGTCTATCAGAAGATTCATAGTGCAACTATTAGACAAAATCCAACCTTTTTCTCATCTTCTCCATAAAGGAATAACTTACAAGTGGGATGAGAAGTGTGATAAAGCTTTCCAACATATTAGGGACTATCTATTGACACCTCTAGTGCTCATGCCACGAATACAAAATAAATAATTGATCCTCTATATCTCAGCAACATTAGCAACACTAGGTGCTCTACTGGCACAACATGATGAAAATGGAAAGGAAAGAGCTTTATACTACATCAGTAGGACCTTAGTGGGCTATGAAATGAACTATTCATCCATTGAAAAATCCTGCTTAGCATTGGTTTTTGTTTCACAAAAATTCAGACACCACATGTTGTCACACCAAATTAAACTCATTGCAAAGATTGATCCATTGAAATACCTATTATCCAAAGCAATTCTCACTGGGTGAATGGCCAAATGGGTGATGATCTTAAAATAATTTGACATAGATTATGTGGAGCGCAAGGCAATTAAAGGACAAGTGATCATAGACCAATTAGCAGAGGCACCTATCTATGCAGAGAACCCATTGATATCTAAATTCCTTGATGAATCAGTATTCCTTGTCAATCTCACAAATGAATGGGAAATGTACTTTAATGGATCATTCACCCAACATGGATCAGAAGCGGGTATTCTCTTCATCACTCCTCAAGGTGATTGCATCCCAAAGTCGTATAGGCTATCATTTTTGTGTACTAACAACATTGCTGAGTATGAAGCCCTAATCACAAGTCTAAGGATAGCAATTCAATGGCAGATACAAGAAATGAAAGTCTATGGAGACTCACAACTGGTTATCAACCAAATCAATGATGACTACCAAACTAAGGATGATAAGCTTACTCCTTACAAGAATATGGTAGAAAGTCTCAAGGACCTTTTCATAGATATAACTTTTGAGCAGATTCCTTGCATGAACAATTGAGCAACATATGCTATGGCAACAATTGGGTCACTATTAGACATGTCGAACGTCCTACAATTTGAATTCTTGGTAGAACAACTTCTCATACCAACTTTTGAAATCCTAGAATCGAAATTCGTGTGTGTCATTGTTGGTCCTAGATCCCTGTGGTACCATGACATCTTTACCTACCTAAGCAGAGGAACCCTCCCATCTGATATCACCTCCAACCTTAAAAAGACCTTTATCAAGAAGGCATCCTGATTCGTGATCCTAGGTGATACCCTTTACCACTGAAGCATCGAGGGGACAATACTACAATGTCTTAACCAAGAGGAAGCCTTGATCGCTTTAACAAAATTATATGATGGCATATGTGGTTCCCATTCTAGTGGTATGACTTTAGCTAAGAAACTGTTGAGAACGGGGTACTACTGGCCAACCATAGAAAGAGAAGCTCATTAGTATGTGCAGAAGTGTGTCCAATGTCAGCAACATGGAGATCTTATTCATGTTTCAGCTTAAGAATTGCAACCAATGGTCACACCTTGGCCTTTCTCATAGTGGGTGCTTGACCTCATAAGAAAGATCACTCCAACCTCATCGAATGGCCACAAGTTTATCATAACAACTACTGAATACTTTACCAAGTGGGTTGAAGCCATTCCTATGACCTACATAATGGGAAAGAAAATTTCTAAGTTTATCTTGAACTACCTCATCTGTCCTCCAGTGAAAACCACTTCAATGGCACTTTGGGAAAGCACCTTGGTGAAAACCTGGAAAATAGGCACCTTGTGTAAATAAAGTACCTCTATCTACCTAGGCTCTTTATCCTATCATTCCATCCATTGCATCACATCCTTCATCCTATTTCATCCATCCCCCATCCATGTCCGCATCACAACTTGATACTGTGAAGTATCGTATCCCCTTAGTACTACTTGGCATAATCCAAAGGTTAGTTTGTCCTGCCTATATCGATGTAGTCTATCATTTCACATTGGAGGAAATTCATTATGGATTGGATTTAGTTCTTATATATCTTAAGGTCATCGAAAATCTCAAAAACATTCATAAAATCTAATAGAAAACACCAAAAACATTCGTAAAACGTTCATAAGAAAATCCAAAAACATTTGCAAAATCCTGTACAACTAAAATCCAAAAACATTCATAAAATTGTAAAGTCAAAATCCAAAACATCCAAATCACATTGAAAACCCTAAAAATGTCAAATATATTGAAAATCCAAAAAATGGTACCCTTGTCGAACTATAGGTCTTTGAGCTTGAATGTAGGCAAGGCCATCATTGATGTGCCCCCAAGACACCTTAGGTCAGTCCTTTAGGAGTCCATCATAATAAACTGGCAATCCATTATTTGTTCATTTCTCATCTTTCAATAAATCGAGTCAGTTGAACTACGTGGTCTTTGCGTGTATAACGTAAGCAAGGCTAATCTTTGATCAACCCCCGAGGCCCCTAGGATAGGTATTTCTTAGGTTAGGTTTTTGGTTGAAAAACCCCTAAACATCCAAATATCATAAAATCCTTAAACATTCAAAATCTCAGAAAACCCCAAAACATTTGGTAAACTTTGAAAAACACAAAAACATTGGAAAACCTTGGAAAACCCTAAACAGACTCAAAATAATCAAAAACCAAAACATCCAAATAAACTTTCAAAAAGATAAAAAATAGCCTCAAAAACATTTTCAAAATACCAAAAGCATTGAAATATTCCAGAAAATTCAAAACCATCCATCCCATTTTGTTTTCACTCGCAATAAACCTCCATCCATAATAAATTGAGCGTCACCTTCAATCTTTGACAAAACAAATAGAAAGCAAGTATGGCAAGTCGTAAAGTGAGAATTTGTGTGTCAAAATCTAAAGTATAGTAGATCATAGGTAAATGCATCAATGAAGTTTATATCAATGAATTATCATAAAATACCTCATCCTAATCAAACAACCCCTAATCAACATGTCCTAGGATGTATCCTTCTTGCGATGGACATCAATACCAGAAATCACCTTAGCTAAAATTAAACTGGCAAGATATATGGATAACACTGACTGTTTGTCTTTGATCTTTTCTTCTGATTTATCTTAATGAACCATTCCAAGGACCACTTGATGATGTCTACAAAATCATTTAGAGAGAAAGGAATGGGGAATCAATCATTATCTTTTGTTTGTTGTGCTTGTGGATATTCTTGTAAAATAATCTTGGCGCATACTTGCTTAGTTGTGTGTAGGGAAGTTGTTTGGAGTAGATTGTTGACTATGGCGTATGCTTTGGTCTAATGTATTCTAAACTTCTAACTTACATTCCAACAAGGTTTTTGTATGTCAAGGTGTGAACAAGAACTATCCTATTTTTTTACAGAGTCAAAGTCCATTACACTAGATACAACCTTATCCTAGTTTTTAATAACTTGATGCATCGTGTCTATGTGTTATATCAAACAATAAGGAAGGATGGAAAATCCCAATCCCAAGATAAGAGCAAATCATCATCATCATGCATTTCTCATCACCATCTCTAATAAAGTCTCAGTGGATCATAGACTTGTTGGAACTCTTGAATCAATCATCAAAATCAATGGTCAATCATCTTATTTCCTCTATCTTCTCTCCGCACTAACTTGGTATCATGACAGTCAACAAAAAAAATATCATCAATGTATCCATCCTGCATCCACAAATCATCAACATGCATACATCTTCCATAAATCACGACATATCATAATATGAAGAACACATATCAATTGCATTAACATTTAAGTTGTGGAGAATAATATAGATTTGTTATTCTAGGCATCTTAATATCATTGCATCACATATCATAAACATGCATCGCATAATCATATCATAAGCCTGAACATCTGCATTATCCATACATACATCCATATGCATCATCATCATCTCATAAAACTACATAATAAAATACACAAAAAGAAATGCATCCATATCATTCGTGTAAGCATAACATCTACATATTATATCATAAAAAGATACTAAAAAATAATATAGTATTGCATCCATCCCATATCATTACATCTCATCATCATCACATATCACATAAACATGAATAATAGGGAAACACATCCATCCATTACATTGCATCATACATAATAATATGAAAACATATCACATCATATCAACACCAAATGCATCCATACATTCATAAGCATGAAATAAAATGAATGCATCACATCATGTCAAATCGGTATCATATCATATATATATATATAAATGACTGTCATAATACAATATCTGAATCAATGTATCTATATCAATCAAAAGTATAATATCCACAAGGCTATCAAAAAGGATCCCATGAATGCATATCTGTGTAAAGAATCAAGCAATAACCAAAAAAGTGTGTGTACAAACGAGCTAGCCTTGATGGTTGCTCCCCTCACCAGACTGTCTCTTTGGTTGATCCTCAGCCCTATGGTGTGCCCTACTCCTCTAAGAGTAATCTAGCTATCTAATCACCTTTGGGACATCCCTATGGTAATGCATTTGATAGTAGGCCACCTCAATCATGGCCTCTCTCTATAATTTGGTAGACATTGTCCGCCCATGGGCTGCAACTGTCATAGTTTCTGTAGATAGGGAAATAATCAGATTTTAGAGTATTGAAAACAATAAACTAACAAAACCCTATCAAGCACAATAGAGTACGAAACAACAAGGAAATCACAATATGAAGCACAAATGCAAACCGATCTCCATGCTAAACTCGATTTATCTCTATTGCTCTTCTCCACCTGCACAAGGATGCAAGATTTCAAAGGTTGATAATAGAGGAGTGTTGAGTGCTCATTCCTGCAGCATAACGACTCGATGACGAAAATGACCAATGAAGAGAATGATAGAGATGGATTGAAGAATTATTTTGACAGAGTGAAGATGCTAGAAGAAGATCTGATCCAAATGGCTTGTGAAAGGTTTGATTTATAGATTTTTGATTTGAACAGAGATAAGATTTGACAAGATTCGATAAGGATTTGATTTTTGACACAAGAGGAAATATGACGAGATGAGATAAGATTTCAAAAAGATAGAAAGATTTTGATTCTCTTTTAAAGGAAATAAATCCTGAAAAAGATGAGAATGATAATTGATGAATTATCTAATTAAATAAATTAATTAGATGCACACAAGTTCAGTTTTGGAAAGAAAGCGAGAAGATCTTTTTAGAATTTTATTAATTAAATAAATTTTGGATTTATTTAATTAACGTTGAATTTATGATTTCATTAATTAAATAATATAAATTATTTAATTTAACATTAGAGGAATGGATGAAAATGATTTAATTAATTAAATAATATAAATTATTTAATTAACATTAGAGGAATGGATGGAAATGATTTAATTAATTAAATAATATAAATTATTTAATTAACATTAGAGGAAGGGATATAAATGATTTAATTAATTAAATAATATATATTATTTAATTAACATTAGAGAAATGGATGGAAATGATTTAATTAATTAAATAATATATATTATTTAATTAACATTAGAGGAAGGGATATAAATTATTTAATTAACATTAGAGAAATGGATGGAAATGATTATGAATTTAATTAAATAAATAAAATTTATTTAATTAAATATATGATGACATGGGTACCTAGGGAAAAGCATGCTACAAGATGCCTAAATGATGTAATGCCGAGACAAGTGTTGTAAGAGGACAATTTTTTGATGTCTACAGTTTCTAGTTGATGGCGCCGCTCGACCTCCTGTGCCAACTGCACCTCGATGGTCTGTCTGAGCTGCTGCTCATGATCTCTCTCTGTCATGACAACCTATACTTGCTATCGAGCCTGATCTCTCTCAGCAGTAATTGCAAAAATATGCTATTGGGCCTGATCCCTCTCACTCGTAATAACCTGTATCCACTGCTGCAACTGTTGAATCTGAGCATTGCAGGGATCTGGCCCCAGTGGTGGTGGCTGCACTGGCTGCTGCTGCACCGGCTACTGCTAAATTGAAGGCTACTGTGGAGGCTACTAATTCCTAGTGGTGCTCCTAAGACCTGTCCATCCTATTGATCTTATCCATCTTGGTCATCTTGTCCTCCACCTTGACCTCTACCTCTGCCTGCACCCCTCCCTCTCGGTCTCCCTCGTGGAGGTGCACTTGCTAGATATTCCAGTCTCCCTCGGTCTGAGCATCTACCTATCACTGGTCATATTCCTGTGGTCAAGCAACCAACTACCAAAAACCCTCAATAACCTCATGGGATGAGATCATAGGTCCCCATGTTGTTGACTCTCATGTTGACCTGACAAAGATGGTGGTGTATGCATCACCTAGCCTATCCTACCTATCACCAAATTGCCTTGCCACCCTATTGGGAAGGTATCTATCGATGATGGTATGCTCTCGACCCTGCATGTATCGAGTCTGTCTAGCGAAGAAAAGTTGCTAAACATCATCATACCACGCTGGTATCTGAAGCTAGGGTCACCATCTAAAAACTATCATATCATCAATGACCCTACACTAGTAGGGAATCCTGAGCTACCTTGTGTACTGTAGTGTGATGGCACCCCTGTACTTCCAAACAACAAGATCATTTGGCTCTAGATCCACCATCTGAACAATCGGTCGTAGCACAACGATGTGCTCCCAAGCCCAAATGTGAAGTAAGGTGACCCCTGTGCCAATTGCCCTACCATCACAATATACAAAATCATGCATATCATGGTATAGAGAGGCCAACATCACTAGCCCCCATGCATAATGAGTCCTTTTAAAAAGCATCTTGTGCCAAGCCAGGCCCCATCCCAGATTGAATCCTTGCTCCGTCGATTTGGAGCAACCAAACCCGAGATGATCACGACAATAATAAATCTAAAAGTGGGCATCCGACCTCTGTACATCTCGAGGTCAATCTGGGAAGTGACTGAAACAATGTCCTCCAGGTCCATCACCTCATGGAATGCATCATAGCCAACATTAGAGTCGTATATCACGTGCTCACCATGTATCAACAAATGCAATATCCGCCATACATCCTCTAGTGTCACTATCGCCTCACCGGTAGGAAGGTGGAATGATGAGGTCTCGTTGTGCCATCTCTCACACAATGTTTTCATCATTGCCAAGTGTGTCCGGATGACGAGCATGTATGTAACGTACCACAAACCAATCTCCCCCAAGTTCTCTTGTCACAACTCAAATAAATCACCAAGCTCGGACAAAACTGTGGGTCGGTGCTCGCGAGACATCAGAGGTGGGATAACCTCTTGCACCCACGAAGCGCACGACGTCAAAAATCAATTTTTTTTGGATAAATTTGGAATTTTCATCCCCAAAATGACAATAGCATCGGTATAATTCAAATTTCAAATTGTGACACCTAAGGCATTTAAAATTCAAATCACGTTGCTCAACGCATATGTGTCGCGATTTAATTTTGGCAAAACCATGACCTTAATTTTGAAATCAAAAGAAGCGTCGCTAAACACATATGCATCACGATTTAGAATTTGAAACCTTAATTCTAAATTGTGAACTGCGTCTCAATTCACATGTGCGTCGCTAAAATTAAAATTAGCATCGTCGATTCTCAAAATAGCACTACTCTAGAGCGACGTTGCCAAAGTTTAAATTTTAAAATGCGATAAATGCACCAAAAAGTCAAAATTCAAATCAAGTTTTGAATCACATACCGGTGGTCTTGTGCCTGGAAGCCTTTGGTACTCTCAAAATTGGTCGAAAATGTGTCATGGGAGCACTCGTTGCACCATTTCATTAGAGGGTCAGAGCTCAAAAAACAAGAAATCCTCAAGGTGTGAATGCACAAATGAATTGAAAGTGACCCTTCCTCACCTATTTATGCTTGCAAATTAGGGTTTTTTGCCCTAATTTAACCATCAGGCTAGGTTTTTTCATCATTTTCACCAATTTTGCCAAACTGAACCTTATTTTGCATCATTTTTCACATTTTTGGCATTTTTTTGCATCCCGAAGCCTTTTTGGACCCCTTGGGCAACATTTTAACCTTTGTTGAGAAATCAACCCAAAATTCAAAACTTTTGCCTAATTTCTCGAGGGGGAAGGGAACTAACTTATTCCTTCTGTTGGGGCAATAGTGGGGCATCTAATTTTTTTATTTATTTTTTTAATATATTTTGATTTAAGCAACAGTTTTTCATCCAAAAATATCAGTCTTTGAACCAATGCAGCAGGTACCTTGCTTCAAAGAGGGAAAAATGTAGACACTGAAAAATATCCTGAATAATATCATACACTCGAATGAGGTATACTAACATCATTTCGTCCTCAAACCCATCCTTTTTTTGCTTAATTGATTAAATTGCCTAGCTATTTAATTAATTGTATCGTCTTCATCTATTAACCTAATCAACTTAATCAGGTTAATTCACCCCTTTTCATGCTAACATTTCATCCTATTAAATTAAATACACCAAGTTATTTAATTTAAATCCCTAAGTCTCCTCATTTAATTAAATAACCCTAAGTTATTTAATTAAATATCATCGCATTTTCCCCTTTTTCATTAAAACACTTTATTTAATGAATATCATCTAAATTCTTCTAATCCCCTAATTGCATGATTAAACCCTTGTTTAATTAATAATTATCTAATTAATCTAATTAATCTAATTTCCTCCCACTTGCAAGGGAATATTCCTCCTTTGCACAATTTAATTTGGTTTTAATTAACTAAATTATCCTTTTCCCTCACCCATGAGAATATTGTAAAGAATATTCTCTCTCCCCACTCATTTGAAAAAGAGAATATTCTTACAAAGCTTCATGTGCAAGTTAACTCAAAAAATCTTGTGCAAGTTAACTTGTGACCTCTTGAACAGGTCAAAAGTGTGTTTGTTTGAAGGAATATGAACCCTTGATTAAAATCTCATCTTGCATTCTCACCCGTTGATGAGAATCCATGATCCATGCCTCTTCTTTCTTTCATCCTTGTCCGTTGATTGATCTTTTTTATCTCATCCATTGATCTCTTTATACCTATTCTATAAATAAAGCTTGCCTCTATTGAATAGGGATCCATCTTTCATAGCAAAATTATGTTGTTGAAATCACTCACACTCACACTCATATTTAGCACGCATTTAGCATCTTTTTATTTTAATCACTTGAATAATAGCTTAGTTTCCATTAATGGCTGCCATGGTAACTTAGATGCATACATTTAACTTGTTTATTAATTAGGGTTTGAATCTTTTAGCTTAGAATCCATCTAGATTAGCTTTTCATTTGCATATCTAAATCATTTTAGCATAAAATCATATTAAAATAGCTTGCATCATGTTCATTTAGATTGAAATCATGTTTACATACACATCTCACAACCATTCCATTAGTTTTCTTCAATAAAACTGACTAGGGAAAGCTCATTTATCCACGAGGTTGGGAAAGGGTTGTCGTTCCACATCAGTGCAACACCACTCCCACAACAGGATAAGTTTTGAATGGGTTAGAGTAGTCTAAATGCTTTCGTAGTTTAGAATGCTTAGTTTTGATAAATGTTTAGTTTAAATTTCATTTGAATGATCCTATTGAGATTCAATGTTAGTGGCTTCGTTATGCTTCGATTTTTCATGGATCAAGCGTAATTGACCCATACTAATATGTCTGATCACAATTCTCAAATAGATCAGCAACATCAAAGGGGAAGTCATCTAGGGTAGTAGCATGCGATGTTGGTAACCAAGAGGAAGCCTCAACCTGTTTAGCAGAAGTACCCTTGCTGAGAACTAGTAGTACAACCTAGGCCGAGATTCTTTGGACATTTCTCAGGAACGATGGGTTCTAGTAAACCATTATCATTTTATCCTAGTTTCTCATTCTTGTTATATCCCCATCCCTTCATTAGCTGCAAGCCTTTGTTTTCATCTTCCATAGGAAGAATAGGGATAGGTCGTTCATCTTGATATAATAGTTTAGAGACATATTCCTCATTGAAATCTTCTTTGTTCAAATCTCCCCACTTGGTGAAGGTAGTAGCTGCCATCTGTATTGTTTCGACCACTTTGTTGATAGGTGTTGGTTTCCCATGAGATTTAGGAGAAAGAGGTAGCTCCACTAACACAAAGGTATCCTTTGTTAACTTATAATTTCCACAACCATCATCTTGGATCACTGCTTTGATGTCGAGAATGTTCTGGACAATGGGTGTTTTCATTTCTGAGGTAGATGCAAGGGATGATGGGTCAAAAAATGAGGAAGATGGTGTAGGCCCTTCATCATTCTTGGGTACTTAGGGAATCTTATAGAACTTGGCTTCAATATTCTTGCAGTAGTAAAAAGGCTCAGGATCTCCATGGATGGTAACTTCTCTTCCCTCAAAAGGAAACTTTACACATTGGTGATAGGTTGAAGCTACAACTTTTAGGGCATGGATCCATGTTCGACCAAGTAAGATGTTGTGGGGGAGATCAAGGTCTAACACTTGGCATGTAGTCTTTGCAATGATGGGTCCCACTTGGATGGGTAGTGCGATGATGCCTTGTGATACTTGCTCTTGATCGTCATAGGCTCTGATGGTGTTACTCTTTACTTTCTCAATTGTATCCTCTGAATAGCCCAAGTTTTTGATCAAATGAAGGGTGCAAATGTTTAGACCAACACCTCCATATACTAAGAATCTTTTAAACTTGTTCTTATGAATAATGACCTCAAGGTGTAAAGCACGGTTATGAGATGGTTGCAATGGTAGATCTTGTTTCGAGAAGGTGAGGAGATGATTAGTGATATGCGCTACCATAGCTTGAAATTGCTTTGTATCAATATCCTCGGGGATGGATGATGAAGATAAAGCCTTCTCTAAGATTTCCCTATGTGAGGGGGATAACCTCAATAGTTTTAAGATAGAAATCTACATGGGGGTCTTCTTAAGCTAATCTAGGAGATTGTACTTGCTAGGGTTTTATGTAGGAAAAGTAGGTTGTGCCCTAGATTGAGATGGGACTCCTTGGATGGTGACCTTTCCATGTCATGTGGTGACTCCACACTCTGCACTAGGCCCTTTGATGGTGACGATGGTGATGACACTATCATAGGAAGCAACTACATTGGAATAGGTATGCTATACATTTGTGCAATCCTTACCTTTTCCAGTGTTGTTTCCTTTGCTATGATCTAACATAGGGTTATTATATATCTTAAAATCTTGGTTGTTGGCTGGTACCTGAATAGATATGGCTTCACTCTCTATAAGATCTTGGATAATATTTTGAGTCTCATTCATTTTGATGTCTTGTGTCCTTTGATTTTGTGAAAGTCACAAAGATCGTTTTCGTTGTACCGGGGCAGTTTATCCTATGGTTCTTGGTAGTTTTCGAAATTGGGAAGCATTATTAGGTTTGACTCTACCAGTTTCTTCATGATGGTTTTGATAGGTTCTAACAACTGTGTGTACTTGCATTTTGGATAGTTGTTTTTGTTGGGAGTTCGTCTTTGTTGTGTATCAATGTTATTGATCTGATTGTTTTGTGATGGTGTTGTTTGTTGCACAGTTGGTTGAACGTTAGCTATTTGATTGTTGTTTGGCCTGGGAGCACTTAGGATCACCTTAGTATCTACCATGCCATCATTCGTTACATTATTATTCTTAGCCCAGACACGAGGCTTGTCATTTGAACTGGTTGATGGGAAGTTGTCTTTGTACGTTTGAGTATTTCCCTGTGAGATTAGAGCTCTCTTGATGTTAAGGGATCTAGGGACAAGCTCGTCATAAGAGGTAATGCACCACATCTTTAAGTGGAAGGATAGATCTGGATCTAAATTCACTATGATGATCCCTACTTGTTGTTCATCGAGAATTGGTTGTAAGAAATTGGTGAAAGATTCTCCTTTGTTCTGTTTGAGAGTATACAGCTCTTCTAGGATTACGTCCATGTCAAGATTAAAGGAGAAGTAATCTATGAATTTATCGGTGATTTCTTGCAAGGTTTTGATACCTCGAGGCAATTGAGAAAACCAGTCAATGGTTGGGCCTCTCAAGCTTCGTGGAAAAAGGCGCATCAAATAGGACTCATTGTAGGTGACTTCCATACACATGATGTTAAAATATTTGACATGGTCCATAGGACTTCCTATCCCTTTGTATTTATCAAATTTGGGGACTTCAAAATCGGGAGGGAATAATACCATTCTGATGTTTCAATTAAATGGATATGGGCATAGGTTCTATGTATGGGGCTTCTTCATTTTTCCCATTCGGATATCCTACATTTCTTAGGTTAACACTTTAAGTTGCGATGTGACATTGTCTTGTGGGTTTGGTGAAGGAACATACGGTTCGTATTATGGGATGGCAGATGGATTGTACATGGGATTCTAATATGATGGGGCATTATATGGTGTGTATGGTGGTGTAGGATATTGTGAAGGTGATTTTGGTGTTGATGTATATGTTCCTAACATGTTCGGGTTGACAATGTTTTGTTGAGGATTATAGTAGGAACCTTGTTGTTGTTGTTGTTGGGCGTACTATTGAGATAGTAAGGCTTGTTGTTATTGTTGGGTCAATAGGGCTTGTTGTTGTTTGGATGCTAAGGCTGCTTGATGTTGTTGTTGGGCTGGAAGGTCTTGTTGTTGTTTTTGTTGAGCTATTAGGGCTGCTTGTTGTTGTTGTGCTGCTAGGGCTGCTTCTTCTTGTTCTTGTTCTTCTTCTTCTTATGCTAGTAGGGCTGCTTGTTGTTGTTCTGCTAGGGATGCTTGTTGTTGTTGTTGTTGGACGGTTTGCTGATAAACCTGTTGTGCTTGCTGTAAAGCTAATGCATGTGCTTGCAATGTAGGATCAGTTGGTTGTTGGGACATCTACGATGGGTTTTGGGTGTTGATTTTTTGTGCGGATTGTGGATTGTTGATGAGAGGTTGGGGGTTACCTTGGTTTAAAATTCCTTGTGAGATGTTGGATTGGGATGGAGGAATGTAAGTTTGAGGTCCCATTTGATTTTTCATGATGTGGGGGACTGTCGGGAAAGATGATGATGGTGCCATTAAGTACTGAGATGGTACTGACACATTAGGACCTTGAGTCCATTGATTAAAAAGGTTCCCTTGATCGATGTCTTGGGGATTTCCTTGTGTTAGGGATGTGGCTAAGGTATTACCTTGGTTGATGGGGTTCGTGACCAAGGGATTGTTTTGATTCGGGTTGATGATGGATGGGATGGATTTATTTTGTGACAATGGTGTAGATGAACCAATGGGGTGGTTGGATGAAGATGTCCCTATTTTCATTAAGGGTTGACTTTACATAACGGTATAGGCATGCCCTTTTTGTTCTATTTGAGGCACTTGGCCTATACTACCTTGCATGATGTTCGACACACTTGTGGTACTTGTGGGGATGGATGAAGATGGGTGCTCTCGGTATGTTGAGGTTGTCGTGGATTCATGAAGTGTAAGTGGTTTATTTTGATGCAAGGGGTGTTCAGGAGCGTTAAGAGTGCCAAAGGTTGGTGTCCAAGTGGTGTTTTGAGATGTATTGGTATTTAGGGTACCCACAAGCATGTTTCTTTCAAATGGAAGAGTATGGTCAAAGTCCTTGGAAAGACTAGTTGCAATACTAGGAATGAATGTTTGATTTAGCCCTAGCAATGGAGTTGTTAAGCCTTGCATTGAAGGTTGCACAAAAAAAGATGGGGAAATTGGAGCCATGTTTTCTAAGGCTTGATGTTCTTGTTTGTATTCCATGATTTCTTCCTTAGTAAGTTCAAATGGGTTGTTCGTAACATCTTCTATCTCATATGGCCCTAATGGAGACGAGGGTTGTTGCGATGGGGTAACTTGACTTCTTGGATCAAATTCTTGAGGATTGGGATCAATTGAGGTGAATGTGACTTTGGTTTTCTGCATGATTCTCTTGTGTTGTGATCTTGTATTTACCATAAATTTTGGGTCACCTATGGGAGAGTTGTGTTGAGATTTGTAATGTTTAGACTCTCTAGTTGACCCAAATCTAGGTAAAAGGGATGCTTCGAGTCTTTTTGGAGCAATGATGATAATGGGAGATAAAAAGGTGAATGATGTGGAGAGTGAACTTTACAAACATTTTGGGACAACACTTTTGACTTAAGTTTGATTGTTTTATGTTTGGATAAAGGATGTTAATGAATTTGTGAATATTTAGGGTAGACTTGCAACCTTCAAGATAAACTAGTTCAAAGATGATAACTAACTTAACTAAATGCATGGAAAAGGATTCATTTCACATACAAAGTAGCTAAGTTAGAGGTTGGGTTGATTGATGCATGATTCCAAAGTGTTGGTGTATTCAATTTTTTTGCAAAGTTTGGTGAAGTGAAGGATGAAATTTGATAATGGGTGGATGAAATGTTTGACCCAATGTTGACCTAGAGTGAACCTTTGTTTTCCAAGACCAAGGTGGTGAGAAACATGCTATACCTCTAAAGTAACTCAATTCAAAAGACCAATGTTGACTAAAATGAGGGGTTCATATTGAGCATACATGTTTGGATCATTCATTGAAACATGTCTATAAAAATTCCTTACCGAAATGTTCCTGTTGCGGTAAAGAGCCACAAGGTGTCTCTTGACAACTTTTTGACTATGATGCCTAAGTTTGAAGTGACATGTAGACCTTCTCTTGGGGATTTTGATTTTTTAAGAGATCATTTAGAGAAGCCCAGGATTATGGAAAAGAGGATATTTATTGCCACGCGGGAGGTGGTAATATGGGCCTTCTAGCCACAATATTTGCGTGTTCCTCTTGTTTGTCTAAGATGTTTGCTACGTTTCTCCACTGACTTGGTGTTTCCTTTGTTTCAAAAGTGAAGCTTCTCAAACTACTAATTATATTTGTTTGTTCTCCCTCAATTAGTTTAAAGTTTGGTTGAATGATAGTGGGCATAAGGTTAGGTTGTTTAATCGAAGCGATTAGATGCCAAATGGTCATGTGGGGTTTAATTTGTCAATTTATTTTGCTTAAATGAGTTTCTTTTTACCACAAACACTTTGTATTGCTTAAGTTGAAATTAAATGTCTATTTCAAAAACATCATTCATCTCACAAAGTCCATTTTGTGAAAAGGATGAAGTTAAGGGCATAGTTACCTAGGTTAACTTTTGGAAGTATGGATTGAGATGTAAACCAAAATATTTAGAAGTCTCTAAGAATAAATACTTAGGAAAAGCATCAGTATCAAGGTTTTTTTTTTCAAAGGGTATCCATACTTAAACCAAAGGGTTTGAATTTTGAAAAGACTTGTTGATGTTTGTTTGTAATTTTTTTTGAACCAAGCAAGTGTTAAACTCACTCTTAAGCATTTACAATCCTAGATAGAATGGGTACATATTTCTTAGTAGGCTTACCATCATTAGAAGAGATGATTAATCTATGAAGATGAAATGGACAAATAGGCTAGCCAAGGAAATGTAACGTCTTGACATGCCAAGCAAAGGATTCCCTTCCCCATTTGCTTTATTGCCTCAATAAAAAACCAGACATGGTAAGTGTAGACATTTAAAATTGACCTAACACATATCACATTCTTGAAACATCTCAGAACATTCCTGGAATGTCTCAGAACATCTTAGAACATTCCCAGAACATCTCAGAACATCTCAGAACATTCCCAAAACATATCAGAACATCTCTAAACATTCTCGAAACATCTTGGAACATCTTAGAACATTCCCAGAATGTCTCAAAACATATCAAAACATTCTTGAAATGTCTCAGAACATCTAAGAATCATCCTAAAATATCTCAAAACATCTCAAAATAATCTTGAAACATCTTGAAACATCTCTGAATCATCCTGAATCAGCTCACAACATCTCGACATCGTTATCATCAAATAGCACTGCATTTTCACATCGACAACATCCAAAACCTTAATTTCTACAGTTAATTGAATAATACAACATTATTTAATTAATTAACTTTTTCATCATTCTTGAAAAATTAAATAAATTTCATTTATTTAATAAAGTACATAAACCCTAATTTCTTCTATTAATTGAATAATACAACACTATTCAAGATTAATTCACTTTTTCATCATTTTTGATAAATTAAATAAATCTCATTTATTTAATGAAGTCCTAAAACCCTAATTCTACTATTAATTGGATAATACAACATTATTTAATTAATTCACATTTCATCATTTCGACAAATAAATGAATTGCATTTATTTAATAAAGTCCTAATCTAATCTTATTTCATTCTGATTAGTCAAACAACATCAATTATTTAATTATGTCGCTTAAAACACCTTATTCCCCTAAGTTGATTAAATTATTAAATCATAATAATTTAATTACGACACTGTCCCTCCAAAATTTGAATAATTAAACCAAACTATTCAAATCATTTATCAAAAAAAAAAAAAAACTAATGCAAATTTGTTTTCAAAAGTCAAACTTGATTTGCATGTTCAACTCCAAAAAGGAATTAATTAATTAAATCAATTAATTCATATTCCTCACCCACTTTTTGATTAAGCAAATTATGCTTGCTGACTGAGCAATCAAATTTGCTAACTAATGTTAGGATTAGGTGTTGTACACCTTGCATAATGTTTGCAATGTTTTATTTATTTATTATGTGTGTGGTGCACCTAGGGGTTTTCTAGGTGAATGTGCATCACAAGGAGTTATAATGTTGGGGCCACTTTGTTGTATGTAACATTGGGACATGTAATTGTCAAATGTAATTATTTAATATTGGGGAATAATAATAAAATAATAAAGTACCCAATATTAAATGTGGGGTCACATGATTGTAAGTTCATGGTTTTGGGCACATGGTTTATGTAATAACTTGGTGGTTTTGTGGGAGCTTGTTTCTATAAAAGCAACCACAAGGGTAGTGTTTAGGTTGGATGATTGTTGCGGGTTAGCGTTGAGCTTGTGCATGTGTGAGGGTTTGAAGCATGGCATGGGATGTGTGGATTCATGCTTGGTCACATGGAATGCATGGATAGCTTGTGCTTCAGAAGTGTTCATGGAGTCTCTGGATGTATTGTAATGGGTTTTCATTGCTGAATAATACATGGAGTGTGGATGCTTTTGGAGGCTGGGTTTTTCCCTCTTGATGGTTTTCCAGGGTATATCTTGTGTCATCTTTGATGGGTATGTTGTCTATTCTCTTGCATGTTGATGTTGAGTATTTTACTTGCATGTTTTCAGTTTTGGGTTATGTGGAAATTGTCATTTTATGGCTGCATAGTTTCCTTACAATTGGTATCAGAGCTTTGGTTGTGGATTGGATAACCCTAGGTTGCATGAGAGAATGAAATACAATGGCAAGATATAGGGGTTTTGTAGGTGTTTTATTGCATATCTGAGGGTTTTGGGTTTGCTGGTTTGATGGGTTGTTTGCAGATTTGGGGTGTGAGAAAATTTTGACAAAATAGGGTTTCTTGGTTGTGCATTTAAATGAGGGTTTTGAGGGGGTGAAATTGTAGATGACCTCCTAGGACAAAATGGACCTCATGGTCTGATTCAGGGTGGCCGAGAGAGAAATTTTGACATATAATATGCCCTATTTTGGTTACAGAAAAAAAAATGCAATCCCTGTTCGGCCGTACGGACGTCGAAGGTACAGTCGCAGAAAAAAAAAAAAAATTAAAAAAAATCCCGTCGAAATTTTTACCTGCAAAATAAACAAAAAAAAAATATTAGAAAAATTAAAAATCAAAAATCAAAAAAAAAATTTATTAAAAATGTGTGGGGGGGAGGATTCCCCCCCAGGCCGACCACCGTACTTTGTACGCAGAGTATCGACGGTACTGTCGGTACCGCCGACTCTACGGCGGCCGACAGTTCTGTCGGTACCATCGGCAGAGTCCGGCAGGGCCGGCAGGGTACCGCCGGCAGGCCCTGCCAGGCGGGCTCCGCCCACCCCTTTGGGGGGTTAAAAAATAAAATTTGATTTTTTTTTTTTAAATTCCTCCAAAGAATGTAAAGTCCGCCGGATTTCAAAACAAATGAGCCAGATTTAATAGCTCGGTCGGGTCCGCCAGGGGGACCGGAGTATTTTTTTGTTTTTTTTAAAAGTCAGAAATTAAATCAGTTTTGATAAATATTTGAAGTCCGCCACCAAGGGCAAATTGTGCCTTTTATAGCAGTTTTTCAAATGCATGTAACTTTTACCCAGGGTGTCCGTTTTTCAACTTCTTACAGTCATTGGAAAGCTGGTTCTGAGCACTACACAGTGGTATAGGTGTTGTTCCATGTTTTTTCAGTTTTGATAGTGTTTTTCTTGGTGGAAGATAGGTGTTCTATTTGAGCTTTGAGAGGGCATATTGGGTGCATACGGAGTCAGATTTTGGACTTCAAGTAGTCAACGAAAAGCTTGTTCAGAGCACTACACAGTGGATCAGGTTTAAAGGTATTTTGGCATGGTTTATGTGCTATTTTTTCCTCACCTGAGCTGTTTATGGGTCTCTTTGACTATGGTGTTATTATGAGCTTATGGATTGCTAGATTTTGGTGATTTGATGATGGATTCATTGTATGCTCGGTTGTACATCTCAGTTTATTCTATTTTTTGACATGGTTATTAGCATGTATGTTGCATTGTTGTATCTACAAGTTGTGCAATGTTGTAGGCGGTCTATACTTACTTGTTGCACCTATGACTTGAATATGGGTTGTCTTTGCCCATTGATATTTCAGTGTTGATGCATGATCAGTTTTAGTGGCTTGGTTTAGTCACTTGGTTTGTTGATTTGGTTGTCATGTTTAGGAGGTGAGATGGTATTACCAGGGACAGTCATGATATGAGATCTCTGTAGTTGACTATGATTATGCAGATATGTGGACACAGTTGGGTTGATTTGTTGGTATATTTGGTGGTGATCATGATGTCATGGATGTTTCTTGTGCATTAGAGACTTTGGAATGTTATGATGGTTTATGCAGGTGCATTGTTGGTGGTGTTGGATTGGATCTTGATTCAGGTTGTGGCAGTGTATCTTCTTGGGTTTAGGAGATTGGTATCACGATGTCATGGATAGCTTGGTTACACGGTTCAGTGGGAGCTTGTGACAGTGATGGTTTGGCGGTGATGGATATGATGGTTTGGCGGTGTATCTTCTTGCTTTAGAGGATGGTTATCATGTTGTCATTGAGAGCTTGGATTCACAGGTTTTGTGTGAGCTTATGACAGTGTTGGTTTTGTGCATCATGGTGCCATGGGATTGCTCGGTATCACGGTTCAGTGGGAGCATTTGGCAATGATGTGGATCCATTGTTGATTATGGATGGTTGTCTTCAGCAGGTGATCTTTGGTGTCATGGAGGAGCTCTTGGATTCTGTGTGCTACAGTGAGAGTTCTTTGACATCAGGTGTTGGAGATGTTGAGGTATTATTTATGACTTGTTGGTTTTGACAGGTGATCCTTGGTTGTAGGATGGTTTTGTTATTATGTCATGGTATACTCTTGATTACTAGTTTAGAGTTGTGGC
Organism: Sequoia sempervirens; assembly: GCA_007258455.2. NCBI lineage: Eukaryota > Viridiplantae > Streptophyta > Pinopsida > Cupressales > Cupressaceae > Sequoia > Sequoia sempervirens. The sequence continues at coordinate 13,281 of VDFB02004751.1, read as the reverse complement.
ATGGTACATGTTATGATGATTTGAGCATGTGATCTTCTTTTGAGAGGATGTGAGATCATGGTGTCATGTTTATGTTCCTGATTCTGCAGTTGGAGCTATGATTTTGATCTTGGTTGGTTCTCTTTGTATTGAGTACATTGATCATTTGCTTGGTGTTTAGCATGGATTGATCGATTACAGGTGCTCATGGATACTTGGAGACTTAGGTGAGGCTTGGTGTTCTCTTATGGTTAGAGACATGTTTTTGAGATGGTTACTCTTGATGAGGTTTTAGCAGGAAGTCCGAGGGAGCCTACACCTTGGTTGCACGTGAGTTCAACATGGACCGATGAGGAGAGTGTTCTTGGTTTAGTCATGATGACTTGGATATCCTAGAGGAGCATTCTCATTCCCCACTCTTGGTCTACTCGGTGGTTCACTTGAGAGGTATTGCCCATTATTCTTTCAGGTGCATTATGTTTATGCTTTGTCTTCTCATGGATATGGATCTTGAGCCATGGGTATTTGGTTTCTGGAGGGTTCATTTAAGGAGTGTTGGCATGCTTATCTCCTTGTACATGTTGGGTTTAGGAGATGGTTTATTGGGCTGATTTCCTTGGTTTGGGAATGGTTACTTTGAGTTTGATCTTCTTGTTTTGAGATGCTTACATCCATGTTAGTTACATATGTTATGTTTGATCTTGGTGATTCGATGGATGGATGTGGTTATGGATTTTTTGTTTAGGGGTGTTATGGAGGAGATCATACTTGACACAGTTGGCATTTAGAGGTGTGTGTGTAGAAGGACATGCTACAGGTGTTTGGTTTGCAGGTTTTGCTTATCATTGTGGATGTTCCTTGGTACTACATGTTTACTTCTATGAGATGCTGGTAGTAGACTTGGTATGCCTTTGTGATGGTGCCTTTTTTTTTTTGGGATGTTAACGAAGTGACGCGTTGAATGCGCTCATTCCAGGTTTGCATTCATCTTGACATTGCCCATGCAGTGGGAGCTCCTAGATGTGTATGTCACTTTTGACAGGTTTGCACATGGAGTTTGTTATTGTGGTTTATGGGTGGATATGTTGTTGGCATAAGTTTACTATGTTATGTATACCTTGGAGGTATGGATAGTTGGATGTGTTGGCACTTGCTATGAGTGTCATTTCAGCTATGGTGATTTATTCTTGACAGCTACTGGTGCATATTGGATTCAATGTTTGTGTTTTGAGATATCAGGTTGAGGCAGGTTTATGCTTCTTTGTGACAGTTAGTGTGACATCTCTTTGGATGTGTTCATATCTTAGTGCAGTTGGCATAGTGGAGGATGGGAGCATTCATGGATGAGATGGTGGTCACCTTGGTTCTTGTTACAGGTATCTTGATGGAGCACATGGAGCACTCGGATTATAGGATGGTACATGTTGCCTATGGAGTTTGTTATCTTGATGTTTGAGCTTACTTGTTACCCCCTTATGCAATGTATACAACAAGTGGGAGATTGTTAGGATTAGGTGTTGTACACCTTGCATAATGTTTGCAATGTTTTATTTATTTATTATGTGTGTGGTGCACCTAGGGGTTTTCTAGGTGAATGTGCATCACAAGGAGTTATAATGTTGGGGCCACTTTGTTGTATGTAACATTGGGACATAATTGTCAAATGTAATTATTTAATATTGGGGAATAATAATAAAATAATAAAGTACCCAATATTAAATGTGGGGTCACATGATTGTAAGTTCATGGTTTTGGGCACATGGTTTATGTAATACCACTTGGTGGTTTTGTGGGAGCTTGTTTCTATAAAAGCAACCACAAGGGTAGTTGTTTAGGGTTGGATAGATTGTTGCAGGTTAGCAGTTGAGCTTGTGCATGTGTGAGGGTTTGAAGCATGGCATGGGATGTGTGGATTCATGCTTGGTCACATGGAATGCATGTATAGCTTGTGCTTGAGAAGTGTTCATAAAGTCTCTCTGAGATGTATTGTAATGGGTTTTCATTCTTTGAATAATACATGGAGTGTGGATGCTTTTGGAGGCTGGGTTTTTCCCTCTTGAGGGTTTTCCCAGGGTATATCTTGTGTCATCTTTGATGGGTATGTTGTCTATTCTCTTGCATGTTGATGTTGAGTATTTTACTTGCATGTTTTCAGTTTTGGGTTATGTGGGAATTGTCATTTTATGGCTGCATAGTTTCCTTACAACTAAGCCATCAAATTCCTAACTCAACCATCTAAATCCCGATTGATCAATCTAAACCCTAACTAGCCAATCTATTCCTCAATCACACAAATTGTGCAATCAACTTTGCACAATCTTCTCATGTCTAAATCCTCTCAACACCTTTTGACCGTTGATGTTGATCGAACATTCTTGAATCCTGATCGTCGATTCAAAATCTCATTTTCTATATAACAAACCCCTTTCCTCACAAAAATGATTCGAGAATCAACATACCTTATGCAACGAAGCGTTGTCGAGATCACCATTGATAGAGCTTCAAAATACCTTTGGTCAACCAACGTCAAGCATCATTCATCAAGCTTTTCATGAACTATGGAGGCTTCGCGGTGATAAGAACAATCCAACATCAGGCGAATACACTCCAATACAGGATGGTAACATTGTTCTTTTTGTTTACATTCAATTTAGTAATCATAGATTTCTTAATGTGTTTCCAAATAGCTTAGTTTCATTTCGTATGTGTAGGATTAGATCTTAGATTAATGTGCTTGATCTTAGTTTAGATTCTCATTTCAAGCACGTTTAATCTTGTTTGACATCTAATGATTTTCCCCCTCACACATTTTGGCATGCCCGGTGGGACCCTTGTCCCATACAGGAATGTTCATATTAGTTATTTGTTAAGTTGCAGGTCCCGGAAGCGCTTTTGAAAATAGTTTCACACATTGCCTAGAAAAAGTTTGCACTTGTCTGTCAAGAAAACCACACACTTGACACTAAAAACTGAGCATCTAACATGGGAACTGCACTTTTGCAAAAATATTCTTGCATCTACTTTGAAACCCTTGCATTTTATTTTGATAGGGATAGCATCTGCTCTAAGATTTGAACATCTGATTTTGACAGGGGCACTTTTGCATTTTTTCTGAGCATTTGCTCTAATAGACAAGCACACAGATCCTGCACTATTGTAATGGATTTATTTGCTAACGTTTACTTGTTTTTGAATGTGTAACAGGTATTAACGAATTTGAATGCAAGATTTAAATGAATTTAACTCATTTTTTGTAGGGAAGACGATTGGTCAAAGATTTCTAGATCCACAAACATTTTTAATTAACTTAGAAAAAATTGATTTTGGTGCTCTAAAAAGAACAACACAAACACACATTTAGTTTTGGTGTTGTTAAAATTGAACCATTTTTGAGCTTTCTTAAGTTAGGAACATCTAAATTTGGTGCACTAAAAAGAACAACACAAACACACACTTGGTTTTGGTGTTCTTAAAATTGAACAAATTTTAAGCTTTCTTAAATTAGGAATGTTTAATTTTGGTGCTCTAAAAAGAACAAGACAAACACACTTTTTTTTGGTAATATTAAAATTGAACCAATTTTAAGCTTTCTTACATTAGGAACTCTTATTTTGGTGCTCATAGAAAAGAACAAAAAAATAACTTCAGTCTTGGTGCTCTAAAAATGAACACATTTCATGTTTTCATAAGTAGGAACTTTAATTTTGGTGCATAAAAAGAATGCAAAATGATTTCCATTTTGTTGATACATGCTCGATTTACTTTTGTTGACAAAGTTAGAACCAAGCCTGATTTCTTAGAAACACTCATATTTGGGGCTTAAAAATGAACAAGTTATTTCTTTTGTCTTGCACCATTGCTATCTTAAATGACTGATATCTTGAATATTTCATATTGGTGCAAATAAAAAGAACAATTTTTTTATGTTATCCACATATTTTTGGGGATAACACCGCTCGAGGTGTTTAAAAAGAATCAATTTGCTATGAAGTGTATGTTGTGCATTTAGTGATCTGCAAGCTAGATGTTTGTCTTCTCCCATCGAACCTTTTTGCGATCTTGGGTGAGCAAAAAAATCTTGAGCTTCACACCTTTCTTTTCAAGCATACCTTTTTAGAGGGCCTTCCTATTGAGGAAACTCCTGCGTCGAAGAACTCATAGGCGACCCAAGTGGTACTTTCATTTTGGACTGCTATATAAATCTTTTGTGAGTGTGAGGAAAGTTCATTACTCACTGAGTGTTGCTAGCCTATGCCGACGTATTCTCCCACAGTATCCTTGTGATGCGTAAAATCCCATAAGGGCTGGGAGGTTCTTACTTGAATAAAACACCACATGTATAGGGGCCCAAAAATAATATCCTCAGAACATTACTAAGAGCCAATTGTTTTAGAAGCTACCCCTTTAATCCAAAAACATTCTTTGAAAGGGTGCATCAGAATTTACTTCTGAGAAGTTACTTTCCAAGTCTGACTACAGGCCCGCGCCATAAGTTGCATGTAAAATCATCTCTTCGGAGCATGAGGAAAGCCCACCTAAAAGAATGGTTTCTATCCACTAGGGTTGTAAATGCTTGTTTATGTTAAACTTTCCAATTATATTCAAAAATAATTTGACATAAAATTTTGTGCTTTTATTTTAAAGAGAAAGAACACATCCAAAGAAACACTGAACACGATGGTCAAATCACAAACCCTTTGACTTAGGGCATGCTTTTGAGAGAAGCCCCTTATTTTCACTCCTTGGAGGATTTCCTTCAAGGTTTCTGGATATTCAGGCTTTTGTTTCAAGCTACATTAGATCAAAGTAAATATTTGGGAACTATGGCTTGGGTGTTTCGATTTCACAACTTAAGCTATAAATATTCAAGTCACACAAGGTCCATGATTTTGGAGTCAGTCTAGTGTTGTTTTATCATTTTCCATACCCAAAACACAGAGGAAACAAAACACACAAAAGTTACAATTGCCATTCTAGCTCACAGTCTTGAACATTTTTCTAACACTTGGGGAGAACAAACTGAAGTTGTTTATAGGGTCATTGTTCAAACAAAACAATTGGAAAACTAGATAGGTCACATAATATTTCATCCATTATTCCTATCCTACTTGTTAGAAATCAAAGTCAAACAAACCATTAGGATCATTCCTTCACTCAGACGTTTATGATATCAACAGTTACTTGGGACTCGCAGATAGTACAAGTAAGGTTTTCTTGCAACATATCCTTAGAGAAGGAAGTGAAATATCGACCCTAGTCCTTCAACATTTTTATTTCCAAAAAGTAGCCACATTCCAACACAACACTCAAACCTTAGGGTCTTGAGCTTCATATCAACCATCTCATAACACCATTACACCTTATGACCATCTGGTGACCAACTGCTCCTGTTCAACAACCAGACCTTGTAGCACCAATTATTCAACCTAGTATCACACACATTAAAGGTGAACAAACTAAAATCATAAGCAGTTTGAGAACCTTCATATTTGAGAAAAATGAAACACCTCGCCAGTTTCTCACCGCATCAATTTTCTTAGAAAAAGAGGAAGAGAAAGTAGACATAGCAGTTGAAAGACCCATGTTACCACCACCTTTGTGGCAATAAATTTCCTTTTCATGGTCTTGAACTCCTTTGAATGATCCATCGCACAATCAAAATCCATAGGGGAAGATCTACATCCTGCCATTGCAGACATAGGTATCGTAATTGAAAGTTTGCTAGGAAGTGGGCCTTACTACTTTATCGCAATCGTAACCTCTTGCTAAGAAAATTTTATGCTCAATCTAGGAGGAACAAACCATATTCACATACCCAAATATATCCTCTCATTTAGGTCAACATTGGGTCTTTAGGATTTGAACACTTTAAAGGTCTAGCATCATTCCCACTACCTTGGTCTTGTCAAACAAAACAATCACAAAGCTTGGCAACCCTCATGCTTTTTGGCAAGCAAAATATCCTTAGGTCTGGAAAGAGCAAGATCCTTAAGCCTAAATCTATACTCCGGATCTCAAAGAATCACCCTACAAATTTTTTTTCCAAAGGGTTCTTCTCAAGGAGATATCCCAACCATCAAAATCGGCTAGACCATTTCTATTATTGCTTTTCACCAATAGGCCATGTCTTTTCTAGAGAATGGGAGTCAAGAAAATAATCACAAAAGCTTGGAAGTTGTTTATGACAACTACAAGATCACAACATAGGAAGAAAATGGAAGCAAGCAAGAACAACACTAGCATCCCACCAGCAAATACCATGAACGATGAAAGTAGCCCATGGGGCTATAGGCCAAGCGGCCTTGAAACACCCCAGAAGAGACCCATGTATAGGAACACATTTAGTGAGGAAGAACTAAACCACAAACAAAAGGAGGTGATAAAACAAAACAACCAAGACCCAAACTCCTATTTCTTCAAGTTAGCACAAAGTGGTGCTAAATTACTAGAGGACTTCAATGTAGAGGCTCTCAAGGATCCCAATATTATTCCCTTAGGGGATAAATTATTTGTGAGACAAATAACATAACCCCCAGAGATGCCAAACATGTCACCCGTGTTCTCACAAAACAATTGTCAACCCAAAGAGTACCCCTTGTTTAGAAAACCAACTCAAATTGAACAAGCAGCAGTGGAAAAACTATATCAAGGAGGGACATCCTAGTACGAACCACAAAACAATAATCCACCTCTTGGATAATATATACCTCAAAACACTTCAAGTGTTGACCCTTCCCAAAATAATCAATACCATCAACAGGGTGGAACATAGGGCCCCCCTCTGAACAATCAATACCATCAATAGGGTGGAACACAGGGTCCCCCTTCGAAGAGTCAATACCATCAACAGGGTGGAACACAAGGTCCCCCTCTGAATGATCAATACTATCAATAGGGCAGAACATAAGGTCCCCCTCTGAACAATCAATACCACCAACAAGGTGGACCACAGGGTCCCCTTCCGAACTAGCAATACCAACAAAGAGGTGTGCCACAAAGCACCCTTCTTTAGTTTTCCCCTCAACAAGGTGTCCCAATAACACATCAACAAGGTAACCTTCATTTTAGTCCTTCCCAGAAGCAAGGTGTGCCATAGAGCACCCTTCTTTGGTCATCCTACCAACAAGGTGTCCGACTAATGCATCAACATGGCAACCTTCATTTTAGTCCTTCCAAACAACAAGGTGTGCCACAAAGCATCCAACTTCTTCAATAATCCCATCAACAAGGTGTCTCGCTAACACATCAATAGGGTAGCCTTCATTTTAGTCCTTCCCAGCAGCAATGTGTTCCACAAAGCACCCTTCTTCAGTCATCCCATCAACAAGGTGTCACGCGCAATAGGGTAACCTTCAGTTTAGTCCTTCCCAATAGCAAGGTGTGCCATAGGGAACTCATCCTAATTCATCCTACCAACAAGGTATCCTGCTAACGCACCAATAGGGTAACCTTCAGTATAGTTTGTCTCAACAACAAGGAGCTAACCCTGCTTACACCCAGCAAGGACCTAACCCGTTCTATGTCCAAAATAGTTACCAAGGTCCCGTACCTTCACAATACCCGATATATGACCAAAACATGGTGGGTCCACAAGGCCATTATACACAAAACTCACAAACAAACATACTGAAAACAGACATAGAAATGAAACTGGAGGCTGTCACCCAACAGATAGTAGGAATACAAGCTGGAAAATAAAAGAAAACCTATACCATCCAAGAAATATGCCCATTCCCATTCAATCATTCAATCACTATGATACCTTTTCCAAAGAATTTTGAGATACCCAAGTTTGAAAAAAAATATAGAGGAAGAGGGGATCCAATAGAGCATATACATGATTTCTCTGTATCATGCATCGAAGTACAAAACAATAACTCATACCTCATGAGGCTATTTACACATAGCCTTACGAGCCATGCTATGGAGTGGTTCACCCTTTTGACACCAACAGTCAAAACCTTTGATGAACTGTCTAACAAGTTCATAAGTCACTTCTCCTTCAACATTGAGCAAGATGTGACCATCACAAGCTTATCCACAATCAAACAAAATCAAGGAGAGTCCTTTACCTCCTACCTACAACGATGGAGACATAAGGCTAGTAGATGTAAATGGTCTATTCCCGACAAGGAGTTGGTAGACATATTTATCACCAATGTCTTACTTGAGATCAACTATCAACTCACAATGTTATGTCCAAATTTTTTTGAAGAAACCATCAAGAAGGGATTAAATATTGAGAGAACCCTCATTGCAAGGGGAGCCCTCAAGATAAGTGGCTCAAAAGACAGTCCCCCTAGTTCAAATGAAAAACCTAAAGTCTGGGCTAAGAACAAAAATGTCACAAATGATGGAGTAGTTGATGCTAGAACATTATGGCATGCACAAAATATATCTCAAAACACACCACAAGTATTACATACAAACTATGCCCCAAATAGTACACAAAACAGTCAACCTACTTATCCCAAAAAGAATCAAGCGATAAATCAACAAGCAAATCAAGGAGGTCGACAAAAGTAGTATGACCAACCAAGGAGGCAGTCCATGGTACTAGGAGAATCTATTGAGGCAGTCATGTGGAAGCTCATAAAAAAGAACCTAATCAAGCCTAATGATCACCAAAATTATGAGGAGCCTAACTTTAAAACACCGTGGTACAACGCAAATGACTTATGTGAATTTCACAAGATTAAAGGACACACCATGAACAATTGCATGTGACTCAAGCACCTCATCCAAGACTTGATAGACAAAGGGGAGGTAGATGTCGAGCATCATCCTGGGAACAAGGATTTGTAGATATACAACAACCCAATCCCAAACCACCAGAAAATGAATGACAAGGGAAAAGACCAAGGTTACCATAATACCAACTATACCTACGAAGACACAATTTTAGGAACCCTATCCCAATATGATGACAATAGGGAAAACATAGTAACTATATGAGGGGGAGATAACAATTTTAATGCAACTAGCTGTCGAGGGAGAGTTACAATACAAGTATCCCCTCCTAAACCCACAACCAAGTCATCCAATGATTATAACATTGTGGAACAATTGAAGAAAACACTTGCCCTAATGTCAATCCTAGAGTTGTTAAAACTATCACCAACACATAGGGAAATATTGGAAAAGGAATTAGAAACGTCAGTCCCTAATGACCTCGATCCTTGTCAGTTCCAAGCCATGGTTAGAAAGATCACAACAATTAATCATTTAATCCTTTTTGAGAAAGATCTACCACAAAGCAAATTCCACAACCAAGCCCTCTACATAGAGGTTGGTGTTCACAAAACCATGGTCAAACAAGTATTGATAGATAATGGTCCAGGTTTAAACATCTGTACCTTAAAATTTGTCAAATGATTGAGGTATTTTGATGACGTGATTGACAAAGGAAAGAGTATCACCATAAGGGCCTATGATAACCTTGAAAGAAATTATGAAGGAACAGTCAGGTTGCTAGTGCAGATAGGACCAACCATCACAAAAACTACTTGTCAAGTACCAGACCTTGAGTTACCATACAACCTCCTCCTGGGACACCCTTGGATCCATGCATTACAAGCAGTCCCTTCCACTTTTCATCAATTCCTAAAGTTTACCCATGAAGGAAAAGAAGTAACACTATATTCCAATCCTAAGCCTTTCCATTTCTGTGCAAAGTTGGAGAAGTATAATAAAATCCAATGTGTGCCTAGCAATGACATAACCTTCCACTCTTTTTATTATTTTGACCCTTCCATGCTTCTGTCAACCTCAACCAAGAACACATCAAATGATCAAGCAAAAACGAAAGCCAAGGTTCAAGTACTTAACAAGGGTAATGGGAATTACCATTTTAACCAAGCATTCTACATCGGCATGCTTCCACCAACGCCCAAAGTATATGGAGGTCCAAAAGAGATAAAGATAGTGCAAATGATAGCCAAGCCCACAATATTCACTAGATGGGGAGACATGAAATATGAAGAAATATTTGAGGAGGACTTCTCATCCATGATCTACAAGGGGGATCGAGAAGAACCAAAAAAGTAACAACCCATTTTAATTGATCCTAACACTAGAGGTTATCAATTAGTTAAACATATGGGATATAATGGAAAAGGTGGCCCTGGGCTACACAAACAAGGCTGATCAGAGCCTATCATAGTGGAACAAAGGAAGAAAAATATGGGGCTAGGTTATAAGCCAAAAGATGTGGTTATTCCAAAAATTGGACAAACCTCTTGGAAGAAACGAGAAACTTCTGCTAGCGTTAAGGCACTAGATATCTATCATATCATGGACAATGACTTACCTGTTGAAGACCTGTTTGATAAATTTAGCATTGATAGGTTCCCTCTCAAATATATTCAAACCATTCCCAATTTCTACTACCATTCTAGAACGAACTCTGATGAATATGAATGTGATTCCCCTTCCTTCATCACCATATATAATTCTCCCACTTCTAGTAATGACGACCTAGGCACTCAGTGGGAAAAAGACACTTGAGCCATATTGACCATTTCAACAACCTCCATAAGCTTTGCGGATGATGATAATATCCTACCACTCTACTACCCACAACTCATAGATTGGGATCAACAACAAAAAATACCAGTTCTGGATAAATTCCAGAATGATGAGGCAATCAAAAAATTCATGGGACTTCGAACAAACATACTAGTTGGAGATCATAAAGCAGGGTTCGTCATGGAGCTCGAACATGAGGCATACTTTGGTGGAGAGATTGAATCTTCTAGTCACAAAAATGAAAGAAAAAACATAAAAATACAATCCCCTAGGGAAAACCACACTGTGGCTCTATCAGATCCGGAAAAGAGGAAAATAAAGGATGCATTCAAAGGTGAAAACCTCCTAGAGGCACCCGAGGATGGAGGGTTCAATCTCCCCATATTGGAATATCAAGAAAGGTCAACACTTCTAGTAGAAGAAGTAGAGTCCATAAATGTTGGAACAATAGAGGACCCGAAGATAACATACCATGCAGAATCACTTGATCCCAAAGAGAAGGAAAATTCCATAGCTTTCATCAACGAGAGAAAGGTAATTTTTTCTTGGACCTATGCTAACATGCTTGGACTAGATCCAACATTAGTGGTACATCATTTAGCTGTAGTCCCTAAAGCAAAGCCTATCAAGCAAAAACTCAAAAAAATGCATCCTCAGATAGCATTACGGGTAAAGGTAGAGCTAAAGAAACTATTAGATGTGGGATTTATCAGGCCCATCGACTATCCACAATGGATATCTAATCTAGTACCAGTATCAAATCCTACTAGGGGCATTAGAATATGCACAAAATTTAGAGACCTGAACAAGGCTTGTCAAAAGAATGACTTCCCATTGCCAAGCATAGACATGATTGTGGATCTAACAGCAGGGCATGAGGTGCTATCCTTAATGGATGGTTTCTCCGGATATAACCAGATAAAGATCTCTCCATATGACCAACACAAAACAACATTTACTTGTGCTTGGGGAAAATTTTCTTGGAATGTAATTCCATTTGGTCTAAAGAATGCAAGAGTGGCATATCAAAGGGAAATGACGACCATATTCCATGATATGCTTAACGCCATCATGGAGGATTATGTGGACGACATTCTAGCAATGTCAGTCAAAAGGGCAATCTACTATATTAGTAGAACACTGGTGGGCTATGAACTAAACTACTCACCCATAGAAAGAGCATGTCTCTTAGTTGTATTTGCAACACAAAGTCTTAGACACTACATCCTAAATAGAAAAGTCAAGCTAATTTCCAAGGTAGACCCACTCAAGTACCTACTAGAAAAAGCAACCCTAACAGGCCGAATCACCAAATGGGTGATGATCTTGAGTGAGTTCGACATAGAGTATGTGGATAGAAGAGCTATCAGGGGACAAATCATAGCAAACCAACTGGCCGAAGCACCCTTAGATGATCACAAGCCTCTCACAATGGAATTTATAGATGAGAGTATCTTGATGAAAAAATAGATAAACCATTGGACTCTCTACTTTGACGGATCCCACACTCATCATGGCTCTAGAGCAAGTGTTTTATTTCTCACACCACAGGGAGATAGTACACCCAAGGGCTACAAGATTTCTTTCCCTTGCACAAACAACATCTTTGAATATGAAGCTTTGACCACAAGGCTAAAAATGGCTATTGAATGGAGAATAAAAGAGCTACATGTCTTTGGAGACTCTCAGCTAGTGATCAGATAGGTAAACGATGAGTACCAAAAAAAATATGAAAAATTGCTACCATATAAAAGGATGGTGGATAGTTTCAAGGATTACATTGTCAAAATAACTTTTGAGCAAGTTCCATAGATCAACAATAGAGCTGTCGATGCAATGGAAACAATAGGCTCACTTCTTGATATCCCACAAAATGTACCTAAGTATGAGTTCCTCATGGAACAACTGCTTGTGCCTACATTCGACATCCCAGAATTAGAATTGGTATGTGTTGTTGTTGGTCCTAACTCCCCATGGTACCAAGATACTTTTGACTATATCAAGCACAGTATCATACCATATGACCTAACAACCACTCAAAAGAAAACCTTCACCCATAGAACTTCTCGATTTACCATCCTAGGAGATACCCTATACCTTCGTAGTCTAGATGGTATGTTACTTTGATGCCTTAATGTAGAAGAAGCACACACAACCTTACAAGAGGTACACGAAGGTGTTTGCAGGTCCCATTCTAGCAGACCTAACCTATTCCAAAAGGTGCTCAGAATAGGATACTACTGGCCCTCCATGGATCAAGAATGAATATAGTACTCTAGAAAGTGTCGGCAATGTTAGCAACACAACAATCTTGTTCATGCACCAGCAAAGGAACTAAGACCCATCATCACACCATGGCCTTTCTTGCAATGGGGATTAGACCTGGTAGGCAAGATATCACCTACCTCATCCAATGGGCACAAATTCATTGTCACAATAACTAAATAATTAACTAAATGGATAGAGGAAATTCCATTGACCTATATCACCAACAAATAGATATCAAAATTCATTTAAAATTATCTCATCTGCAGGTATGGAATTCCCCAAATGATAATAATAGACAATGGAACCCCATTCAAGAATCAAGATGTCCAAGAACTTTGTTCCTAGTTTTCTATCCAACATAGATTTTCCACACCTTATTACTCCCAAGGAAACGGTCAGGCTGAGGCATCTAACAAAACCATATTCAAAATACTCAAAAAGACTATTAATGAAGCCAATCATGATTGGCATTTGCAACTAAATCCAACCCTATGGGCTTATCAAACA
>VDFB02004749.1:27581-294539 GCA_007258455.2 Sequoia sempervirens | reverse complement strand
AATGAGGTAGCGAGGAAAATGTTATTCATGTATCTTGGAAGATGCCCAATAGGGAATTCCCTTGGATTAGTTTCAAACCAAATTTAATCTAATTCTTAGTGCTTCCTTTTCTTTGGCACACTTGGCATGAAGGACAGAAGAAATTTTTAATTCTACACAACATAGTTGGAGTTTTATGGAAATTTTTAATACATGTCAAGAAGACAAGAACAACCATCCTGCTCAACTTAGGGGAGTTGAAGATGTTTAGGAAAGTGTTGTTATCAAAGATAAAATCCAATAGTATCCACAAAGATTTTGAATAGATCTCTCTGAGGTAAAGTTAAAAGGAGCAACACAAAACTTATAATTTTCTTAACAAAGCTTCACACAAAAATTCAGAACATTCTTCAGTAAACTCAAGCCAAATTTAAGACACTACACGACCCCATCAAGTTATTCATTCTTTTCAAGTTGCTGATTATATTTGGCTGACTTGGAGAGACATAGTATTCATAACAATCAACATCACAAGTTGAAGCCGGACTAATATGGACCTTATGCTACTTTCCAAGCAATCGGGTCATACTTTTTGACTCACTCTTCCAACTCAGCTTGGCATAAGTTCAATCTGTATGATCCATCTCACTTAGAGGATGTTTCTATTGCTCATCTTGAGGTTTCCGTTCGTATTTTCAACAACAATTGGCCAAAGATCTTTGCTTAATGTTGGGATACGTATTAATTTCAAGGAGAAAACCGATTCTTACCTTGTCGGCCAAAAAGGAACTATATTGACATAGACCAAATAGATTTTTGAGTCACCTTTTCTAATGAAGCTTTCAAAGTTCATGTAGAATTCAGCGACAGTTTCCTCTAAGCATGGAGGAAATGATAAGGACATCTAATATGGTTAGTAATTTAAATATAGTTATTTATAAATCATATCTATTTGCAGGTGAGTCGATAGAAATAGATATAAAAAGAAGTCATATATATATAGGTTTCTCTTATAAACATAAACAGTAAGAAATATTCATATTGGATTTTGGAAGCAGATCACTGAAAATGTATATTAATAAACTTATCTAAGGATAAAGACACCATAATCTATGGTTCAAATCTTTAGTTATAAGAAGCAGTTCCAACATTTCATTGTGAAGACAATTGACAAAGTTTAAATAGTTCACAACATCAAAGGAAATTGGGAGCAGGCTGAGCATATTATTGTCATGAAGATTGCTACCAAACAATTGAAGAGCTCTCTATTTTCCTAAACAAAAGGGTTTGTGAAAGTAACAATTGGATTGTTAGAGTTGATTAAATAATGTACAATTATATAAACTTATGCTTCCCAGGGATGTGTTCCCACCCGAAAATGACCCCGTCCTTTATAAGGGATGTTTTAAGGATGCAGGGATAGGTAGGAAATGTCTCCACTCCATCCCCTTATTTTTCAATATTTTGGAAATGTCTCTGGGATGTAAAAAAAAAAATTAGGAAGGTATGTTAGGGGATTGGCTAGTTGTCCCTGGGATGGTCAAGCGACCTAAAATTGTCTCCCATTTGTCATGTGGATGACTAGCCATCTCTAACATACCCAGACACATTTTTGTTACTTCAAAAAAAATTGCAACCTTTCAATACCTCCAGACCTCATGAGAGGCACTACCACTCGACTGCACTATGGGTCTTTCCCCCAAACTCCCACCAAACCATAAGTCTTACCAAGTAATAGATCAATGATTAATCAAGATCATAAAATCTACAAAAATACACATTCCTTGTTGTAGATCTCTACATCTTCATAGTCAAAGTCCTAGTCAAGGATTATTTTGTTTCAAACATTGGACAACCTATTTACTATACAATGACTGCCACAAAGTTGGAAATCTATAGTCATTATACTATTAAATATGATTTAAGTCATAGTTGATAGGAAATGCCACTTTCATAATGCAAAAATGTATCAATCATGCCCTACATAGATAAAATATTCTAGTTGAGGTCAATCTAGAACATAACCAATTATCCTTTTACTTAATTGTTCCTCTTTGTTAATTAGTTTGACAATAAAACATGCAATCTTGGAGGCTTCATGAAAACTTCAATAATATATTGTTCACTTGAATGTACACACAATTAGGCATGTCTTTATGAGCTGATGCTTATATATATATATAACATCATAATTTATATTCAACTACCAATGCTTACAAAGATTCTGTAATGTCTATGATGAATGCTTAATCAATGTTATTATATGAATATTTGAAATTCCTTATATTTAATTTTTTTTCCAATTTTTTAAGTTGTCTCCTAAAAATGGTCTAAAAAAAACTTTCCCTAGAAATGTGTCCCCTAGCATCCTCATCTCAAAAACTTGGGGGAGCATAGGTACAAAAAATGGATGTGAACTAGGAGGTTCAAAATTTCCTAGAGTAAGGGAAGAATGGTGTTAACCTAGTTACTGAATCAACCAAATATTTGACATAAAAATTTGAATTGGGTTCAATTTACTTGTGAATTCATCTAGGGCACAAATTTGTTTGGAATAGTTTGTGAGCATACTTGAGCAATTTCAATTATGTAGGGGTGATTCCAGGGGTAGGCATCAATTTCAATGCATTTTGTTTGACTTTTGACCATCAAAATTGTGCCCTTAAAATATTCATTTTCACTTCTTTTGTTTGATGAGTAACAGGGAAAGAAAAAACTTTCCATTTTGTTTGATGTGTAGCATAGAGTAAGCATGGAAGTTTGCATTTTAGTTGAGAAGCAGGGGTCAAATGAGAGATTCATATTAACCATTGTTGGTCATAATAAGCAACACCACAAATAACTAGTGTTATGAATTTCTTTTGATTTGTTGTTTATGTATGGTAGTGAAACGAAAGAAAATGTAGGGTGATGTTGATAAAATGGAGAATGTATCCACCTACACTTTCTCTATTTCATTAGGAAAAAGAGATCCCCTAAGGTAGGATTGACTTTCAACCCTTGGATGAGTCAACCCTATTGGAGATCTTGGCTATTTTTCCTTATGACAAGACAAGATAAATATGCCTGAAATGCACTTTGGGGAAAAAAACTAAAAATACTGTATGAACTCAATTATGCAATGTGAAACTTGAATCATCTATTTAAAGCTATGCTCCACGGGGACGCGTCCCCTATGTTTTTTTGCCGTTTCCCGTACCGGGTACGAAACGGGGACGCGGGGACGGCTAGGAAACGTCCCCTAGCCGTCCCCTTTTTCCCTCCAAGTACTGGGTACTTCCAGGGGACTTTTGGCAAAAGGCAGGGGACGTAGGGTACTTCTAGAAGTACCCGAAACTTCCTAGCCGTCCCTCATCCGTATCGGGTACTTCTAGAAGTACCCTATGGCCCAGCAGCAAAAAAAACACATTTTTATAAAAAATTAAAGTTTTTTAAAATGAAAAAAAGGCATGGGCGGGCCCACAAGGGACTCCCCATGCTACTTAACCTAATTTATGCCTTATATATGCCCTAAAATGAGAAAAAGCAACTCATTTTTACATTTGGCTTGTGAAGTGAAGGAGAGCAAAAGAAGAGCAGCTGAGTGAAGGATCGCCAAACTAGTCACTATCGTCAGACTCCAGCCTTATGTTGGGATGTTAATCCCAAAGATGCTATGCAGATTGAGGAGAATGCACATGAGGGATTGGTTGGGGTTCCATTGGTTGAGGCAGATCCTTCTATTGACATGGACACTAACACTAACTTAGACTCGAGCTCTAATGGCGAGGGCGATGCTGATTTAGACCTACCTTATGCTGATTAGGGACCTTGGACAGCGATATATTTTCTTAGTTTTATGTTTAGCATGTCATTTCATAGTTGAGACTTGGAGCCTTTGGGCATTTTGGTTATAATTATCAGACTTTTATATGATATGTGTGCACATTGATAATGAAAAGCATTTGAATTTTGACATTTTGTTAATTTGTTTGTCGATTCTCATGTGAAATCTCAATTCAAGTCTAATGATATGTATTACCTATTAAGCTTATACAAATGTCTAGAATGAATGCTTTATCAATGTTATGCTATGAACATTTGAAATTTCTATATATTTAAAAGAAATTCCCTATTTTTTTTATCAGCTGTCCCCTACCGTCCCCTAAAAAATGACCCAAAAGTACCCCCGTACCGGAAACTCGTCCCGCCGTACCGGGTACTCCCCGTCCCCGAAACCCCGTGGAGCATAGATTTAAAGCATAAAACAAACATAAACAACAAACTTCTGGGAGATCTGAGAAGGATAAGACACTGTTCACCTATCACCAAACGTTGTTGCTGAGTGTCCTCTTGGGAAAGATTTGCCCTAGGGAGAATGGGTCCTATTGCAAGGATCCAAAATCTGATTTCATAGTCCTTTGCTCCTAGATCTGCACTCCTAATTCCTCTAGATCTCACTATCGAAAAGTCAGAAATAAATTCTGCAAGTAAGATTTTGTGTCTTAACAACTTTGATGACAACTTTGAAAACTTTGCAAAATTGCACTTTTGATCAATCTCCAATCCTTCTTCACCTACAAATCTGCAAACATAAAGAGAGAAAAATTGTTTGTTTTTGGTGTATAAGGGTTTTCCTTGGTCAAACCCTAGTTTGGTAATTAAACCTTTAAATGAAATAATGAAGGAATTAATGAATGAACACTAGCTTGTTACAACTCACCAAACCCTTTAATGGAGATCCTTGAAGTCTAACACATCACTCCAAAGATTAGATCTTGCATGATATGGCTTGATTGGATGTTGATCTCGATGCTTGAATTTTGACTTGAATGCTTGAAACCTACATCACAATGTTGGCTCCAAAAACATGCATAGATGCAAAT
This sequence comes from Sequoia sempervirens, assembly GCA_007258455.2. Lineage (NCBI taxonomy): Eukaryota > Viridiplantae > Streptophyta > Pinopsida > Cupressales > Cupressaceae > Sequoia > Sequoia sempervirens. The sequence continues at coordinate 289,695 of VDFB02004749.1, read as the reverse complement.
AACTTTGACATGATGATCTTGATCTTGAATGCTGATGTAGAAGACTAATAAATCTGTTCTTCAATGCTCTTGACAATAATATTTTGCTATAATTTTGCTCCTTTAAATTCTTAGGATTTGAATTGATAAAAAGACCTTGTATTTATAGATAATTTTCTAATTTCTCGACAATTAAACATCAAAGGTTGGCAATTGCAATTTGAATTTGAATCATAAAAATGCCGCCAAAAACATATTAAAAAATGGGGTCATAAACTTGAGGGCCCACCCTAAACCTAGAACACATTTACCAAGATGTGTAATTTGATGTTTGCAATTGTTTAATACAGGTTCCCCTTTTGGAAAACAAAATTAATTAGGCTTTTAAATGCATAGTTGGGTCAATTAGAGGCTTAATTAAGTCCAATTAATTAGGGGGAGGCAAACAAAGTGAGAAAATGTAAAGGAGTACATTTTTTGTCACTATATTTAGCCCCCATTTTAGTGAGACGATGAGCCCTATGCTCAAACTCACACTAGAGCAGACAAATAAGCGTCAAGAGGGGTCCAAATGTACAAATGTCAGTGAGATAGAATGACAAAGATCAAAGAGGTGGCCAAGCCCCCAAGATCAAGATCTCATGGCAAACCAACAAAAGCACAAAGGAACGCACATATATGTATGATATACAACAGCAAGACAAGATACACAAGCATACAATGCAAAAAGAAAAGAGAAAAGGGGTGGATCAAGCCTTGACTATTTGTCCAATAGGTATGGATCAAACCTTAGTTGTTTGTTCAAAACAACATTCACAAGTGGAAACTTGTTGTCCACTATGCAAACAAAATATACTCACATGGGCTAGTGAATCCGTTGTCCACTAGGTGAGCCCCAAGAAAGGGTGGCTGATGGAAAAGTCATGCTAGGTCTACAAGCTCCCATACATCAACCATACCAAAAGTTATACTCCTTGATAACTTTGATAAGGTGCCACAGAAAAAAGGTTCCACAAGGCTAGAAAGCTGCATTATGCTAGACAATCATGAAAAACAAAAAGACTCCACTAGTAAGCAAGTTGTGTTATGCTTGATGGCCATGGAAAAGATTTTAAATACAATAGGATAGGATAGTCAAAGGGGTTTTTATTAGTTCATGAAAGGTCTCACTTTAAGGAACATCATGCTTAATGTCACCAAGAGAGGACTAGTCGAGGATAAAAGATTCACAACTTAGAGAATGCAAGTTGTAGCATTACCACTAAGAGGAATGTCATATGCCAAGAAAGGTCATGCTCTTGAAGGACATCAAACCCAATGTCACCACCAAGAAGACACATCACGTGAAATAAGAAGACCACACTTTGAAGGGAATATGCAAACAATTAGCGGGGACACGCATGCCCCCACTTTAAAGAAATTGCTAAACACCATGTTGTGAGTAATTACTTCAAAGTAAAACACAATAAATGCGAATACATATGTTTCCAAAATAGAGCTATGCCATGGAAAGGAGGTTGCCCTCGATATGCAATCTAAACACATAAGGGATCCATGGATTTGGGGTCAGTGTTATGCCTTTGCTACAATGATATAGTAGAGCTCAGAATCATCATCATTCCCCAAATGACTCATGGAACAACGAGCATAAAGGAAGAATGACACATAGAGAATGAAAACAAAGAAAATCTTTTGGGTCAACATAGAAGAGACCTAAATGTCTCAACGCCTTGTGTCATCCCCCAAAGGAAAACACAAGACAAAAGAAAAGATAAATGGTTCATGACATATAGAAGAATGAAGATACAAATAGAAGAATGTCACGATAGGTTTGCTCCCTTTGTATCCTTGCATCAATGGAGTGACAAGGGTCATCCAAAGTAGGCTCACAAACATATAAAGACACACCAAGCAACATTGTACGGGGGATCACATTACGCACATGCAATCACAAAGAACATGAAAAGAAAACAAAGAAAAGACTAGTATGGCACATGCAAGTCATTAGCAGGTCATCCACATCCCAATCTTGTTCATCATATGCAAAAGGTGGACAACTAGCCAAAGGGACAACAACAAGTGTTGTACCAAGAACATCACCAGATTCAAAGCAGGGTGAGTCACTCTTATAGGAGGATCATCATGGTTGTTATCATCTAAGCTCATGGAAGAGGAAAACAATAAATTTAACTCATTATGTACTTCCTCATCAATCTTAGCAATCTCATCATCATCATCCAAGTTAATCACAACAAGAGGCCTAATGACAATGTCCATAGAGGTTTCATGTTGTCGTGCTAAGGTGGAGAATCATCATGCTTTGTTTGAGTTAAATTTTGATCTTGATTTTTTGTTTTATTCTCTTCTTTTAACTTACGAGCAATAGCACGACGTCTACACCTATGCTCTTTAGCATTTTTGTTTTTTCTTGTACGATTTTCAAGTTGTGATTGTGTAGGAGCGGGTTTATCAACCATAGGATTATTTTCTTCCCACAAGGGAGGAACGGAAGGAACCATGGAAGGTTGTTCAACCATTTTCTCTTTAGCTTTATAAACTTGTTTAATCTAAGGAGGCACAACGAGACAAGTATATGGTTATCTCTTGGTCTTTTATAGGAAATAGGCAGAGGATTTGTCATTGGTTGGTCTTGGTTACTTGGAAGGGCTTTTGGTTCAATCATGGTTTCATCAATGATAGGGGGCTCAATCATGGGTTGAGGTATGTAGCTAAAGGATAATTCTGCTATGTGCTTTGCCTTGAACTTTTGGTAAGATTTGAAAAAGAAGTCCTCATGAGGCTTAATAGGTTCGGGCCAAAAGGAATCCAATGAGAAATTCCCACAGGAAGACACAGGATTAAAACCACTATGATGCACAATAAAAATGTCATTGCCAAATGGTAACTTTAAGCATTTATGCACTACCGATAGGACGACATCCATGGAGTGTAGCCATGGGTAACCAAGCTTCACACGGAATTGGTCCGACGATGGGATAATGGAGAATGAGACATTCAACTGTTTTGGTCCAACTTTTAAAGGAAGAGTGATCGAACCTATCATAGGGCAAACAAAACTATTGTGTGTTTTGATCCATGCTTTCAGTTGTTCATAAGAACCTTGATAAAGTTCATGCACAAATAAGAATTCCTTGGTGATCACATTCTCTACACACACGGGATCAATTAATATTCCATTAGTAGGCTTGTTATTGATTCTTTCGGCAATGTGAAGAGGATCATCGGGTGCGTATTTTGATTATGTCATTTTGTGAGAAAGCAATGTCAAGAGACATTTTGGTTTGGCCTTTTCGAGGTTGAACATCAATGAAGCCAACCATATCTTGTAAGTCTTCTTCATTATCACTTATAATGTCATTATTTATATCTTGAAGTTTGTCAACATTCATTACATCATTCTTGGTATCACTAGCTTTCACAAAAGAGATATTATAATTTGGCATGGGGTTGGTAAAGATTTGCAAATTTTAGTTGGGTGATGCAACAAACTTATTTCCTTGATCATTAACACCACCAATCTGGATGTGATTAGAATCAATGAGGTTTTGCACAATATGTTTAAGACGCTTACATTGCTCTGTATCGTGTCCATTTTGTCGGTGATAATGACAACATGCATTGGCATTATAGTTTGGAGGTAAAGGCTTAGTGGTATCAAGGGCTCTAATGGGAGGTAAGGTAATTAGGCTCCTACTCAAAAGTTGCAACATTATGGAATGGAGGGTGTCAGCTAACGGGGTAAATTGTCTACTCCTTTCCCTGAATTGATATGGATTTATTGTTTTTATTTCAGCTACTTGAGAGTCAACGTGTTGACTTGTTTGGGGTGGATTTATCTGTAAAAAGCTCTTATTTTGTTTCTTGAATGATTGGAAATTGTTATGGGGCACAGATTCAGATTTTTTCAGGGCGATTAGGAGTTTTTGTTTCACAATGACTAACCGAATTCTGATAGTCACAAAGAGCCATGCACAAACGTGTAAAGGAGGGAAATTGCATCATCCCAAGCTTGTCCTGGATTTTGTTCTGCAAATTTTCAATGAACATTCTTTGAAGATCAGCATCGGAAATCTTAATGTCGATTTGTGAGTAAAGTAATTGGTATCGTGCTATAAAATCAGTGATCTTTTCATCATCCTTTTATTTACACTTCATTAAATCAGCTAAGGTCAAGAAATCCATGTACACCTATACATGTCCAATTCTTGGATGGAAAACATAATATTGTGAGAAGCAGAGCTTCTTTACATCAGCTCTGGTTTCTCTGATACGAAACTGATACAGAGGACCTCTGCCTTTGCCCTGTTTTGCTCCATCTCTTCTAAATTCTTCCATTTTAACCAAAAAAATATGATGTAATACTGAGGTAACGCAGAGCATATTTAATTATTTCCTGCTCAAGTTTACTTTTAAACTTTAAATTATAAAGGAAAATTTGAATTTAGGTTTCTTAATAAAAATGAAACAACTGTGCTCATGGCTCCTGTTTTAAATTTTTTATTGTCTCTTTTTGTGCAACATAGAAAGAATTCGAGCAAATAGATCTGCAACGAAACGTTAAATAGAAGATATATCAGTAAATGTTTCAGAAAGGAATTATGTTGCACAAAACATGAGATTATTTCATCAGCACACCACCTAGTTACAACTTACAACACAAATAGGAACACACAAATCTTGGTTATGAGCTGAACTGCCAAACGCCAATAAAATTGTACTGCAATGTTTGTTTCTCCCAATAAAATTGGAGTGAAAAACTGTTCACTAAAATTTGACAAATAGACTATTATGGGTCAGCCAGATGGTTCAAAAATCGTTGAGGGGGTTGCGAGATGTTGTGTAGAATAGCTAGCAGCCTGCCCACGGTCAGCACCATAACACAATTTTTTTGGCGAAGAAATTTATGTGATCATGCTTATTGGCTTTGAGAACATAAAGTCTAGAGGAATGCCACTGACATGATCAGGTAGTTTAATAAAATAATATTATTAAAGTTGTGTTGGGTAAGTGTTGTATATTTTTTGTGTTTAATAGTTGAAATGAAGCTAATTATTAGTGATTGAAATATTGTAAAATAATTTTTAGAAATTAATTTGGGTTTTTTCTATTTTCACCTATATTGTAAAGTACTCATATTTTATCTCTTGCATGCTTCACACAATGTGAAACTGTTTTTGATGTGTCTATTCATATCTGCATATGATTAAAGATGAAGTAAGAGTTTCATTATTGTATTAAAGATGAAGTAAGAGTTTCATTATTGTATTAAAGAATGATTCAATTGTATGTAATAAGAAAAATTTTACTACACCAAATTTTAATCCCCAAAAAATTTCCCAAATAAAAATATTATATATCAGTTTAACTTTACATATTGTACAATGATTCTCTTAATTGTAAAACCCCACAAAGAGCTCAGTATCAGCCTAACTATTCTCCTACACTTTATTATCATGTGTCCATGCAATATCTTTTAATTTAATAATATGTTAACCGGTCTTTCATCCTTCGGGGTTTTTGTTAGAACCATTTAAAATGGCAAATTCTTCTGCTTGGTAGATATCACTGCCTTAGATTTCTCCTTTGATCCTCCACCCTTAGCAAATATATCATAGATCGTTATCATCACTGCAGGACTGTTAAAGAAAGGAAATGTAGTGTGTTACTAAGGTTTTAGAGGGTTTACTTGAGTTGAACAATCCGAATATAAGTAGTATACATTATAAATGACTAAAATATTGATTGTTAATTTGTTTTGTAACAGGGGTGTCACCTGGGGAAGGTACAGGTGCAACCATGTCTGATGATGATGATGATCAGGGTGATAGTGACACCAATCTTTATGATGGAGGTTTGGATGGACATGACACAGGAGGATTTGGACCCCTTATACCAACAGAGACTGAACGTTCTCTTATGGAACGTGTAAGACAGGAGCTCAAGCATGATCTCAAACAGGTGAGTTGACGTATTTATACTCTAATGCAGTTTCTATTAATGGCCGAATTATTAAAACAAGAGGATGAAAAGCACATGGGTTTTGCGTGATAGAGAGATCCATTGTGCAGACCATTGGATATGGCTATGTTTTGCGGATTAAACATGATGTTTAATAACAGCTTCAAAAATACAGTGAATCCTAAGACCTTGTTTCCATTGCTTGTAAATTTCATACAGGGATACAAAGCACGAATTGTTGATGTAAGAGAGGAGATCTTACGTAAGCGGAGAGCAGGAAAACTTCCCGGGGATACCACGTCTCTGCTGAAGGCTTGGTGGCAATCACATTCAAAATGGCCTTACCCAACTGTAATCATCTAAACTTTGCTTAGTTCTTTGTAGATAAGTTATATCATATGGACGACTTGCAGAAAAGAATGTCATCGTATAGAAATTATTTAATGCTATCCATGGTCTGGGTGTACTGCACTCGTAAGAAATTTCTAGAACATTCAGCAGAGTTCAATACCCAAATTGAACAATGTTAATATTTAATAACATGGGAAGATGTTTTTTTCTAATAAAAAGGCAACTACAGGTTAAGAAATTAGAGATGACTTTATTCGAGCCTAATTTTATTTAGGCTACATTTGTGGTGGTTATGGTAGGAATCCAGTTTGCCCTGAAGAGAAGTATAAAAGTTAGACCCGCAATGTTAGAAAATTACTAAAAAGAGTGGATGAGACAGAGGTTTCCAGATATCTGAATATTGTGTTTTGTTTACAGTAGTAACAGTACTCTTATGAACCAGACATAGTTTTGTAATGTGCTATCTTCAATACTACAAAACATTGTAGAGTTGTGCTTATTGTTTTTCCATTTCTGTTGTTCACAGGAAGACGAAAAGGCAAGACTTGTACAAGAAACGGGCCTGCAACTTAAGCAGATCAATAACTGGTTCATCAACCAGCGCAAACGCAACTGGCACAGCAATCCTTCCTCATCTAACGTTTTAAAATCCAAACGTAAGAGGTATGTTGGGCCCTAAATCCTAAAGGTCTTGACAGTCCCTGATTAAAAGATTTAAAATGAAAATACAAAAAGCTAAGAGAGATTTTTGCGCTGCAGGTGATGAGCTTTCAGTAGTATGCTATAGCAGATCAGCCTTGTACTTTACCTGCTTGGTACTTAAGTATATCTCACTGTACAAACAGTATACTGACTCCTGCTTGCACTATACATTACCATCCAAACATGTATCTGAGATTGTATCCTATATATATTAGAAGAGAGGTGTATCAAATTTGCAGTGCCTGAAGTGATTGCAGGGGAAATCATATTGATTTCAACAGAGCTAAAGTTCCATTGAGTTTCTAGAGAAAAGGTGAGATCACAGGGAAGAGGGAATGAGTGTGTAAGGTATACCACAAAATTTGCTGCCCACAACATAATTTACATTCTCTTGTTAGATATAATACGTTAGCATCTAGTTCTACGAAGAAAGAATCCAAAAAAACCTGCGCTTATAAATGTACAAGAAGCATCATAGAGAATTAAGAAGCTCAACATAGCAAATTTTTTTTTCATGCATTGGTGGAATGGACATGTAACCACTACATCAATTTCAGCCTTGTTCTTTATCAATAAGAAGCTACAGATCCAGACGTGCATTAAGGTATCCACAACTCCACCATACAAACTGTTTGTTCAGAGTTTTTATCTATATGTTTAGAGGCTTACGAGGGCCTTTGGGTGCTTCATTTCATATTGAAGTCTTTTGGCCCGTTTACTTTTAAATAATTGTTCGGAATCATGTAGTTCTGAAAGAATTTTAAATTTAGATCATAGCACCCTCTTCTTGTGATATTTAAGAGTTTATATTGGGGATTCTCAGCCAATAAGGAGAGGCTTGTGTACTAATTAAAAAAAAAACTGAGGTATATAAGATGCTTTTCTCAATAAATGTTATGTGGGTCCTTTGAGATAGGATTGAAGCTTATTGCAAAATTCCTCTGCCATGTCTTTTTATTCATGGCATTGCTTATTTAGGCAGGGTTCATATATTGACTTCTTGGACTGGTTAGATATATCTTAGCCATTTCTCGATCATTTTACCAGATTTTGTATGTTTATTCTGTAATATTCAGTAGTATTAATGAAAGATTTAATCTTATTGTAAATAAAGGACTTGGAATATATAAAGACGGCATTTTGTTGCTTGAATCTGTTGTAGCATTCCCCATCTTTGTTGACGGCTTGGACCTTATGTTATTGCTCTCTAACTAGGATTCCGGAAACGTCCTTCATGCTCCTTGTCCTGTGAATAATTGGACCTCTCACTATTTGTCTATAATAGCCATCATATGAGGTTGTTTCCAATTGAAGATACTATTCTTCCTTGATTAGGCCAGTGATGTCAATCTTAATTTATGATAACCTCGCAAATTTGGTTGGGAAATCCCTGATTACTCAATTTAATAACCGGCCAAACTACTCTTTGGGCCAACACGACTAACTGCCTTAAATTTTTCCAGAGGACCCCAAATTATCGATCGATGCAACATGTTGGTGTCACCATGGTTATCTCCAGTCACATAAATGTGGCGAAGTTTGACGGTATGTCTTCGACCAAAATTTGGCTAAGACTAAATTGAGCCTTGTCTCTTATTCCTTAACGGGATACGTATATGCCGGCCTCAACAAAGCAGGAATGGAAAGACATAACCAAAGTAGATTCCAAGTTGCTTGTAACAAGTAATGAGTTGGTAGTGGTATGAATCATTGCCCTTTATAAGTGGTAATCACTTTTAAAAAGATATATTATTGAATATTAAAAATCTAAATATTTATATGGGTGTTTATCTTATTAGATATATTATTGAATATCTAGTATAATCTTAAAAATGTAAATTACAAAATTATGTTTAGCAATGAATATCTTTGTGAAAGATAGTTTTCAAGTTGAATATATTATTCTATCATTGCTTGTAATAAGATGGTAATGGGATCAATTAAGGTTTGTAATAAGTGGTAATCTTTCTTAAGAGATTTATTTAATGTCTTTGCAAATTAAACATTAAAAATCTAAATATTGTGATTCCACTTGCTATATAGATGATTATCTATCTTGATATAGTATAAAATTAAATAATGTTCAAAATGACCTTAACATGTGAACTATAAATTTATGTTCGATAATGGCAATCTCTTTGTACGGGATAGACTCTCAATTATCGTTCTTGGGTTTGAGCTAAAATTGAAGTCATCATCCAAATCCTCAATAATAAATATTACCCATCTTAAAGAAAAAATAAAATATCATCTTAGGTAGTTGATTTGACATTTGAGGATTCATTATTACGTAATATTGTTATAATATATATGAATGAACAAGCCTATGTGACACTTAAATAGGTGTTCAACATACAAAAATTAACACACTTTCTAAATATATGTATCAAACATTACTTACATGCAATCAATGGAAAATCCTTATTTCACATATTGATTATGTGGGAGGAAATTATGCAGCCCACTAGTTTCCTTACAGGCATGACTAAAGATACAAGTGCTAGAGCCATAATAAGGGCAAAGATAGGTTCATTAGACATTGGCAAGTGACATACCAAGTTATTGTACCTAGTATTGAACTAGGTGTTCCTTTTTATGGAAAAAAGCATTCCTTAAGTTGTACTAACCATCCATGGAGTAACGATTAATAAGGATGAAGACGAAAACTTATTCAACCCACCTAAGAAGTCATAAGAAATTATACATAAACTAGTGACTTTAGTATAATAAAGAAATTACTACATATATCAAGTAGTAGTTGTGCTATTGTTATGGGTAGTTACAAATATGACAACTATTTTGTAGGTGTTAGATGATGGTTTTAGAATTATTAGTGATATTTTTCTTGAAAGTGAGTGTAACTAACACTCATTAGTTGAGGAGTCCTTTCCCTCATTATAAGATAGTTGACCTAAACTACCTCAATCAACTTGATGAGCACATAAAGAAGCATGATTGATAATTAAGGTACCCAAATAGTTACTTAACCCTATTAAACCTATGGATCAATAGTGTAAAATATTTTATTGCTTGAGTGAGTTTGTATCATGTGTTTGAAACACATGTTAATTGGTTAAGTACACCTTTCATGTTTGTGATACAATTTCCTGAGTTGGGTTAGACTCAAAACCATTTTCTAAATTAAAAAATTAATTATATTGTCTTTGTCGATTTAACACACAACCACGAGTAAAATCCTACCAAACTAATGATGTTTAGCCAACCTTATCAAATAATTAATTATGATAGAATAAAGACATTGTTGGAATTTGACAGAGGCTTGTAGGCTCATGTTCACTCCTCATGCTCACTCTAGTCACCCTTGAGTGAAGAAAGACTAGCTCACAATCCACTTGTTCATTATGGAGCAAAATAATTCTTCACTAAGGGATTTCCTTGATTTCCTTCAACTTGGTGCCTAAGGTCCTTGATATGAAGGTCTAGTGGTTTGGTATCACTCATTGCTTGACCTATCAATCAAGTGCTTAATAAACATTATTTAGGAGAGATAAAACCTTGACTTCCTTAATCTATTAATTGAAATTCTAAAGGCTTCCCTCTCTAGTAATACTTACTCGAAACCTAATCTATTCCTACAAAAATGAATTAGTTCTTGATTATTGAAGTAATGAACACCAATGAGTTGGTGTGAATTGAGATCATTTATGCCCATAATGATTGATTGGTATAATATTTTATCCCCCTCAAGAAATGTCAACTTCAACCTAAATGGATGTCAAATTGCTCTAGATGAGGGGAGGATGAGGAAGGCATTATGACTCTTTATTGATACATTGAGGGTGGTGATGAGCCCTAAAAATGTCTAGTTCATTGCTTTAGTTTCATGCTTTTTTATCTCATTTTTGCTAAGTTTCAAAGAAATTTCTAAACCTCTCTAAATACTTTAAGTATTTAAAAAGTATTGAAGATGATCGATAATATTCATAAATGAATGTGTGATCTTTGAATGTCTATGGGATTTGGTAGAATTTTATGATTAATTATAATTTTTAATAATAAAAATACCTTTGAAATAAGACTAACCTCTGTAGTAAAGAACTTGTCAACCCACAACAAAAGGATTCTTAACCTATAGCAGAAGGATGTCGATTCAACACAACTAGAAGAGGTAACCAACTACAACACGTGTGTATTTCATGAAGATGATGCAAGCGATGGTTTGAGGATGTGAACATGAATATTCATGTGTCATTCTACCCCTTCAATAAATTGTAGAAGAGGCATGTTCTAAAAGGGGATAACAAATTATAATAAAGACTGCCTTGTTAGGCATTTTTCTAGTTATTTTAGTCTTCTTAATTGGTGTAGAGTCCTTATCAGAGTCTTACACTCTTACTTCCACTTGTTATTTTTTGTTAAGACTTGGTCCTCTTCCCAGATTTTTAGAAGAGTTGACAGTTCCTCATAGTTTGTTTATAATTTTGGAATAAGAGAACTCTCATAGACCCTATATGTATGGATAATCTTGTGAGACACTGACTAGCTAGATATTAGTATGAAATAGATTGAATATAAGGCTTGTTATACTATGTTCTAAAGTTTTTTATATGTTTGAATTGCAATAAAGAATGATACTTTGGTTTCATGAATTTTTGAGTTACTATTTGAAGGGAGACATTATGGATTGCAATAGCTTAAGCAAGGGCCACTTGAGGTACGACATAATCCATGTTAACTTAGATTATTAGTTAGATTGTGAATTGTAGTTTCCAATTTACATTATGTTGAATGCTATATTATAATTTTTGAATTGGAGTTTCTAATTTACATTATGGTGAATGTTATATTATAATTTTTCAATTGTAGTTTCCAATTTACATTATTTTGAATGCTATTAAGTGATTAGTTGAAATAGGTCATGCTCCAACATAGAGAGTCACTAGTCACAGTTTATGAAGGGATAAGGACCCTTAGTAGTTACTAAGGCCACTTACAATAACTAGTATTTGCTTAACCTTTTTTCCAAATAGGAGTTATTTCAAGTTAAGAAGCTTTTAGATGAATTTACTCTTGTTTAATTATGTCTAGGATTCTCAACTGCATATATAGTGGTAGCATCATCTCAAGATTATGATTCCCTAGTTGACAATTTAATGAAGCACCCTTTTGAATAATGAACTACTTAATTTGGGATTTGTACGTTCATTAAGTCGTATGTATGCTATCTACATCAGTTGATTAGATGTATAAGGGGAAGCTCTACATTTTTTGTGTCGTTGCTGAGGATGGTGCTAAGTTCAAAATTCCTAATTGTGTTTTAATTCATTTTTCTTTCATAAATTAGGAAGTTTTCAATTACAACAATTAGAGTTAGTATACATTTTCAAAATCGATCCCAAACTACTCACTAATAGTGTGCAAGAGAAGCTATCTAAAGTTCAAATATTTACTATTGTATGAGGAGGTAGAGAGATGCTTTGGGAAGATTTCTCTACTCAAATCAGAATTTAAAGATATTGTTGCAAGCGAAGAACCACTAGAGGGAATCAACGATACCGAATTACCCCTCACACCAGTGTCTAATTCAAACCTATGGATAACTCTCATTAGGCATCTTGACATTATGGTAGAGGAAGTGGTGGATAATCTAGTAGACCCTGTTACATTCGAGTTTCCAATCACAAATCAAGAATGGGTGACTATCCTCAAGAATATGTTGAACAAATGTTTCATTGATGTCAAAGGTCTGTGTGGTTGTCAAAGGTGATATGATCAAAGGTGGCACTATCCTTTCAAGGTTTGTACTACCATACCTATCTGTGTTGGTAATTGTATTGTCATATCATTTTGAGTTCAAGAAATATACATTGCTAGCTATATTGATAAAAGAAGTTGAGGAGTGTTTTTATTTCAAAAGTATGTATCAGAAGATATGTGTGACTATTGTATGCTTGCAATATCATGCATGCATCTATTCACTATGATAGAATTAATCTGGAAGTATGTACCAAAATGTTTTAGTTCATTTTCTCAGGATAGAGAGATTTCTCTAGTAATACAATTATGTTTAATATTCCTTTATGAAGGTGTTGTTGGATTTGCAGATTGAGAGGAGAGTATGTCTACAGATGTTCTATCATATTCCAGTATTTTTGAAAGATACATTCAACATGCAAAAAGATTGAAGTGGTAGAAGGCTCTATGTGCTTTTCTATCAACCAGTTGGTGTTTGAGAACTGTGCGGTAATGACTAGTTGTGTGCAACATTCAAAATTAGGATGACAAGTCAAGATAGGACTTGCTTAAGGTTCATGTGGTAGCACATGACATCATGTTATTTTGGCAGCAACAAATTTGTTGTTGGACCAACCTGTTACATGTTTCATGAAATTTGAATTTAGGTCCACCTTATGTTGTCCTGGTTCTTTACAGACCCTTGGTTGACATGGAGCAATATTTTATGTAATGCCTTGTATATAATCATACATTAGTACATATGCATAATGTGAAGTATAATTGAAGAGAAGGTTGTGAGTGAATATACAAGGAGAGAATTGTGTGAGCTCATGTAAAGCATCTCAATCAGTGTGTGTCATTATCAAAAGATCATAAGGAGTATGGAAGAGAGTCTGAAGCTAGTTCAAAACATGTATGAGATGTGTAGGTTGTATTGAAGGGCCACAAGCTTTATCATTGTATTTTTGTAGCGCTGGTGCTCAGTTTATTGTATTGGGGATTGGTGTCTCTAGTAGGTTGGTGCCCACAAGTTTAATTAGGGATTGGTGTCTTTGGTAGGTTGGTGCCTACTTCATATTGTAAGATTCATTTGCTTTATGAGGCTAGATTTGGATAGTAGATCCAAGTAGCTATTCTTGCCATGGTTTTTTCCATCTTGGGTTTTAACATATATCTGGTGTTCTTCTATGTCAATGTGTGTGTTCATTATAAGTGTTTGATTAGTAGTAGTGAAGATTAAAGTTTCATGTTCAAATATTTATGTTGAAGTTAAGAGATTTTAAATTGATTAGATATGTTGATTCACCCCCCTCTTACTAGATTTTGTGCCCTTCAATTGGTATTAGATCCAAGTTCCTTTGAAGAAGCTTAATTAACTTGAGGTGGATTCGAGATGGCACACTCTATGGTGCGAGAAGGTTTGTCAACAAATAAGGCACCACTCTTTGATGGGTAAAATTATGCTTTTTGGAAAGTTCAGATAGAAGCATTCTTGATGGCCCTGGGTCTTGAAATTTGGATGTCAATTCTAGAGGGATATGAGATTCCTAAAAATCCTCCAAGGGATCATGCCAAAAAGAAGGCTTGTGAAAATAATGCCAAGGCTAGGAATGCTATTTTATGTGGTTTGTCTAATTCTAAGTTTGTGAAAGTTATGCAATGCAGGACCACAAAGGAAGTATGGGAAAAATTGCACACCATCTATGAAAGTGATGACAAAGTGAAAGAAGTGATTCTCCAAACTCATAGCTTAGTTTGAGAGTCTAAAAATGGAGTAAGAAAGCATTGTGACATTTTTGCTTCGAGTTGATGAAGTTTTCAACTCTATCAGAGGTCTTCGTGAGGAACTAAAGGAAAGCATGGTTGTGAAAAAGGTACGTAGACCTCTTCCTAGAAGGTTTGATTCTAAAGTTTCTATTGTTGAAGAAGAAAAAGATCCAAATGCTTTAAAAATGGTTGAATTGCATGGAATTTTGATTGCCTTTGAGATGAGCTTCAATAGTGAAAACTCAATAAGGAAAGAGGTTACATTCAAAGCATCTAAGAAGCAAGTTGATTTAGACTCTGATACATTGTATCAGATCCGACGGAGGAAAACTTTGTCAAAAAGTTATAGAGAGGTTCTAGAAAGTATAAAGGTAAGTTACCTTTCAAATTTTTAGTTGCGGTGAAGTAGGACATTTTATGGCTAAGTATAGATGTATAAGGATTCTAACAATATTGAGAAAAAGAATGGAAAGAAATCACCTGAAAGGGAATAAAGGTCAGAGGAAACAAAAGAGTTTGAAGAAGATGAGGACACCTTTGAAGATGAAAAAGAGAAATTTATATTTATGGCCATGGAAAATGTTGAAGATCCTATGGAAATGGATTCTGGAAATGATGATGAAGAAGTGGATCATGCGGAAGAGTTACTCTGTACCGAAAAGGAAATCAAAAGACTAAAGAAAAGGATTGCTAAAGAAGTGAAGACTAAAGATAGCTTATCTCAAAAGCTTGAGAGTGCAGAAAAGATGGTCATTGATCTGAAGACTCAAACAGAAGAAGCAAAGAAGATTGAAGAAGTTTTGACTGAAAGGCTACTATCAAAATACAAGGAATGTGAGAAACTTGAAGTAGAAATTTTTTCGCTAAGAAAAGATCTTGACAAAGTAAATCATCAATTGCAATTGAAGTTTGGGAAGAGTACTAAGACTTTGGATCAGATTTTGGGATGTCAAAGATCTCTGCATATGAAAACTAGTATTGGCTTTGATGATCGGAAGGATAAAGTGACAGAACAACTAGTAAGGCCTGCTAAAGGAAATGTGAAAGAGACTAGGTCTGAAAGTTCAAAAACTAAAAAGTTTATTGCAAGTAATGAAAGAAAATCATAGAATGATAGTTTCATTCAAGTACAGAAGAAGAATAGAAGATCGGGAGGGATACAATATCCAATTCAATTATTACTTTTTTGGTTATTGTTTAATTGCAATAATTTTGGTCATAAGGCTATGGATTGTAAAAAGGCTCATGTAAGAAGAAATAACTTTGTTAGCAGTAATGCATTTATGCATCTATATAATTTTAATATTGTGTGCTACAAATGCAACAATTTTGGACATATTGCTAGAAATTGTAAAAACAATTTCATGAGTCCACTTGTACTAGAAACAAGAAGAATTAAGTCAAAACACCAAAGTTCTGAGTCAGATAAAGTCTAGAAGAAGTTATCAAAAGAGAAGAAGTCAGAAAATTCCATGATTGCTCAAATTGCTCTACATGCTCAAAAGGAGAAAAAAATGTGCAAATAATTGATAACAGATGTTCAAGCCACATGACTAGAGAGAAAAGTAAGTTCATAAATTTCAAAAAGTTTGATGGAGATTTTGTTACTCTTGAAAACAACTTTTTTGCCAAGATTACCGATAAGGGTACTTTGAGTGTTGATGGTAGGAGAAAAGCTCATGATGTTTTGTATGTTGAAGAAATAAAGCATAATCTTTTTAGTGTCAGTAAAATGTGTGACAAGGGTTACCAAATTTCATTTAGTGCTAAAGGTTGTGAGATCCATAAATTCAGTACCGAAGAACTGATTGCAAAAGGAAGCAGGATAGACAGTGATATATATCATCTCGATAAGCTGAATGGAAAAATCTACCTTACAATAAAAAAAGAAGAAAGTTGTTTCTAGCATAGAAGATTGAGACACATCAATTTTGATGATATTGTGAAGATTATCTCAAAGGGAATGGTCTGAGATATTCCAAAGGTCAAGAAACCTCATTCTACAAGTTGAAACCCATGCCATGAGGGAAAACAGATAAAGTCCAAATTTCCCACTAAGAAATATTCCACGATAAAGCCATTAGATTTGATCCATATAGATCTGTGTGGACTAATGAGGACAAAGAGTCTACAAGGTGACATTACTTTATGATGCTAATTGATGTACACTAGGATGACTTGGATTACCTTTTTAATATAAAAATTAGAAGTATTTGAGAAGTTCAAAGAATTCAAGGCATTAGTTGAAAATGAAACCAAAAGAACAATCAAGATTTTGAGGTCTGATAGAGGTGGAGAATTCACTTTTGACTAGTATGATGTATTTTGTGAAGAATATGGGATCTGAAGGTAATTCTTTGCCCCTAGGACTCCATAATAAAATGGAGTTGTAGAAAGGAAGAATCAGACAGTACAAGAGATGGAAATAACAAGGTTGAGTCGAAAAAACTTACCAAATATGTATTAGGGAGAAGCATTTCTGACTGCAATGTATATTCTAAACATAGCTTAGATCAGACCCAAGTCTAACAAAACACCTTATGAGCTATGGAGAGGAAGGACGGTGGCTTCAGTCAAACATCTCAGGATTTTTGGAAGTAAATGATACATCAAAAGAGATATGAATTTGGGTAAGTTTGGCTCCAAATTTGATGAAGGTATTTTCATTGCATACTCTACGACAAGCAAAGCATATAGATGTTACAATAAGAGGCTGAAGAGGGTTGTGGAAAGTAAAAATGTGAAGATTGATGAGACAATTCAATCTACCAATGCCCTAGAAGTGGAAGATGATGAAGATCCAATCAACAAAAATGATGAAGATTTAAAAGCTAATTTTGAGAACACTGCTACAAAGACTTCGACAAGGTATGTATAGAAGAAACATTGTGAAGATCATATTATAGGAGATAAAAATAGTGGGGTTTAGACTCAAAGAAACATTGGAAGAAAAAATGAATAGGTACATTTTGCATTATTATAAAAAATTGAACCAAAATTCTATACAGAAGCAAGTAAAGAAAAGAGTTGGATAGAAGCCATGCAGGAAGAGTTGGCTCAAATTGAGAAAAATGAAGCTTGGGAACTAGTCCCAAAACCTAAAGGAAAGAATGTTATAGACTGTATTAAGTGGTTTTCATAAGCAAACTGAATGAAGATGGAGAAGTGATCTGGTACAAGGCCAAACTTGTATGTAAGGGATATGCTAAGGTTGAAGGAATTGAATCTGAAGAGACTTTTTCTCCTATAGCAAGACTAAAGGAAATCATACTGTTTTTGGATTTTTAGCATTCAAGAACTTAAAGGTGTATTAGATGGATGTGAAGTCTATGTTCCTAAATAGTTAGTTAGAAAAGGAAGCTTACTTTGAGAAAATAGAAGGATTTCAATTCTCAGATAATCTAGATTTTATATGCAAATTTAAAAAGGCTTTGTATGGACTTAAGCAAGCTCCTAGAGCTTGGTATTCCAAGCTGAACAAGTATTTGTAGTAGCAAGGGTTCCAAAGAGGCATTGTGGATAGCAACCCATATATAAAAATAGAAGGTGACAAGTTGTTGATTATTGTTGTCTATGTTGATGGCATTATCTTTGGAGGAAGTAGTGAGGACATGTGTAAGAATTTCTTAATGCAATGTAGGGTGGGTTTGAAATGTCAATGCTTGGTGAATTATCTATCTTTCTTGGTCTACAAATTGCTCAGTTGGATAAAGGCATATTTATCTCTCAAAACAAATATGTTACCAGATGTAAACTGAGTAAGGATGATGAATTTACTTTAGTAGAGAAGACCTTGTATAGGTCCATGATTGGTAGTTTATTATATGTGACTGCATCTAGATCAAAAATAATGTAGGCAGTTGGAATGGTAGCAAGATTTCATGCAACACCAAAAAAACTCATGTCAAAGTAGTAAAGATAATATTCAAATCTATGAAGGCTACAATTAATTTCGATTTATGGTATCCTAAGAGTGAAAATTTTACTCTAACTGCATACACAAATGCATATTGGGAATGGTTGAGCAAGAAACAAGACTTGGTTTCCTTGTCCACAACAAAAGAATACATTACGACAGCTTCATGTTGCACACAGGTACTATGAATGAAATAGAACTTGAAGGAGATGAAGATTGAATTTGATGAACCTATTTATATTTTGTGTGATAACACCCATGTCATAAACATCTCAAAGAATTTGGTAATGCATTCAAGTAAAAAGTGTATTGTAATCAAGAACCACTTTATAAGGGAGAAGTTTGCAGAAAAAGAGGTGAAGTTTGAGTATGTTGAAACTAAGGAGCAAGTGGAAAATATTTTCACAAAAACACTTCCTAAGGAGGCTTTTGAGTTTCTTCGAAACAAGATGGGAGTTTTTGCTCCCTCATTTTGAATCAAGAGGATGTACAAGTTTAGGGGGAGTATGGTCTTCCTCCCACAAGAAGCCTTGGTAGTCTTGTGGATTGTGTTTAGAAGCAACTAGTGATATGGACTCAAGGGGAGTCTATCTAGGAAATAGCTTTCCAGATTATGCATAGTACCAAAAAATACACAGGGGGAGATTGTTGACCTTTGCCATTGATGTCAAATGGGGAGAAGTGGAACTCAAAATACTATATTTTCTAAGGGGAAGAAATGGAACTCAATATCAAATTTGTCATTGTCTTTGTGTGTGTGTGTGGCCAGTATTTTGTTGTTTGCCATCAATGACAAAGGGGGAGATTGTTGAACCAAGGTTTTCATTGATGTTAAAGGTGTGTGAGGTTGTGAAAGGTAATATGATCAAAGGTGTCACTACGTTTTCAAGGGTTTTACTATCATACCTATATATGTTGGTAATTGTACTATCATATCATTTTGAGTTCAAGAAATATGCATTGCTAGCTATATTGATAAAAGAAGTTGACGAGTGTTTTTTCTAGAGGTATTTATCAAGAGATATGTGTGACTGATGTATGCTTGCAATATCATGCATGCATTTATTCACTATGATAGAAGTAATTTGAAATTCTATATCAGAATGTTTTAGTTCAGTTTCCCAGGGTAGAGAGATTTCTCTAGCAATACAATTATGTTCAATATTTCTTTTTGAAGGTGTTGTTGGCTCTATGGTTTGAGAGGAGAGTATGTGTACACATGTTCTATCATATTCTAGTATTTTTGGAAGATATTTTCAGCATACAAAAAGATTGAAGTGGTAGAAGGCTCTGTGTGCTTTTTTGTCAAAACCAATTTTTGTTTGAGAATTGTGTGGTAACGACTAGTAGCATGTGGCATTCAAAGTTAGCATGAAGAGTCAAGATGGTACTTGGTAAAGGTTTGTGTGGTAGCACACGGTATCATGTTATTTTGACAGTAACAATTTTTTTTTTGGATCAATTTGTTACACATTTCATGAAATTTGAATTTAGGTCTACCTTTTGTTGTCCTAGTTATTTGCGGACCCCTAGCTGACATGGAGCAATATTTTATGTAATGTCTGATACATAACCATACATTAGTACAAGTTCATAATATGAAGTATAATTGAAGAGAAGGTTGTGAGTGAATATACAAGGAGATAAGTGTGCGAGCTTGTGTAAAGCATCTCAATTAGTGTGCACCATTATCAGAAGATCATAAGGAGTGTGGAAGAGAGTTTGAAGCTATTTCAAAACATGTATTTGATGTGTAGGTTTCATTGAAGGTCCACAAGCTTTATCATTGTATATTTGTAGGACTAGTGTTTTACTTGTAGAGATGGTGCTCAATTTATTGTATTGGGGATTGGTGTCTCCAGTAGGTTGGTGCCTACAAGTTCAATTGGGGGTCGGTGTCTCTGGTAGGTTGGTTCCTACAAGTTCAATTGGGTATTGGTGTCTCTAGTAGGTTGGTGCCTACAATTTCAATTGGGTATAGGTGTCTCTAGTAGGTTGGTGCATACTTCATATTGTAAGATTCATTTGCTTTGTGAGGCTAGACTTAGAAAGTAGATCCAAGCAGCTATTCTTGCTGTGGTTTTTCCCAACTTGGTTTTCCACGTATATCTGGGTTTCTCTTGTGTGGATGTGTGTATTCATGATAAGTGCTTTATTAGTAGTAGTGAAGATTCAAGTTTCATGTTCAAATATTTATGTTGAAGTTAAGAGCTTTTAAATTGATTAGATCTACTGATTCACCCTCCTCTCAATAGATTGTGTTCCTTTTAGAATATATCCCCCTTGACTTTTCCCAATTTCTATGGATTGATTACAAAAGATCTAGACACATTCATGTTCAAGTTTCATGTTCTATGAAGAAGTTATGATTATACCATAGATGCTCATAGATTAAAACTCTTCCTAGTCACATTGAAAGATGCTACTTTGCAGTGGTTCATGGAGCTAGGAAGAAATGCAATACCAAATTGGGAAACAATGAAAGAAAAATTCTTACAAAATACTAAGATTTTTGTCATGGAGCAGACATGAAAAAAGATGACATCTTCAAGATGTCACAAAAGGAAGAAGAACCACTTGAATATTATGTAAAAAGGTTTTCATTCTACTTAAAAAATTCACACCAGTATAGGCTCTCCAAAGTCATTAAAGCTAGTATTTTTGTGAGGAGTAAAGGAAGATTGCAAGGATGCCTTAAACCTCATAGGAGCTAGGGATATTTCTCAATTGTCTTTTTATTAAATATGCTAGGTATGTAGAAATTAGTCAAGGTCATCTATGAAGAAGACCACAAATACTAGAGCCTTCTCTTCCACCAAAACATCCACGGGTGTTTCCAAGGTGGAATTAATCAACCTTTTATCCAACATAAAAGAGGATATAATAAGTCATCTAGCTACCTAATTGAATATCCTGCACATCAAAAAGAAATAGGAGGAAGAGGCTTCTCTCACTTAATATTGTCCACACTACCGCCATAAGAAAATTGTAATTGCAAAAGTATTATTATCATTTTTTAGGAGAAACAAAGGAAACTTGAACTTCGTACCCTAGAGGATGAGGAAGGACAAGTGTTCTATATCTCTCAACGTAATCCATGGAAAAAAAGATAAGGTATTCCTCAAGATCTCTTGTCTTATAATATGTCATTTCTTGGTGGTAAGACACACTTCTCTAATTGGAATGATCAGACTTGTAATAGCATGCAAAATCAATCATGGCCAGTGTCCCAATAATCTAATTGGGCTCCATAATAGGGGATGTGGCCAACACAACCATACCAAGCCTCAGACTGCAATTCCTAGTGGCATCCCCTATAAAACCAATGGCCACCACAATGGTGTGGGAGCCAACAATGACAAAACCAAAATGTTAGCTACTCACAACCACAACAATCTTTGCAGCAACAAGAATTTGTCATAATGCCAAACCCAACCATAGCAGCCCCAATACAACCAAGACCACCTCAGTTGCTAGCTCAACCTGCACCAAATCCTAACAATAATTTGTTCAACAAGCCTACACTAATGAATCCATTCAATACCCAGCCTATGGGGTTGAGGTAAGTGATGTCCACCTTCGTTCAGGAAGGGTACTTGTTGGACCATCAAATCCTCATATCAAATAACTTACAAATGAGGAACCAACAATAGAAACCATTGAAAATTTAATACAACTTAAACAATGTAAGACACATCAAGGCATCACAAATAAGGAACCACTATTTCCATAGAGACTAACAACACAAAAATTCATTATGAGCCCAAGTTTGATTTCTTGAGCCAACTCAAGAATGTTTGTGTAAAGAAACCCTTTATACAAGTCATTAAAGAAGTACAGATATACACAAAATCTATAAGAGAATTGCACCTCAAAAATCCAAGCGAGAAAAGGAAAGACCCCCAGCGTATCCATGTTTTAGGATACCTAGCAAGCAACATGTTAGATAGCATAGTTGTCCCAAATATGCAGATCTTGGGAGTCTTGTTGTAGATGTGTAGATTGATGGCACACTTATCAAGAACACTTTGATTGAATTAGGGACATCCATCAATGTAATTACAATAGAAACAATGCAACAACTTCAACTGATGGATCTCTGACCTACACCTACTATTCTACAGTTAATAGATAGGTCTATTTTCAAGCCTGAGGGTATTATTGAGGATTTGGTTATCACACTGGATTCATGGGAATAGTCAACCGACTTTATAGTTTTGCAACCCAAAGAAGACCTTGTAGGATATCCCTTAATCTTAGGAAGACCATGGCTAGCTACTATAGATGCATTTATTGGATGTAGGTCTAGTAACATGATAATTTCCAATGGGAAGGTGACCCAAAAATTGGTCCTCTACTTGCCTACACAACCACATGAAAACTTGAAACAAAATATATGGCCAACCTTGGCATAAGATGACCAATACTCTCTACAAAGACTCGTGACTATAGAGCATAGACTAATGATTGAAATTCAAGATGAAGATGAATTCCTTACCTAAATTATGCAAAACTCTTATGGTAGGGACCCGTAGCAACACTACTATCTAGCATTCTTAGACCACCCCTTACATAATATCATACCTACAAATGCCTCTAAGTCCACTTCCTAGCTTTTCCATACACTACTTCCCCATAGTTGCAATCTCAATCTTTCAAGGCTAGACATTGCTTCTATCATGAATTTTGCTTAACCATGAAAATCACACTAGGAAAAACACTTAATGTCAATAACCAGTTGGCAACTTCATAGAAATCAACATTAATTAAAATGTTGCAACTTCACACAACAAAATTTGACTAGGAATATCATGACACAAAGGGCATAGATCCTATTCTATGTATGCATAGAATCTGCATTAATGAAGGATACAAGCTAGTCAAACAACACAAAGAAAGATGAACCCAACTGTGCGAGATATAGTGAAAAAAGAATTTCTCAAATTAATAGATGCAGGTTTCATTTATCCCATTTAGATAGTCAATGGGTTTCTCCATTAGTGATTGTACCCAAAAAGGAGGTAAACAGAGAGTATGCGTAGATTATAGGGAGCTAAATGCAACCAGAAGGAAGGATCACTTTCCTCTTCCTTTTACTTATCAAGTGTTGGATTCACTAGCCAGGAAGAAATACTTGTCCTTACTAGATGGGTTTAGTGGGTACAACTAGATAAATATATCTTGAGAAGATCTTGAGACAAAGCTACCTTTACCTAACCATATGGTACATATGCTAATTCAGTCTTACCATTTGGATTGTGTGATGCCCCTACAACATTCTAGAGGTAGTCCTGAGAATATTTTCATATTTTGTACAACTCCATGGAGATTTATATGGATGACTTCACCACTTATGGGAAATTTTATGAAGAAGCATTAAAATTTTTAGAGAAAGTCCTTCAAAGGTGCCAAGATCACAACCTCTCTTTAAGTCATGAAAATGCTTCATAATGATGATTGAAGGAGTCATCTTGGGACACTTTGTGTCTAATAGGGGGATATAGGTGGATCATAACAAAATAAAGGTAATTTCCACTCTGCCTATTCCCCAAAAGAAAAAATATGTTGGAGTTTCCTTGACCATGTAGGATATTACAAGAGATTTATTAAATATTTGAATAAAATAGCAGCCCCTTGTCTGTTCTTTTATCTAAAGAAATTGAATTTGACTAGACCTCTTCTTGCTAAGAAACTTTTGAAGCCCTCAAAACATCTTTCATAAAGACCCTTGTTTTGAGAGGCCCTAACTAGACAATTGATTTTCATATACATACAAATGCTTCCAATTTTACCATAGGTGTTGTTCTAGGATAGAAGGAAGGAAATTTGAAGTATTTAATTTACTACACCAATAAAAATCTTTAGGTTCTTGAGCTCAACTACACTATTATTGAGAAGAGAATGTTAGCAATGGTATATGTCATCAACAAATTTAGACACTATATCACTGGATATTTTTTCTTTGTTCATAAATACCACACAACAATAACAAACCAATAGTTGGTGGAAGAATTGTTAGATGGTTATTGCTACTATAGGAATTTGATATAACAATTATGGATAAACTAGGGAAAGAAACCATGGTGGTTGAATTCTTTTTTAGGTTGCAAATAAAATCAACAAAAGAAGTAGTGGATGATTCCTTTCCAAATGAACACTTATTTTCCCTCTCTAAGCAAACACCTTATTATGTACAAATAGTTAATTACTTGGTTGTAGAACACCCCCACATCTCTCACCTAGAGAAAAGCATCATTTGGTAGAACAAAACTTCCCTTATTCCTGGGTATCTAGTTATCTCTTTCATACAGAGCCAGATAACATAATGAGAAGATGCATAAGGGAGGATGAAGAATATGATATCCTTAAAGCTTATCATGATGAACCTTATGGAGGTCACTTTGTAGCCAAGTGAACAAATCGATCTTAACTACTAGTTACTATTGTCTTATACTTCACAAAGATGTAGTCAAATATATAAGGAGGGATGATAGATGCCAAAGGATGGGTAGACCTACTAGTACCGATGAAATACCTCTCTAGCCACAATTGGTCATTCACCATTTGAAAAATGGGGATTGGACTTCATTGGGTCTATGGCATCAGAGATAGTACTACCCACCTTTGAGGAATATGGAACAAAGGTAGGGCTCCTATTTCACACTTGCTACACTCAAGCACACCTTAGAGATCTCAATCAGAATGTAGAGAGGGAGAAAGAGATCTTGCAATAAGGTATCCTAGGATTCGATTAGAGACTAATAAGTGGTTCACCACCAAGCTAGGGCTTGGAAAGACTAATGAAATGAAATATCTAATGTTAAAGCCTAGTGATGCATGAAACTTGAATGAATGACCTAGAAATGCATACAAAATAGAACAAAAAGGAAAGAAATCAGAATGGTGCACCTAGGAAGTTGTGAAGACTTGGAAAAAAACTCTAAATTACTGAAAGATCCTGATTTAGAGCACACTGGAACTCATACGCCACTTCTGGCATATCAATCATAGATCAGGGTTTCTAGTCTAGAACTAGTTTCTGGCACTATAGATTCTAGATCTACAAAAATCTTGAAAAATGCATGTAGTGGGACTTATACGCCACTTTTGGCATATCAGACCCATTATACTTTTTTAGAGAATTAGGGTTTGGATCTGCTCTTCAATCTCTACTCTCTCTCCTTGACCTGATTTTTGGATCTAAGACTATTGATTTCAGACTAGTAGATGACTATTTATGAAGATAGCAACCTTGCAAATGAGGGGACAACTCCAATAAATTTCTCCAAGTTTGTAACCTAATCTTCAAGGGATCTTCAAGCTCCAAGACACCTAGATCTGCAATCACACATCAAAGAGAAAAAATATTTGTTGTTTGTTAGAGGATAGGGGTTTTCCTAGGTCAAACCCCTTTTAGGTAATTAAACTAAATGATGAGATAATGAAATAAGGACATGAAAAATGAAACATGAACAATGATACCTTGAATGATTTCTTGTAAATCTGCAATCTAACATGAAATGGCCATGAAGAATGTAGATCTAGATCATGAACTTTGATATGAAACAATGCTTGTACATGGATCTTCAATGCTACATCACAACACTAGCTTAACAACATGATTGATGCTTGATATCCTTGACATGATGATGGATCTTGAATTGTTACAACAATTGATGAAGAATCCTACCCTTGAATGCCTTAGAAATGTTCTTGAATGCTCTCTTGATGATCTTGTAAAGTCTTGGAATGCTTAACTCTTGAGTGCTTGACTTGATATCATGAATTCTTGATGAAATAGTGATTTGAGACCTCATTTATATAGGGAATCCATCTAATATCTCGTTAATTGGATCCCACAAGCCGACATTCATGAAATTTGAACTTAAACCCCAAATTTCTCACTCAAAACCTTAAAAATAGGCCAAATGGGACTCATACGAAATTTGTGGCGTATGGGTCCCACCTAAGTGGGACTCATATGTCCAATGTGGCGTATGGGTCCCACAGGGGATTTTTGGAGAGAGAGTGTCGGGGTGTTAAAAATTTAAGTTTGTTTGATGTCTATGTTTGGATTTTGGTTAAAATATGCCTCAAGATACACAATATAGGGTCTTAGGGGCCTATTAATGATGATATTAAGGTCATAAATGCAATAGGGCCCAAAACTTAATGTGAAAGTGTAAATAAATATACTTTACAACATTAAAGTAAGGCCATAATTAGGTTTATTTAGCTTAAAAGGTCCTTAAATCCAAC
Source organism: Sequoia sempervirens (assembly GCA_007258455.2). Lineage (NCBI taxonomy): Eukaryota > Viridiplantae > Streptophyta > Pinopsida > Cupressales > Cupressaceae > Sequoia > Sequoia sempervirens. The sequence goes on along the minus strand of VDFB02004749.1, from coordinate 263,045 downwards.
GTGAATGTAGAATATACATTACAATAGTAGATTAAGGCATCATTAGGTCCATTCTAAGATTAATCATTCCCAAGTTAAGTGTAAAAATGTAAACAACAACATTTTTCTACACTACATTTAGCCCCCACTTTAGTGAGAGGATGAACTTGCTTCAAACTCACACTAAAGTAGACATTCAAGAGGGCTGCAAGCGTACCAATGTGGAAGAAAAAGGAGGATAAAGATCAAAGGAGGTGGCCAAGATCCTGCGTCGAACCAATATAAGCACAAAAGGACACCCACAAGGTGTACGATATGCAACATCAAGATACACAGATGCAATCTCAATGACATAAGGAATAAAGTAAAACAAAAATAAAAAGAGGTGGATCAAGCCTCAAACATCCAACACGATGTGGATCAGATCTCAAATGTTTTTCCAAAGATACATGCTCACTCTAAGGAAACAAAACTTCAAGTTGTTCATTGGGTGAGTAATCCAAGAGGGTGAGACACATACACACTTGGACAGTATGTGCTCACACACATGCGTGAGTGGCTAAGGGAAATTCATGCCTCGGATCGGTTTCCCATCAAACCATATCAAAGTTATACCTCTTGATAACTTTGATAAGGTGCCACGCAACAATGAACTTCAAGCTTCATGAGGCAAGCAAAGCTTCATATGCTTGTAACTCATGAACAAACAAGATGGCTCCACAGGCATGCAAAGTGTGTTATGCAAGGTGGCCATATAACCAATGTTGCTAATGCAAACTAATGTAAGGTACGTTCAAAGGGATTTTTCTTGGTTTATGTAAGGTCTCTTCTTAGGAACATTGTGCCTAATTTCTCCAAGAGAGGACAAGTCAAAGAAATATCATGCTCTTTGAGGAAATCAAACCCAATGATACCACCAAAAAGAGGACACATCACAAGAAGAAAGAAAATCACACAATGAAATATGAATGCCGATGTAATGTCACATGTGAGTCAACTTAAGGAATTTCTTCCCCATCCCAAGCTTGCTCTTATGTGTTCATGAAAGGCGGTCAACTAGCCAAAAGAGACAACAATAAGTGACATACGAGGACAAGGCTACCTAACCCCTTTCCCACACTTAGTGTAGGATAAGGATGAGCCGAATAGGATGAAAATAAGTTTCAATTAGAGGAACTAGGTGCTTCAACACAAGGGAGAGCACCACAATCCCTAAGATGTTGAATTTTGCTGCTTAAAGCCTTACATTCATTAGTAGAATGACTATGAACTATGTGATATGTGCAAAATGAATTCTTGTAGTAAAATGTATTTTATGTTCTTGGAGGGAGAGATATCAAACGATCTTGGAGAAGTCTCGACAAGATACTCTCTTGATCAATAGTAGAATATGTTCCTTTATTTGTGCAAGATGTCATACACACACTAAATGATAAGGCTTTAGATGAAAATGGAGGTAAGGGTGGTAAACCTAGATATTTCTTGAAAGAGTATGGTATGTCAGTTTGCTTCATGTGCTCATTGTATCCATGTGTAGGATGGATCTATTGTATCCAATAACATAACAATCTTTCAATTTAGATGAAGGGTGTTTATGCTTCTGAGAAGGATTGGCTTCTTCATGGGAACACAAATTCTTTTTAAAGTTATACATCATCTCCTCATGAGGGATGGGAGTTACATAACCCCCATCACCACCATGGGGTAATGTTGTAAAACAAAGTTGAGCAAATGAAACACAAGGTTGTTTTGATTTAGATTCTGAGATTTCACACTCTCCTATAAAGGAAGGTGTAAAACCCCAATCATCATTAGAACTTGTATCTGAAAATGAATAGTTGGTATATGACTCTTTGGTTTTGAGAGTGAGATTTTGGATTCTTTATTGAAACAAGGTGTAAAATCTACTGACCCTTTGTTATCACTAAATATTTATGTTGTAGGTGAAGGATTAGCATCAACTTGTATAGGTTCAACTTTTGATCCTGTAATGAGAGAATTAGGAATGTTGTGATCATATGATTTATAACTTCGTTCATTTTCTTTGATTGTATGTATCTTGTTGTTGTATTCAAATTTCATTGTACAATGGAGAGTAGAGGGGACTCCTTTCATAGCATGAATCCATAGTCTCCCTAGAAAAATATTGTATGAAAGGGGTCTTGGCATGATATGGATAGGAGTAGTAAACACTACAGGTCCAACCTGAATAGGTAATGTGATCATTCCTAGTGGTTGCCTATTAACATTATCAAAGCCACAAATATGAACATCATTAAGTTGAATAAGCCTCTCATCCATACCAATTTTGTCTAGGAGGTCAATGCTACAAATATTAAGACTTGCTCCACTTTCTATGAGAGTAAGCCTAACTGCAATTTCATTAATGATCACCTTTATCATCAAGGATTCATTTTTGTTTTGAATCTCAAGTGAGGGTAATTCATGTTTAGGGAATGTGATTTTTGAGTGTGTGACTTGCATACAATCAAAGGGGGATGTTACATTATTCAATTTCATGTAAGATTAGATCTCCTCTGCTTTATTTGTAATATTTCTAGAAATAGACACTTGTATGTAGGTGATAGTTGAATGAATTTCCATACAAATATATTAGCAGGAGTATTTTTAAGGTCTTCAACACTAGGAAAACTATGTTGAGGAAAAGGTAATGGAGTGGGAGTGATTTGTGGTTTCCTATGTTTGAGCAACTAAGTTATAACTCAGTTGATGCAAAACATTGTTACTATTAGATAGCATCATATATTTCAAGAAACCTCTTATTTTCTTATGTGATTCACTAATGGGAGGTGACTTAGGAGGATCACTAAGTAAAGGAGATCCAATTTGTGTCGTCGTAACCTCAAAAAACTTGTCTTTATTTTCATGATCTCTTAGTGAAGAGGAGTCTAATGTCACTTCATCATCTTCATCTAGGGAAGCTTCAGTGTTTGAAATACATATATCAATGTTCACATTTTCTTGCACTATGATATCCTCCTTAGGAGGAGAGTTTTTAGGAGAACTAAAAACTAAGTGTTCATGGCATTCAAAGGTTGGTTCTTCTAAAATGACTTCATCGCAAGTAGTGGAGTTACCAATGGTTGGATCTTCTTGCTTATCAATGATGGTGGTTTCTTGTTCAATAATATTTTCCCTAGGGGAAGAGAGACACATAAGATTCTCATGAATTTCATTGATTGTGTTTTATAACATCAAAGTATCTTTTGCACGACTAGGAAAGATACTAGGAGAAGAACAAATGTGATTGTCATGATGGTCCATAGTTTCATTCCTTTGTCCCATAATATCTTCCAAAATAGGATAGGTAGGGGAAGAAGCATAAAGAGGGTTGTCATAGATCTTAAAGGTTTTCTTATCTAACACCAACATATCCTCTATTAGGAATTGCATGCAAAAAATATCAATTAAATTCAAATAAATATTAAACAGAGGAATGAAAAACATAGAAATGATAACAACGAGAGACAATATTTAACGTAGTTCACCCAAACTTGAGCTACATCGACCAATAGAGAGTCCAATATTATTATCTAGTAAATAGAACTGATTACAACCAGTAATCCTTGCAACTCAATACCGCTACAAATGCTACAATATTATGTCAACGAAAACCCTAAGCCTTATCCTTTTATCAAGACTTATGCCAGTTATAGAATAGGGTTTTTTATGTCGGCCAATAGAAAAAAATAGCACCCAATGCCTTTATAAAATAATAAAAAATTGTGAGAGGTTTTGGGGGCGCTACCCCTCAACCCTGCCCTGTATCACAATAGGGAGCATGCCAGGGGTGTTGTCCCTGGACCCCACAAGGGGTGCTACTCTTTGACCCTGTCTTGGGGGCACTGCCCCCAAACCCTCGTTAAATAATTTGGGGGGAAACCGTGTCAATAAAAGTGGGGAAAATTTAACCTCCAAGTCTGATTAGGCTCCATATACCAACAATCTCCCACTTGGAGACTAATCAAACTCCACCCCATATCATCTCCTACTTGGAGACTGTTCATAACACCATTGACCCTGTAGCTCCCACTAAAATAAGCACCCTAGACCCTACTGTTCTGATTTTATTGTTTTCAGTCTTGAAAACCAACAGAAGTGGAAGAGGAGCTCAGCTTCTCCCTTGGCACTACCCTTGTAAACATATCTGTTGGATTGTCATCTATATGTATCTTTTCCAGCCTTAACTTTCCATCATCCAACACCAACCGAATGAATTGATACCACAACTATATGTGTTTGGTCTTTGAATGCAAGGAAAAGTTCTTTGCAAGATGTACGACACTTTGGCTATTCATAAACAAATAATTGTTGGCATGTTGTTTGCCCAATTCTTCCATGAAATATTGCATCCATATCATCTCCTTGCTTTCCTTTGTTGTAGCTACATACTTTGCCTCCATGGTGGATAAAGCAACCACCTTTTGCAACTATGAGATCCAACTTACTATTGTCCCACCTATAGTAAATACATAACTTGTACTACTCCACCTGGTATCAATATCCCCTACCAAATCTGAGTCAACATAGCCTTTTAAATTAGTATTAGAGCCCCCAAAACATAAACATTTATTGGATGTACCTCTCAAATACCTGATAATCTATTTTACCGCATTCCAATGCTCAACACTAGGATGACTCATATACTTGCTAACAACTCCTACAACATGTGCAATATTCGGTCTTGTGCATACCATGGCATACATTAAACTACCTACAACTGAAGCATATGGTACCTTGGACATTTTTTCTTCCTCCTCTTGTGTCTTTGGACACATATCCTTAGTCAATTTAACATGATTGAGCAAAGGTGTGCTTATAGCTTTTGCATTCTCCGTATGAAATCTCTGCAACACCTTTTCAACATAATCAACCTGAGATAAAAAAAAATTTTTGTTTTTCCTATCTCTTGTAATCTTCATACCAAGGATTTGCTTTACTGCCCCCAAATCCTTCATAGCAAATGAATTTGCTAACCGTTGTTTTAACTCCTTTATGTGATTCAGGTTAGACCCAACTACAAGCATATCATCAACATATAAACATAAAATAATGTAGTTATCATCATCTAACCTCTTAAAATAAACACAATGGTCTGAATTACACCAACTTTAGCCATGCTCGGCCATAAAGCTATCAAATTTAATATACCATTGACGAGGTGCTTGTTTCAATCCATATAAACTTTTCTTCAATCTGCACACCAATTTCTCCTGACCTTTGACCTCAAATCCTTGTGGTTGTTCTATGTATATTTCCTCTTCCAAATCACCATGGAGAAAGGTTGTTGTAACATCAAGCTATTATAAATGCAAATCTTCAGCAACCACAATACTTAAAACAGTACAAATAGAAGTCATTTTGACAACTGGAGAAAAGATTTCATCAAAATAATACCCTTTTTATGTGCAAATCCTTTTACAACTAATCTGGCTTTAAATATTTTCTTACCTACATCCACCTCTTTCAGCCTATAAACCCATTTATTTGGTAAAGCCATTTTACCTACAGGCAACTTGCATAATTCCCAAGTCTGATTTTTTAGCAAGGAGTCCATTTATTCTTCCATTTCATATAAATTTTCCAGGGTTTCCATCAACTCTTGAGTTGTCTTTGCTATTGTAATATTGAATTTCACTGATTGTGCCAAGCATAAACGAATGGCTCCCAGTGCCTTTCTGTCCAGAAATCCCAATCCTCATCACTCACTGTTGTCAGTTTCTTGGATATTCCTTCCAACGACCTCCATAAATCCTTCTGATAGAGATAACCCTCCATCTGCATCTTCCATAACTAATAGTTCTGCCCATTGAATTTATCTACCTTCAATTTACCCTCGTCTACCATTGCTCCCACTTAACCATGAGACTCCCACTCAACCGTGAGACTTCCTGTAGACAATAATCAAACACAACCCACTCTGATACCACTTGTTAGGAATTGCATGTAGAAAATATCAATTCAATGCAAATAAAGATTAAAAAAAGGAATGAAAAACATAGAAATAATAATAGCGAGAGACAATATTTAACGTGGTTCACCCAAACTCGAGCTACATCCACCAACAAAGAGTCCAATATTATTATCCAGTAAATAGAACTGATTACAACTAGTAATACTTGCAACTCAATACCACTGCAAATGCTACAATACAATGTCAACGAAAACCCTAACCCTTAGCCTTTTATCAAGACTTATGTCAGTTATAAAATAGGGTTTTTTTATGTCAGACAATAGAAAAAAATAACACACAATGACTTTATAAAATAATAAAAAATTGTGAGAGGTTTCAAGGGTACTGCCCCTTGACCCTGCCCTGTATCACGACAGGGAGTGCGCTAGGGGCGTTGCCCCTTGACCCCACAAGGGGCACGACCCCAAAACCCCCATTAAATAATTTGGGGGGAAATCACATCGATAAAAGTGAGGAAAATTTAACCTTCGAGTCTGATTAGGCTCCATATACAACAATCCTCATCATCATCACAAGAGGAGAAGATGTTGGGAGATGAATGTAGGTAGGTTTAAATGGTATCTTTTTGTCTCATTTTATCATCATGATTACTTATCACTATGTCCTTTTGTTTAGTAATGTCTTGCCTAATAGGAGAGGTAAGAGGAGAGAAACAACTTGGGTTCTCAAAACTCTCATCAATTAGTTCTTCTAACACTACAATATCTTCTTCACAAGTAGGAGAGATATTAGGAGAAGAACAAATGTGATTTTTATAATTACCCAAGGATTCTTTCACTAGACTAACCTCACTCTTAGAAGGGATACTAGGAGAGGGATCAATGACGAACAAAAAGAGAGGGGAAAAGACCTCATATTCATATGCACTTAACAAAACTTTCTTACAACACTCAACAAGATTTGAAAGTAGAACATGAAGTATGATAACTATAGATTTTTGTAATGAAAACATGATGTAATGATTGTCCTAAAAATTTGAAATGTAATAATGATAGAGAAAATATGCAAAAGGATAATGCAATTTTCAAATTTTGAACATGATAATTGACTGATTATGCTATGTAACAATGTGAAAATGCAAATTTGAAATTAAGAAATGCATGAAATGAGACAAATTAAGCTAGATCTAATGAAATGCATGTAATATAAACTCATCCAACTAAAATAGGTAACTAATGACAGCAAACAAAAGTTAAGAAATGAGGTTTTCAGTGTTGTAAAAGGCAGTTTCAGGGTTGATCTAGGAATAATTTGCTCAGAGGGGCATATGAATCCTAATATGGGTTTTTTAGGGGTATGAATATTGAAAAATGCTCAACACAAAATACCCAGAAAGTAGGAAAAATACCCTGTACTAGGATTAAATCACCTAGATTGGTGAATGAGTCTTGAATTAGGGTTTTTGCACTGTTTTCAGCAAATTTTGTGTGAATGTTATTTTTTTTATTAGGATGATGTCTAGGCTGAGTGAAAATTTTGTTTTTAGGTGAAATTAAATGATGTAAGATGCAAAAATGCAACCTATATGCACTTTCACTAATGCAATATTTAGAAACCCTAGATGCCAATTAACTATACAAAACCTAATGCAAATTCAATGCATGTTAAATCTAGGATGATGATGCACTCCAAATTAGAAAAGAGGTATTCACATTGGGTTCACCAAAATGTGGCATCAAAAATAGTACTCCCCACCTTTGAGGAATATGGCACAAAGGTAGGGCTCCTATTTCACAATTGCTACACTCAAGGACACCTTAGAGATCTCAATTTGAATGTAGAGAGGGAGAAAGAGATCTTGCAATAAGGTATCCTAGGGTTGGATTAGAGACTAATAAGGGGTTCACTACCAAGCTAGGGCTTGGAAATACTAATGAAATGAAAGATCTAGTGTTAAAGGCTAGTGATGTATGAAACTTGAATGAATGACCTAGAAATGCATACAAAATAAAACAAAAAGGAAAGAAATCATAATGGTGCACCTAGGAAGTTGTGAAGACCTAGAAACAACTTTGAATTATTGAAAAATCTTGATTGAGAGCACACTAGGACTCATATGTCACTTCTAGCGTATCAATCCCAAATCAAAGTTTTTGGTCTAGAACTGATTTCTGGCACTATAGATTCTAGATCTGCAAAAATTTTGAAAAATGCCTGTAGTGGGACTCATACACCACTTCTGACATATCAGTCTCATTCTACTTTTTTAGAGAATTAGGGTTTGGATCTACTCTTCAATATTTGCTCTTTCTCCTTGACTTGATTTTCAGATATGAAATTGTTGATTTCAGACCTGTAGGTGACTTTTTGTGAAGATAACAACCTTGCAAATGAGGGGACAACTCCAACAACTTTCTCCAAGCTTGTAACCTAATATTCAAGGGATCTTTGAGCTCCAAGACACCTAGATCTGCAATCACACATCAAAGAGAAGAAAGATTTGTCGTTTGTTAGAGGATAGGGGTTTGCCTAGGTCAAACCCCTTTTAGGTAATTAAACCGAATGATGAGATAATGAAATAAGGACATGAAACATGAAACATGGAACATGAACAATGATACCTTGAATGATGTTTTGTAAATATGAAATCTAACATGAAATGGCCATGAAGGATGTAGATCTAGATCATGAACTTTGATATGAAACAATGCTTGTACATGGATCTTCAATGCTACATCACAACACTAGCTCAACAACATGCTTGATGCTTGATATCCTTGACATGATGATGGATCTTGAATTGCTGCAATAATTTATGAAGAATCGTGTCATTGAATGCCTTAGAAATGATCTTGAATGCTCTCTTGATGATCTTGTAAAGTCTTGGAATGCTTAACTCTTGAGTGCTTGAATTGATTTCATGAATGCTTGATGAAATAATGATTTGAGACCTCATTTATATAGGAAATCCATCTAATATCCCTTTAATTGGATCCCATAGGCCGACATTCATGAAGTTTGAACTTAAAACCTAGATTTCCCACTCAAAATTTTAAAAATAGGTCAAATGGGACTCATACGCTATTTGTGGCATATGGGTCTCATACGCCCAAGGTGGCGTGTGGGTCCCATAGGGGCTTTTGGGAGAGAGAAAGTGTATGGGTGTTAAGAAATAAAGTTTATTTGATGTCTATATTAGGATTTTGGTTAAAATATGGCCCGAGATACACAATACAGGGTCTTAGGGGCCTATTAATGATGATATTAAGGTCACAAATACAAGAGGGCCCAAAATAAATGTGAAAATGTAAATAAATATACTTTACAACATTAAATTAAGGCCACAATTAGGTTTATTTAGCTTAAAAGGTCCTTAAATCCAATGTGAATGTAGAAAATACATTACAACACTAGATTAAGGCATCATTAGGTCCATTCTAAGGTCAATCATTCCCAAGTTAAGTGTAAAAATGTAAACGATGACATTTTTATACACTACAGGGTCAATATCTCCCACATCCAAGAATAAAGAATATATTCTATCCTATATTGACTATTTGACAAAATGAGTGGAGGTTAAAGCACTACAATTTTCTAGATATGATAATGTTGCAAATTTCCTTTATGAAGAAGTCTTCATGAGGTACAATGTTCTTAGGGAGATATTTACAGACTAAGGACCCCAATTTACTTCTAAATTAATTAAAAATTTAGTAAAAGAATATGAAATAAAACATAGAAAGTAAACCCCCTACCATCCACAAGCCAATGGGCAAGTAGAAGTCACAAATAGGGAGATAGAAGCCATTCTAACAAATATAGTTCAACTACATCAGAAGGACTAGGAAACAGGATTACGTGAAGCTTTCTGGACATATAAGATGACTTGGAGGACCACAACAGGGTTCACACCATATGAATTGGTGTATGGGAAAAATGTTGTCCTTCCAATTTAATTTGAGCATAAAACACTCTAAATAGTAGTATAGCTTGGAATGGACCTATTCACAACACAAAAGGACATATTACACAATCTCAACATTTTGGATGAAATAAGGATGGAAGAAATCCATCATATAGAGATTGTGCAAAAGCAAAGAATCAGATGGCATGACTAGTTTATTAAAACCAAGGAATTCAATCAAGGAGGCTGGACATTGCTTTATGATTCATGATATAAAGACCACAAAGGAAAATTGGAAACATGGTGGCTTGGCCCTTATGAAATTAAGCATGTTTTTCATAATGGAGGGTCCAACTAACTACCATAGATTTAGTTCAATTATCCTTAATATTCAATGGACATAGATTAAAGCTTTATTAAAATCCATTATATAAGGAGGAGTTTCTACATGATTTGCAACAACAATTATACCATATACAAATCCATCATTATATGCAAAAAATTTAGACAAGGTCAAAACATCAAGTTATACATTCATAGATGAGCCAACCAACTCACCCACTAATGTGTAATAGGTATAAACTCTCACAATAAAATCTCACATGCACACACATGCACTATGTACATCAACAACAGTTGTTTTCGGATGTGCACAAGAAGTTCACGAGACTTGTAGCAACAACTTCAAGGTGTTTCTAAAAGGGACCTATTCTACTACTATCCATAGCACTTACCTCTAATTCACTACCACTACACCTGCAACCACTAACACTTTCCATTACACATCACTTCTACCATCGACATGCATCAAATCCACTCCACCACACATCCCATGCATCATCTCGACCCGTAATTAATAGTCACATACACACTGCAACTTTCCTTTCCAATATTCAAAATTTTTGAACACATGCAATTATTTCAGTTAGCTCTTAATACAAAACATCTACCCATAATACTTCCATTTAATTCCATCATTTCAAATTTTTTTCCAAGTAGTTGCATGATGACACTCAACTCACCTCACACACACCACCTTTTTGTCACAACACAATTTTAGGTACTTTTCTTGTTATTAACTATGATTAACATTCAATCCTATTGATTTTCTCTAGACTTCACAATCATGCACACATTTAATTTTTATCATATCAAATATCTCTATTACTTTGAAATCTATCTCTTCATCCTTTTCATACCTTGCTATTTGAGAACAAATAACAACATTAAGTTGGGGGGAGAAAAACTGGTTTAGTTGTCATTTCCAAATTTTATTTGTCAAAATTTTAAGAGAGTTGCATACAAGCCTCAATTCCCTTCATAAGTCATAAGAATTTTTAGACACAAAGGTGGTAGCATTCAAAAAGAAGCAAGCATACTAAGCACTAAACATATTGAGGAATATTTTGAAGCAAAATTCATTTAACAGAGGATATAAGATTACAAAAATAGGAGGCGACATTATTAGAAGAGAACGAACAATACATAATATAATATTGGAACACTAGTAGTGTCTACCAATATTTCAACAATTTGGGTGGTTAGACTATTTCCTCTATCTAATAGAATACAATGAAGTCATGACACAACAATTCACCAACATATTACAAAATAATGAGGCTACAATTAGAGGATTCAAAGTAGATGCCTCGAAAGCAATATTAGTAAATTTTTTTGGGTTACCTAGGATAGGAGAAGAATTTCCAATAAGAGATGATACAATCACAATAATAAATAATTTCACATGACTAAGAGATATTTTGGACTCCTTAGCATAAGGTACAAAAATAATTTCCTTGTCATGGTTATGGGCTTTTATTTCCTCTTATATAGTTAAGTATTTAACCTATGATTACAAGCAATCTCTTTTATATACAATACATTTAAATTTTTAGTCACCTATGCCATCAAAGGCTGGTGAATGTTCCCAATTTCTTGTATAATTCATTAAAGAGGAAGTTTTTTGAATAAAAAAAGGAATCAATCTTCTTTGTTGCACTATTGTTTAGTCACACTATTGATCAAAATGAGTCTTAAAATTCAATTCCCCAATATTTCTTGCAAAGAATTTTAACTTGCAACAATAATAATGACATTCTTGTGAGGCTCAAGATAGAGGAAATAAATAGATGAAAAGAGGTGATGAGCCTTCTATAGTTGCAAAAGAGAAACATGCACCCTCTTTTGAGCACCCATTGCATCACTTTCCCACAACATTGCTGAGAACATGGAGCCAAAGGTGTAGGGGATACAACTCACAACTTCTAGGGAGTAGCCTATAGCACTGGTGAAATCATAAGCGCTGACCCCTACTAGAAGCCCTTCTAAGCCTAAGCAACATAAAAGAAAAAGTGCAACATCTACCTCTACACCCAAAAAGAGGTAGAAAAAGGTCAGTACAACCCAAAAGGAATTTACACCACCTCAAAACGAAGGTATCTACAAAGGGGGAGGCTAAGCCTAAAAAAGGGTTGTTGTAGTGGAGTTTGAAATAAACCCATATAAAGAAAATGTGTCTAGTGATTGAGAACAATCTAAAACATTGGAATACATGAATCTAAGAAGCAACTTAGACTCCAACTCTAAATACTTGTTTACAACAAGGAAAAAGAATATACCTCAAAATAGCCCAACTTTTGAAGAAGGATTTGCTTCACTTGTTGAGGATGATGAAGAGACATTATTGGAAAAAGAAGAAGAATTATTTTTAAAAGGGAAAGATGAGAGTAAATAATTGCAAGAAGCCATATAGAGGATAAAATAATTGGAAGAACAACTCAAAGGATATCAATCGAGGGAGAATGGATTAGATAGTAGGATTTGTGACTAGGAAAAAAGATTGCATGCTTTTGAGTAGTAAGGACCAGGTTTGGAGAATTTGGCTTAGTTGGCCATTTTTGAGATCAATAAGAGAACTCCATATCTATGAACCAAAATGCACCCCTAAGAATGCCTAGAACCCCTATTGTGGTTACCCTCAGGATTAAATTGTGGAATAAAATAAAAGAGTTTTCTTAGTTACAAAAAAATTGGGATAAAGAAAAATCATAATTGATATCAACCCACACTAGAGAAATTGAAAGGAAGGATGTAGAGATTAGGAAATTAAAAGTAAAACTAGAAGAAAAGGATGATAAAATAGTCCAACTCTTGAGATGCAGACCACCTTCTTGAGTTTACTCTCTATATTTGTAGGAGAAATTTTTAAGTTTTCAATTTAGTTAGCTAATCAGCAACCTTCCAGTTTCATTGTCTTCACCTATATTTTCTTGGAAGCATACCAATAGGCCACCCCAGATATGCAAGACCAATTGTGTGAATTTTACTTGCATAATTTGGCCATTCCTTATGATTATTCTTGGAACTGACTTATCTTTATGGGAGATGTTTAAATTAGGGTAATTCCCTCATTTATTAGGAATGAACATAAAAGGGGACAATTGCAAAGAGATTATGATGAAAGGGAGAAGTGTTGGTACGTGGCAACTGATCATGCTATATTGTATAGCCCATGGTATATTGTACACCCTGGAACGTATCCTTGCCAGAGTCCAAGGCCGGGCTGGGCCTTGGGTGGGGGTTCGGAGGCAATAGCCCCTGAGAAAAAATTTCTTCCTACTTTTTCGCGTCATCACCGAAAAAGGGAAAAATCAACAAAAAAAAGAAAAATCTGATTTTGTAGAACCCAAAATCTGGAAGCTTCTAAGCTTGTTAAAAGGGGTTCAGATGGGCATTACAGTATAAAGAAAAACATGATTATTCACAAGATTGTAATAAGTTTTACACTGGGTAATAAAGTATTAGATGGCTGCGGTTTGGTGGATGTAGCCCGGATTGGGTGAACCACGTTAAATTTTTGTGTTATGATTTATTTTGTGTGTATTTTAGTTTCTCTTTTTATTAATTAAATCTGCATTTAATTGTTAGATATCTACCATCTCTAACCCTAACAAGTGGTATCAGAGAGGGTTGTGTTTCGATTATTGTCTGTAGGAAGGTCTCACGGCTAAGTGGGAGTCTCACAGTTGAGTGGGAGAAATGGTAGACGAGGGTAAGAAGGTTGAGAAGTTTAATGGGCAGAACTATCAATTATGGAAGATTCAGATGGAGGACTATCTCTATCAGAAGGATTTATGGCGGCCATTGGAAGGGAAAACCAAGAAACCCACAGCAATTTCTGATGAGGATTGGGAGATCTTGGATAGGAAGGCTCTTGGCAGTTTTCGTTTATGCCTGGCACAATCGGTGGCATTCAATATTACAAAAGCAAAGACAACTCAAGAGTTGATGGAAACCCTGGCGAAGTTATATGAAAAGCCTTCCACTTCGAATAAGGTGTTTCTTATGAAGCGTTTATTTAATATGAAAATGGTAGAAGGTGGGTCAGTTACTGATCATTTAAATGAGTTTAATACAGATCACCAGTCAATTAACTTCTGTAAAAGTAAACTTTGATGAAGAAGTTAGGGCTCTTTTGATTTTGTGTTCTTTACCGAAAGTTGGAATAGCTTGGTAATGGCTATTAGAAATTTTGTTTTGGTTTGATTACATTGAAATTTGATGATGTTGTTGGTGTTATTTTGAGCAAGGAAATTCGTAGGAAAATCTCAGGTGAAACATCCACATCAGGAAGTGTTTTGAATGTAGAAATCAAGGGTAGAACAAAGGAGAGAGGAAACAATTTTGGAAATCGTGGGAAGTCATGAGAAAAATCAAAGGACAAAAGGTCCCAATCTAGAGACAAGAGGGATTGTTGGTACTGCGGTAAGCCGGTCATTTGAAGAAAGATTGTTGGTCTCAAAAAATAAAGAGACAGAAAGGAAGGAAGTAAAGAGGCAAATGTGGTAAGTAATAAATTTGATGATGATGCTTTGATTCTTTCCCTTGATAATGCTGATGATTCTTGGGTGTTAGATTAAGGGGCTTCATTTCATGCTACCCCCCATAGAAGTTATTTTCTTGATTATGTCCAAGGGGATTTTGGGCTGGTTTATTTAGGAGATAACGAACCCTGTCAGATTGTTGGAAAGGGAAGAATCAAGATTAAGTTGTAGAATGGGAATCATTGGCTACTACGTGAGGTAAGGCATGTTCCAAAGTTAAGCAGAAATTTAATTTCACCAGGGCAACTAGATGATGAAGGTTGTGTTGTTACATTTAGTGATAAAAATTGGAAGGTCACAAAGGGTGCCTTAGTGGAAGTAAAAGGTGTGAAAGTAGGTACCTTATATCTTTGTACAGTTCATACTGTTCCTTCTAATTTAATTGTTATGGAAAAAGATCAATGTTCAGGAATAGTTGTTGTAGTTCAGCAGGTAGAAGATCATATAGTTGTTGTGGACTCTGAATCAACACTGTGGCATAATATACTTGGGCATATGAGTGCAAAAGTTATGAAAGTACTTCATTCAAATAATGTTTTACTAGGTCTAAAATGTGTTAATATGGATTTTTGTGAAATTTGTGTGTATGGAAAACAAAAGAGTAAGTTTTCTCAAGGATGGGAAGCAAAAGAAAGATGAGAAATTGGAGCTTGTGCATACGGATGTATGGGGACCAGCTCAGGTATCTTCTCTCAGTGGCTCTATGTATTATGTTACATTCATTGATGATGCAACTAGGAAGGTATGGATTTATTTCCTTAGGCATAAATCTGATGTATTTGAAACTTTTAAAAAATGGAGAAGCTTGGTTGAGAATGAGACGGGTAAAAAGATTAAATGTCTCAGATCTGCTAATGGTGGTGAGTATTACAGCAAAGAGTTTGAAGATTATTGTTCCTCTAATGGTATTCATAGGCAAAAAACGGTTCCAAGGACTCCACAGGAAAATGGAGTGGCTAGGCGCATGAATAGAACAATAATGGAGCGTGCACGAACTATGAAATTGCATGTTGGGCTGCCTTTAAAAATGTGGGCAGAGACTGTAAACACTGTTGTTTATTTAATTAATAGAGGTCCCTCTAATCATTTGGGTTGTGGTATTCTAGAGGAAGCATGGAAAGGTAAGAAGGTGAATTATTCTTTTCTCAAAACCTTCGGTTGTGAAGAATTTGCACATGTAGATTCTAAAAATAGAACCAAGCTTGATGCAAAATCAAAGAAATGTGTATTTGTTGGATATGGCATTGATGAATTTGGTTATAGGCTTTGGGATTTTGAAAATCAGAAAATTGTGAGAAGCAGGGATGTCATATTCAATAAGAAAGTGTTGTACAAAGATCTTTGCTGCGCATGAGAAGAAAAAATGATTAGTGTTGGATGATATTCCAAACAATGATGTTTGTGGTTCCTCATGCTTTGGCAACAACAACAACAAATACCAAAACTCCTGTTAGGCGATCTTCAAGGATAAGTAGACCTCGAAAGATTCTCTCCCTCTTTGTATACTATTTTGTTAACTGATGCTAGTGAACCAGAATATTATGATGAAGCTATGCAGGTGGATACCAAGGTTCAGTGGGAGCATGGAATGGAAGAAGAAATGGACTCCTTGCTGAAAAAAGACTTGGGAATTATGCAAGTTGCCTCGGTAAAAAGGTTTACCAAACAAATGGGTTTATAGGCTGAAAGAGGAGGATGGAGGTAAGAAAATATTTAAAGCCGCATTAGTTGTAAAAGGTATTTACACTAAAAAGGGTATTGATTTTGATAAAAATTCTTTAGTTGTTAAAATGACTTCTATTGTATTGTTTTAAGTATTGTGGTTGCTGAAGATTTGCATTTAGAACAGCTTGATGTTAAAACAACCTTTCTCCATGGTGATTTGGAAGAGGAAATATATATGGACCCAACCACAAGGATTTGAGGTCAAAGGTAAGGAGAAACTAGTGTGCAGATTGAAGAAAAGTTTATATGGCTTGAAGCAAGCACCTCAACAATGGTACTTGAAATTTGATAGTTTTATGGCTGAGCAAGGCTACAACAGGTGTAATTCTAACCATTGTGTTTATTTTAAGAGGTTGGATAATGATAGCTACATTATTTTATGTTTATATGTTGATGACATGCTTGTAGAGGGTCTAACATGGATCACATAAGTGAGCTAAAACAATAGTTAGCAAAATATTTTGCTATGAAGGATTTGGGGGCAGAAAGCAAATCCTTGGTATGAAAATTGTAGAGATAGGAAAAGACAATTGTTTTTATCTCAAGCTAATTATGTTGAAAAGGTGTTGCAGAGATTTCATATGGAGAATGCAAAAGTTGTTAGCATACCTTTGCCTAGTCATGTTAAATTGACTAAGGATATGTGTCCAAAGACACAAGAGGAGGAAGAAAAAATGTCCAAGGTACCATATGCTTCAGCTGTAGGCAGTTTAATGTATGCCATGGTATGCACAAGACCGGATATTGCACATGTCGTAGGAGTTGTTAGCAAGTATTTGAGTCATCCCAAAGTTGAGCACTAGAATGCAATAAAATGGATTCTTAGGTACTTGAGAGGTACATCCAATAAATGTTTATGTTTTGGGGGCTCTAATACTGATTTAAAAGGCTATGTTGACTCAGATTTGGCAGGGGATATAGATACCAGGAGGAGTACCATAGGTTATGTTTTATAGTTGGTGGGACAGTAGTGAGTTGGATTTCTCGATTGCAAAAGGTGGTTGCTTTATCCACCGCTGCAGAGGCGACAAAGGAGATGATATGGCTGCAACTTTTCATGGATGAGTTGGGAAAACAACAGCTGAATTACTTGTTTACAGACAGCCAGAGTGCTATACATCTTGCAAAGAATTATGCCTTGCATTCTAAAACAAAACACATACAGTTGAGATATCATTTCATTTGGTTAGTGTTGGAGGATGGACGTCAAGTTGGACAAGATACATACGTGATGTCAATCCATGGATATGTTTATGAAGGCGGTGAAAGGGAGAAGTTGAGCCCTCTTCAGCTCTCTGGCCTTCAAGGTTGAATTCAAGCAGAAGGGTCCAAGGTACTTATTTCCAGGAGCTGTAATTGCAGCAGTTGTCGCTCAGGATCACCCAAGTGGGAGATTGTTGGTATGTGGCGACTGATCATGCTATATTGTATAGCCCATGGTATACTGTACACCCCGACACGTATCGAGAAAAATTTTCCTCCTACTTTTTTCGCGTCATCACCTAAAAAGGGAAAAATCAACGAAAAAAAGAAAAATTTGATTTTGTAAAACCCAAAATCTAGAAGCTTCTAAGCTTGTTAAAAGGGGTTCGGATGGGTATTATAGTATGAAGAAAAACGTGATTATTCACAAGATTGTAATAATTTTTACACTGGATAATAAAAGTATTGGATGGCTGTGGTTTGGTGGATGTAGCCCGGATTGGGTGAACCACGTTAAATTTTTGTGTTATGATTTATTCTGTGTGTGTTTTAGTTTATCTGTTTATTAATTAAATATGCATTTAATTGTTAGATATATGCCATCTCTAACCCTAACAAGAAGTTGTTTGCCCTTCTTATCAAAGTGGAGGTAGAAGATCCTAGAAGGATGATAAAAGAATGGATTGACCTGGTAGAGACCAAGTGGGTAGAGAAAAGAATTATAGAATGCAAGGAGAAGGAATATAAAAGATTTCAAGAAATAGTAGCAAGAACAGGGAGAGAAGCACTTAACTTCCTTCAAGACAAATGGAAGGAATTAACACCAGAGCTAAAAAATGTGGAGCCTCATTCAGTCTTCAACTACTTGGTAGCAGTTAAAAGAGATCATAAATACATCACAAACTCCCTTAAAACTAATATCACTTGATTCCCCTTAACTTTCCATCCTCCTCTTCTCTTGTTTCTAATTCCACATTGGACATGAAGAAGGGAGGAGATAGAGGCAACAAATCGGGCTGGATTCGAGAAAATAACATAGAAAAAATGGTTCTACCTAGAGCAAGGTGAAGGGGTCACTAGTATAGTAGACTACATGTAATTTGCATTGCAATACAACCAAATACCCTAAGCTACTTGAGGACAAGCAAGAAGCAAAGTTAGGGGGATGATGAGCCCTAAAAATATCCAGTTCCTTGCTTTAGTTTCATGCTTTTTATCTCATTTCTACTAAGTTTCAAAGATATTTTTAAACCTTTCTATATACTTTAAGTATTTGAAAAGCATTGAATATGATATTGTTATATTCATAAATGAGTGTGATATTTTAATGCCTATGGTATTTAGTAGAATTTTATGATTAATTATAGTTGTTAATAATGAAAAATGCCTTAAAAATAAGATTAACCCTTTGCAGTAAAGAACTTGTCAATCCACAACAAAAGGATTCTTAACCCATAGTACAAGGATATCGTTTCAACACAACTAGACGAGGTGACCAACTACAACACACGTGTATTTCCTAGAGATGGTGCATGCAATGGTATGAGGATGTGGACATGAATATTCATGTGTCATTCCATCCCTTCAATAAATTATGAGAGGAAGAAGAGGCATGTTCTAATAGGGGATAACATTTTATAATAAAGATTGCCCTATTAGGAATGTTTTCTAGTTGTAACAATCTTCTTAATTGGTGTAGATTCCTTATTAGACTCTTACACTCTTACTTCCACTTGTTATTTTTTGTTAAGACTTGGTCCTCTTCCTATGTTTTTGGAAGAGTTGATAGTTGCTCATAGTTTTTTTACAGTTTTAAAATAAGAGGACTCTCATAGACCCTATATATATGGATAATTGATGCAATAGCATCTGGGTGGACAAACAATCCTACACACCAAAAATATTTAATTTTTGTTCCTCTGATTTTCTTTTTATTTTGGCTTGTTGGTTGTGTCTTGCAAGCATTAATTTCATTTTATTTCAAATTCCTTGAAATTGAGGTCATCTAGGTTGAATTTGAATTTAATTCAAATTGGGAAGGGAGTTGCTAGAAATTGAAATTCATTAAAATTTTGAAAGTTACATGAAGCCCCAAGCCCAGGATAGAGGAAGCCCTTATTTGGCATTTGTAACTCCTCCTGTAAATTGAATTTGGCATTTAGTGTTTAGCTAGGAGGAATCTTGGTGCCTAGTGGTGGAGAAGTGGCATAATGGAGTCAAATTTAGAAAAGAGTTTTTAAAAATTTATGTCAGATAATGAAGGAGAGTGTTGGAGTATCTTGGATGCCCTGGGGAAGGAGGAAAAAGTTGGAAAATTTTCAACAAAGGAGATGGGAAAAGCCATGCCCAACAAAGAGAAACGAGGCAATGAAGGAAAATTAGTGAAAACAAGAAGCTTGTGAAGAGAAATTACTAGTAATGTCAAAGAGGGGCACTTAGAAGTGAAAAGAATAGGGAATGGAAGTGGATTGTTGTTATAGATAATTGTATGTCACTTGTAGAAGATTTTTTATAATGAAGGCAAAATCATTCTTGTAGATTTTTTGGGGGTCATTAGTTTGGATCTTGAAATTGAAAATTATTGTTGCAAAATATTGGAGCATTTTAATTAATTAAAAATCAGCATTTGTTTCTTCATTTGTTGTCATTACCTGTGCTGGGAAATTTTAATTGAGTTCTCATGTATTTTATTTTATTATTTTAAAAGTGAGTTTGCATGTTGTTAGGTGTGGAGGCTACAAGAACCAACAATCCCATAGGATACTTGGCTCTTGTTTGCATTAGATGGTATCAAAGCTAGTATTTTTTAGTGTGTAGACAGAGCACTGAACATGAGGTAGTTTGGTACTAGGATATATGGGTGTAGCATGTGATTCTATTGTTGTCCTCCAACAGAGGTTAAGGTTGGGTAGAAGGTGCATAGAGAGAGGCGTGTATTCTAGAATTTCTTTTTGGGTAGAGGATAGTTGTTGAATGTGAAGATGAATTTGAAAAAGAGAATGAAGATTGTTTTGAAAATACCAATTGTGTGGATAGCTATGAGGCAGTACATAAGAAATAAAATTTATGAGATGATAATAGATATCCATTTGAGATCAGATATAATAGAGGCTATGCAAAATAGAATTTTTACCAATGTGTCATAAAGTTACAGAGGTTGAGGACAAGAAAGAGGAGAAAATGGTCACTATGGATCATGGAATTAATGGTAATTTTGAATATTTTGTTTTATCTCAAGATTTTTTGTTTGCAAGATTTAGCAAGGACAAGGAAAATGGTGAAAAGAAGAAGGATACATCAGCAGAAAAATAGGTACCATTTAATTATGTTAATGAACATTTACATGAAAAAGAGGTAGATTAAGTTGTGGATGATGCTGTATCAATTTAGAAAATGGATTTTGATAGTCCTAGATTTGAAAAAGGGAATGATGAAAGAGAAGATAGTCTCTTATTGAAAGAGGAGATAAAGAGATTAGAAAAATTATTTAAGGGGAAAATGATAGAAGAAGATGATGAAAAGAAAGAGGTTGTGGCTGATACATGCCTCTTTGAAGGAGAAAAGGTTGCAGCAATAAGCGAGGAAGAAAATAGAGGTAATTGTTGATTTATCAAATTTTGTCAATATTGTTAATGAAGCTAATTTTTTGTAAGAATGAAATGGTAAAATGATATGAAAAAAGAGAAGTGGAAGAGTGCAACAATAATAGGTTACAAGTTGAAATACAACAAGGTGTTGAGAATGATAAATTGGGATGGAAAGATGAACCATGGTATAGTGAGGTGAATTTCATGAAAGAAAGAAAGAGAAGAAAGATAAATGAAGGGAGAGATAGAAAGGTACATAGTAAGGTGAAGAGGAAGAAAGAGCAAGAGGATAAGAAAGAATGATAGATGATGAATAAGCACATGATCTAAAAATATTTATGAGATGAACTAATGAAACATTTCTTCTTACCCATGTTGTTTGATGCAAGAGAATCCTGGTGCACGAGCAATCCTACACCACACAAAAAGAATTATATTTTATTTTATTTTATTTTTTTTGTGAAATTTTATTTTGGTCTTACAAGCATGATTTTAGGGCACTTTTCACATATTTCTAGCATATTAAAATTAAATTCTAATACCTATTGGATAGGTGACACCAAAGGCTTTATTTTCATGTGTTTTATGGCTCATAAAATAAATTTTGCTTCACCAAATTAGAGGAGAAAAAATTCCAATGCCTAGGCATGAGGAAGCCATTTTTGGCGTTTGTAACTCCTCTTGAAATTTAAAAATCTACAATAAATGGGGAGTGGAGGAATTTGGGTGCCTAGTGGAGGGGGTAGTGGAATGAATTAATTTAGAAAACAATTCAAATTGTTGGTCAAGAATTGAATGAGGAAGGATGGAAATGCCTAAGAGGGAAAAGGAAGTTAAATGCAATAATAATTTCAAGGAGAAATCCATGCCTAACTAAGAAAAATAGAATAGCAGAAGGAAAATGAATGAAAATTCATGGGTTTGAAGAGAAATCGCCTAAAGAGCTAGCTAGGGACGCCCAGGGATGAAGTATAATATTTTATGGTAGATTTTGTTGCTATTGTAACTGATTGGAAGACTCTTGTGGCAGATTTCTAGAGGTTGAATGCAAAAATCATTCTTGTAGCTGATTTTTAGATCTTTGTTTTTCTCTTTGAAGTTTTTGTTGTAAGTATTTGAAGATTTGATAATGAAAAATAACAATGTTCTTGAATCTCTATTATTTCATGCATTGGTTAATCCTGGAAAATTCAAATTCTCAAGTTATCTCAAAAAGATTGGTGTGTGTAGGCTGCAAAAATTGACACTCCAATAGGATTCTCAATTGTTGTACTACATCAGAAGTTATTCTTACTAGGTTAGATGTATATTTCTTCTTCAATATTTTTGGTTAAATAGTTCAATAGAGATTATTGTGAAAATTTTATTTTCTTTTGAAAAAGAATAAAACTATCATATGAAAAAGATAAAAGTTCCTTTTAATAATGTAAATCTCTTTATGAATACTATTATAGATTATTGCTCTGCTACTAGATCCCATTTCATATGTTTTCTATAGCTGTGTTCATATACTTTTTATAGATTTTCTCATATAATTTCTATAGCTATTTCCTTATTATTTTTTGTAGCTCATTTCATACACTAAATATATATTTCTTATCCTTATGCATTCTATGGATCACTCCCATAAAACCTAAGTAAACTTAACATGTGAATAAGTCACCTTGCTAGGAATTAGCTAGGTACAAGATATTTATTCACACTGACACATAAAGATTAATTGGCCAATATGATTAAATATTAATTTTTATGTTCATATTTGACTTATTTTCCATATAAAAGGATAGTGTATGTTGTAGCCATTAATTTCTAAGGTGCACTAGTTCACCAGATGATAGTATATATATATATATATATACACATATGTGTACATATATGCATATGCATATAGATATGTATATGTATATTCATATACATATACATATACATATCTATATACATATACATACATATATACATACACACACACATACAGACATAAATACAAATATAAGAATGTATATAGGTATGAGTGTTTGATAATACCAGCCCTTGATATTTAAACTAGGGAAATGTCATGTTATTCAATGAATTAAAAATAAAAGCCTTGAGATTGTGCATCTCCTAGTGTATGAAAATTATTCAATTGTGTCACGATTTGAATATTCCCTAGTTAGTGGAATTTATTTTTGATTACCATATTTTTTATTTCATAACATCGTATCAATGTAAATATAATGTGGTCTTTTAATGAAAATTTTGAGAAAGAGGTGCGTGAATAATGACACACATCTCCATATATTATTATGAATTTATATTAAAAAAATGGCCAAAGTAATACAAATTGTTGTTTCTTTATTAGTTCATTGTGTTTGATAGGTTGCATTTCAAATAGAGCTTTCATACTTAGCTAGAGCATATCTAGGGTTGTATGATAAATTGTATGCAATAGGGTCATTACACAACACTAGTTCTTGTATGGCATGATATGATTGTAGATTTGTTTATTTTATACTCTCATGAAGGGTAAGGCCACTTCCAATTAAAAGGTGTGTGAGAGACTATTGGTCTATGATTGAAGGGAAAACACTATGATGATTCTCTCCCTCTTGTAGTTGAAGATCTCCAAAGACGTGATTATATAGAGACTCTTTGTATTACCATGTATATACTTGAAAGGATGTACAAATTATAGGTTTACAAGTGTATACTTGTTTGAAAGAAATACTTATGTACATGACAAATAGATTTGCATTTGAATATAAGCATGAGGTGAGTTTATTGAAAATAAATTGTTTCTTAATGATTTCATGATGATGCATCCTTGTTAATATTAATAATTATTATTAATTATTTAGTTTTGATCATGTCATTATTCTTATTATATTTTTTATAAAAAAATTTACATAAATTTGATAAATTTATTAATTACTGAATGGTAGTTTGTTACACAAATAACTAAGGTTATAACTAAAGTATTATTAGGTAAGGAAAGATAATTCACAACTAATCGTTAAAGTAATTTTAAACCTAGGTCATTATCCTATCTTTTTATCTATTTTATATTCTATTTTAGATGCTTTGGGTGCTTCATTTGTTATATATTCCTTTTATGAGCTATCCAAGAAATTTATTAGAGAACTTGACAAGTCAATTTAGATGGGAGCAATTAGTTCCAAGTATTTTAAATTAAGTGAATTAGATTTCAAATAAATATTTAAAGGTTCTAAATAAAATCAGGTAGTTTTCATAAGAAGAAAAAGGGAAATCTTCGTCCCTCCTTTTCCCTAAAGGAACAATAATAGAAAAAAGAGGTCAAAAGTTGATACTACAAGAATAAGGCATGATGGATCTAAATGTAGGAAGAGATAAATATAAATGTTGATTTGATATAATAAATATGAATAATGTAATTCCCCTCAACTATTTCTTTTTGAATTCTTCCTTTTATTGGAAGGATGAATATTCCTTGTGTTACATTGAAGTATTTAGAGAGAGGCTAGCTCGGATTTGATGCTTTTTCTTTAGTAAAGTCCGATTCCTTGTCACTTTCTAGGGATATGCCCTTGGAAGGGAGTGTCAGTCCAACATTCATATTTAGAGACCCTAGAGTCCTTCCTTTGTTGGAAGTGATTGTAATTTTCTCAAGTAATGAATCAAAGGGTTATGTCCCCCATAACTATGTATTGGATGATAAATCCAAAGGTTACTACCCTTTTGGGAAAGAGAAGATCAAATGAGAGATGAACAAAAATATGTGGGGTATACCCTATTGAGTTATGTGTCTGAGAGCGAATCTAAGGGATACTCTCCACTTGACTATTTGAATAGTCACTCTGTAAAATGAAAGGATATTGAGATCCTTGTGAATAAATAAAATCATTTGTTTACCAAAAAATATTGTGCTCAAATCTTATGTGAAATTTATTTTATGTGTGAATGAATGCTCATTTAAATGTTTTCCATAAGATGGTAAGAACATGATTGAATCTAATAAAGATGAACCTTTAGGTATAACCCTTTTCTTGCAAAGGATGGTGAGAACAAGGACTAATCCTAGAGGGAGTCAGGAAGTAGGACAAGGTTTGGTGAATTTTGGCTATCATTCACGAAACCAATGCAAGGTTGGGAAATCTTGAGCAGGAAGTAAAAGAAAAAGATAGAGTAGAACAAGAAGTTTTGATTAATGAAGTCCCTATAAATGAAGATGAGGGAGAGAATTATCACGATCATATTTAGACCCACGAACATGAGAATGAGAAATCTCACTCTCAATCTTAAGGAACTAGTAGAAATCATTTAACAACTAAACTTTCTAAGGACATGACGAAAATAACCCCACCAAAATTTGAAGGTAGCACCAGCGGGGAAGAAGTTGAGGCATGGTTAATTCAAATGGAAAAATATTTCAAGATTAGAAACTATTATGAGGTCACAAAAGTGGTATGGGGAGCCTATCAGTTAGCGAGAGAAGCCTCTAACTAGTGGATGAGTAAGAAATGGAACTTAGGCTTAGTTCTTTGAAACTTACATGAAATGAGTTTGTGGAAATATTTCAAAAAAGATGGCTAGCCCAACTCTTTTATGACTAGAAACTCATTGATTTTCAAAATTTGAAACAAGGAGAGATGTTAGTAAATGAGTCTAGGAAAATTTCACTTGTCTGTTATATTATGTACCAATATATAAGAAGGACAAATGCTTCTACATTAGGAAATTTGTTATGGGGCTTAATAGCCAGATTCATGGTGAAGTAGATGTTCATGGACGAACCACTATGGATCTAGTTTATGAGAAGGTTGTTAAGCAAGAGCAGAAGCTCAAAGCCATCTCCATCCGCCTAGAGAATAGAAACTATAAGAAGTTATGAGGATCCCAAGTCAAACCAACTCCAAAGAAGTTTGAAGGAGTGCAAGATTCTCAGAAGCAAGGGGATAAGGGACCGGGTGAAATAATGGAAGAGAATCAAGGAGGGAACACAAAAGGAATAATTTCAATGGTAGTAATGTCAACAATGTTGGAGGTAATGCTAGTAGACCTAGTGAATCTACAAGGAATAAAGGACCATCAACAGGATGTCACTTTGCTATAAATTGTCCAATAAGCCTTTTGGGTCATGACCTTATGGAAACCCACTTCCTTCCTAGAAAATAGAATTCCCATAGAAGATTCATGTTGCCTTGGAAAATCGTCAAGCAGAGTATCCAATTACTCTAGTGGAGACTCTAGGTATTTTATTTGGTTTTCCTATTTTCATACTTATAGATAGTGGAGCTACTGAAAACTTTGTTTCACCTAGAATAGAAAAGAAAATATCTAGGAAAGTTGGTTATATGGCAAAGTCATGGGTTGTAGAATATGCAAACCAGACAAGAGAAATGGTGGAACAATGTTTGTTCAAAGCTAGGATTGAACTACCTTGTTTCTCTATAGAGGTAAACCTATATGTAGCCTCCTTAGGATCTTATGATGTTATCCTAGGAATGAACTGGATTTGGAAGCATAGAGCCAAGGTAAAATATCATGCCAAAATTGTAGAGTGTTTGGATGATTTAGGTAACCAAGTAAGCTACAAGGAATACCTAGGGAAGTCAAGTTGCATCAAATCTCTGCCATGCAATTGCATAGGGCCAAGAAGAAAGGATGCAAGATCTTTGCAATAAATATGGAAAAGCTTGAAGAATGTAAGGAATTAAATTCTCAATAAGGCATTGTCTATTGTGGGTCACAGGACCACCAGGAGATGGAATATGGTGAAATGATGGAAACTGGAGAGACAGATATGGAAAAATATCCTATCTTACGAAAGTTTGCAGATGTGTTTCTAGAGGAACTATCTGGACTACCACCTAAATGAATATTCAATTTCTCCATTGATATAGTGCTAGGATCGAAACTAGTTTCCAAGGTGCCTTATAGGATGACAAAAATTGAGTTAATGGAGCTTAAGGTACAACTAAATGAATTATTATCTAAGGGATTGATAAGACACGGTGTTTCACCCTAGAGAGCACCAATGATCTTCATGCAGAAGGATGGTACATTGTGCTTATGTATAGATTATTGGATGCTTAACAAAGCTATAATAAAGAACAAGTATCCATTGCAACACATTGATGACCTTTTTGATCAAATACGAGGAGTTGTTGTGTTTTCTAAGATTGATCTATGATTTGGATACCACCAATTGAGAATCAAAGATGAAGACATTTTTAAGACTGCCTTCAAAACCAAATACGGGCATTATGAGTTTATAGTCCTACCATTCAAACTTACTAATACATCGACAACATTAATGAACCTAATGAATAACATGTTTAGGGATTGCCTAGATAATTTTGTTTTAGTTTTCTTGGATGATATCCTAATTTATTCCAAGAATGAGGAGGATCATTGCAAGCATTTAGAGATAGTTCTTTAACGACAAAGAGAGCATAAGTTGTTTGGAAAACTCTCTAAATGTACCTTCCTTCATAAAAAAGTATAGTACCTTGGACATGTGATATCAGCTGATGGTATTTCAGTTGATCCAGCCAAAATCAAGGCAGTGCTAGAATGGTCAATGCCCAAAAATGTCTCTAAGGTAAGAATTTTTATGGGTTTGGCAGGATATTATCGAAAGTTTGTGGCAAACTTTTCTAGAATATCCTTTCCTATTACTTCTTTGTAGAGGAAAGGGAAGAAGTTTGAGTGGATAGAAAAATGCCAAGCAACATTTGATCTACTCAAGGAGAAGTTGACTATCACTCCAATTTTGAAAGTACCAAATCCTGATGGTGAATTCATTGTTATTACATATGCATCAGGAGAAGGCTTAGGTGGAGTTTTATTGCAAGAAGGGAAAGTAATAACCTATGCATCAAGGAAGCAAAAACCTTATGAAAAAAATTATGCTTCACATGATTTAGAGTTAGCAACAGTGGTTCATGCATTGTAGATGTGGAGGCATTAGTTGTTGGGAAAACCTTTTGAGATGAAGACTGATCATCATAGTTTAAAATATTTGTTTACCCAACCTAATTTGAATGCACGAAAAAGAAGATGGTTGGAGTTGATATCTAATTATGACTTCAATATCAGCTACATCAAAGGAAAGTAAAATCGGATTGTCAATGCCTTAAGTCGTAGATGACATATTGCCTCAATAGTGACAATCCAAACCAACTTTAAAGGTCAAGTGTTGCAGAAATGCAAGGAGGATGAGTACTATGAGAAAATTAAGCAAGCACTCACGAGCAATCCGCAAGATGCAAGGTATGAGGGATTTCACTTTGAACCCAATGGATTTCTAAGGTATAAGGGAAGAATGTATGTCCCTAACTCTAAAGAGTTAAGGAATCTTGTGTGGAATGAAGTTCATGAAGCATTATACTCTGGACATTCTAGTGTGACAAAAATGTTGGCTATTGTGAAGCCATTACATTTTTGGAAAGGAATGAAAGGGGACACTGCTAGATTTTTGGCTAGATGCTTAGAATATTAAAGGGTGAAAGTTGAACATCATCATCTTGCAAGTTTATTATATCCACATGATATTCCAAAGAGTAAGTGGCAAGTCATTAGCATGAACTTTGTATAAGGATTACCTATGTCAAGGAATAAGCACAATGCCATTATTGTGGTTGTGCACAAGCTTACTTAGGTATCACATTTCATACCTAGAAATCTAACTGATGGAGCTTTTGTCATAGCTCGTAAATTTATTCAAGAGGTGTTTAGATTGGATTGTATTCCTGAGAAGATTATCTCGAATAGGGATGCACATGTGACCTCAAGGTTTTGGAAAACCTTATTTTCTGCACTTGGGACTTAATTAAATATAATTTCAGCATATCATCTAGAAACGGATGGACAAACAGAAAGGGTGAACCAAGTACTTGAAGACCTACTAATAATGTATTACATGGATCAATAATACAAGTGGGAAGATTACTTTCCTTTGGTGGAATTTGCTTATAAAAAATAATATCATTGTACAATTAAGATGGCTCCTTTCGAAGCATTGTATGGCCGAAAGTGTTGAATCCCTATAAGTTGGGATAAGCTTGAGGATAGGGTGATTCTTGGGCTAGAGATGTTGGTTGAAATGGAGGAACATGTTAGAATTGTTAAGCAAAGGCTAGCTGAATCCAATGATAGGCATAAAATCTATGTAGATGCTAAGCGGTTACCCAAGAATTTTGCAGTGGGTGATAAGGTGTTGTTAAGGGTTAAACCTCATAAGTTCCATCAAGTTTGGAAAGTCATCCAAACTAGCTTTGTTCTATGTAGGTAATTTTGAGGTTTTTGAGGAAGTGAATCTTGTAGCTTACCAAATTGTGTTGCCACCAGCTTTTTCCTAGATGCATAATGTCTTTCATGTTTCTTACCTAAAGAAGTTTATACCAGGAGATAATCATGTAATTGATTGGAATGTTTTATAGGTACAGGATCCTAAAGTGGTAA
Source organism: Sequoia sempervirens (assembly GCA_007258455.2). Taxonomy (NCBI): domain Eukaryota; kingdom Viridiplantae; phylum Streptophyta; class Pinopsida; order Cupressales; family Cupressaceae; genus Sequoia; species Sequoia sempervirens. Next base: position 233,405 of record VDFB02004749.1, on the reverse strand, counting down.
CAATCGAGCCTATCAAGGTGCTCAATACGCGTAAGTTGGGCTTGCATAATAGAGACGTTCTATAGTACAAAGTCCAGTGGGAGTAGTATGCAGAAGATTTTGCCACTTGGGAAGATTATATTGAAATAGAGAAAAAGTTTCCATATGTATTACATGCTTTGAAAGTACTTGAAAATCAATGTTTTGTTTGCTTAGTTTAATTTATGTTTGCTACATAAAATCATTGGGGATGATGATTCACAAGGGAGGGAGTATGTTACACCCTGTTGTGCATTTACCTATTTACAATTACTATGATAGGGTAAATTATTGCATATGTGAATGTATTTGAAATTTTGATTGGAAATACATATGGTTGCACTTTGTTTATCTGAATCATTGGAAAATTATGAATGAATGTTTATTTCATTTGATATTATATAATGAAATGGATATCTGGAATGAATGGTTATTGAATTTGGTATTCTAACTATGAAATGCACAATGCAAATTCTTGTTGTGATGAACAACTAACTACTATGAAAAATGTGTTTAGTTGGATGCAAATTCAGAGTCAATCCTCTGGAAGCAAGGGGGAGTATCACTTAGGAGAAGAACTTGGTCGGGTAACCTGTAATGAAACCTAGCTAAGCTTTCACACACTCACTTATAGAATGGTTGAGTCAAGTCATAGTTTGGGGAATTGGTAAGTCATCCTTTAGTATGTTTTGTTTGCATTAGGAAGGATCTTGATTTATATTAAGAGAATTCTTGGTTTGTGTTAAGTGCTTGGTGAATGTGAGTTCTTCTATGTATAAGCTATACTTGATTGATGAGATATATATACATGGAATGTATATATATGTATACATGTACATGTCAATGATAACCCATACACGTGAGATAATACATATATGAGAATACATAGGTAGATGTACCTACGCATCTCATAGATGAATTCCTTATGGGCATGGGGATATCGAAGGGACAGTAAGACATGTATGTATATCTGTATAAATACATCACATGTATATATACCTATCGATAAGATATAAATTATATATGTGATTGATTGTATAATTGAATGTCTATAAATATGAGATATGTGCATATATACATATATATACTATAGAGAAGGGGGATTCGCTACTCACAAGTTCTCTTCATTCAAAGATCTTCATGGGGCATGTTAGCTCTCAAAAATGCAGGTTTGAACCACAAGAGGTTGCTAGGCTCTCACAATGTTTTAGGGTAACATACAAGGCTAAAAGATTTGAACCTTCTACTCTTTAGGTGTTGCTAGACCTAGGCGGGTGTACCTATGTGAATGAAGCAGACTTGACTTATCTCCTTAAAGTAATTTACCCACAATGGCAAATGGGAGTGGATAAATGAACTTTATTTTGGTATAGATTGTATAAGCAATATTAAGGCTAAAACTAATATGTTCAGTTAACAGATGTGAAAAATGAATAAAACTAAATGGTGAAGTGATAGAGACTAGTGCCTTACTAGGTGTACGGAGTCAAATGAAAGATCTAAAATAAGTAACTTCTTTCTGGCAGATACTCTAATTGTTTGGCATATAAATTTGAGTTTATAACTTGTATAAACATGCAAAAATATGATTACCAAGCTCTTCTTAATGATCCAAATGTCCTTTTCCAAATTAATGTGATTAATCAAAAGGATTTAATCTTGTCTTGTAGGAACTAGTTAATTGAACCACACAAAAGTAGTAAGTGTGCTCTGATAAATTGAAAATATCCTTGATATTACAATTTAAATAATCAAGAAATGACAAACTTGGAGACAACTTCAACAATACTTTCAATTAACACAACAAACAATTGATACTAGAAATACGCCACCAAATCAAATGACTTCCATTGAAATCTCCATTGTTTCAAACATGCATCATAGTCTCATAATTGTTAAAAATTATAATTTGTTGTATTATTTTCCTATCCGCTATATGTCTATCCTCTTTATTCACTACCAAAAATTGGTATTTATACATCAACAACACGAAAGGACACATCCTTTCATATTCAAATCTAGGCAATCCGTTTACTCGGGCTCTTACTGATGTTCATTAGACACCTGCGAAGACATCATGTAGTTTCCCCGATGTTCTGTGTCTCTTCGACTACAACAGATCAAATATCGCTAAGGTATCTCGTAGTTTCACTGACGTTCTGAGTCTTCCCGACTGTTCTATCCCTTCGGTCTTAAGTATCGCTATAACTCCCACCGATGCAAACATGTCGTTGTGACTTTGTAAGTCGGGCAGACGTTCCTCCGCTTACTTCGTGTCTCGCTAAGATATTTCCTTTGGTCTATTTTCTGATCACCGAGACAATGATTTTCTTGCCGATGAAATGACACTTGGTATGACTCTCCTATCTCTCTCTGATGAAGTCCGTCTTGCCGATGATCATTCCCTCCAAACATATCACCAAGACTTTTACCAATACAATCTGTTGGTGTGACATAGGGGGTTGGCAGGACTCCTTGACTTCATCCTGATAACATTGACAAAATCCTCCTCTGCTTTGTTGGCAAGACCAGATGAGTGTTGTAGGACCTTACTCCAATGGCTTTAGTCTGGGCGACATATCTCATTGTGCTTCGAGTGGTAAGACTCATATAAGCTTGATATGATTCACCCCGATGACTATTGTCTTGTCAATAAGATCCTTTTGTCACTGAGACTGTGAACTACGACTTCCCGATGTGTATCCTCAAATGAAATCTTATCGGTATGACATTCCTGACCTCTTGCCGATATATTGAAAAATAGATGCGTTAATATAAAATAACTTTTTGGATCGGTGAGCCTGCATCATCTTATGTCAATATGACTTATACATTCAAATACTCAGGGTTAGGTGAAATCTATAGGACCAAATGATGAAGACTAACTAAAACATGGGAAAATATGTTATGTAGAGAAAATTTATATACTAATGGTATGGGCTTCTTAGGAAACTAATGAGTATAGATAGCCATAAAATTTTCAAAATTTTACAGTTCTAATAGTGGCTCTATCTGGGGATGAATTATTATGAGATCATTGCAAGGATCCAGATCTCTGGATGAGCAAACCAAACTTTCAAGGTTATGGATTAGTGAGGAGGATGGAATGAAAGGAAATGGAGATGAACATGATCCTATACTATTGTACATGGAAAAAAAAATTATGAAGGAATTTTAGGATTGTCCATGTACTGGCAATTCTTGTTCCTTTTATTTCCTAAACTACTATGCATGGAAAAAAAAATTGAAAGCATTGTCAAGAGTTGTCCATGCACTGGCAACCCTTAAACCTTTGCATTCCCTTTTTAAGAGAAAAATTGCTTCAAAAATTTCCCATGTACAAGCAACCCCTGTTCTTCACCAGTCATGTTTTGTAAGTAATATGAATCTTCCCCTTTCTTACCAACAACAACAAAGGGTCCCAGCCACAAAGCTTCAAATTTCCCATTTTTTCCCTTCTCCTGAGACCTTACATTCCACATTAGCACCATATCATTTTCTTCAAATTTTCTATGTTTTGCTTTTCTATCAAATAAATACTTCATTTGTGCCTGCAACTTCACATTTTGGTTTTGGGCTACTCTTCTTATCTCATCAAGCTCTACCAGCTGCTCCATTCTTTTCTCCATTGGTTCTGGAATATCTATATCTTCCTGAAGGATAAATTTGTAAACTGGTAACAAATTTTGTAAAGGAATCCTAGCTTGTGTTTGATATACCAATTCAAATGGGGACTTTCCAATCGCCTTTTTCACAGTTATTATATCAACCCACACAACCTTCTTCAATTTTGAATCCCAAGCCTTTTTATTCCCACCTAGCATTCTCCTTATGATTTTCAGAAGACTCTTGTTGTTGGAATCTACCTAACCATTAGCTTGCGGATGGTAAGGAGCTGCATAGGAAACAATGATACCATGTGTACTGCAAAAATCTTTGAATTCATTAGATTTGAAACACATCCCATTATCTGTAATCAATCTTAATGGTGTACCAAATCTGGTAATAATGTTATCCATTAAAAAATTGATCACAACTTTACTTGTTGCTTGCTTGGTTGGGATTGTCTCTACCCATTTGGTGAAATAATCAGTAGCTACAAGTATCCACTTATTTCCTCCACTTGATTTCTCTTGTATCTCCCCAATAAAATCAATTCCCCACTGATGAAAAGGGGCTTCAACCTGTAAAGGTCTGAGTGGTAAAGCTCCCTGATACTTCATTTTCCCCAAGAACTTCTGGCATGCTTCACATCTTCTTACGTATGAAAAATAATCATTAAAGACTTTTGGCCAGTAATAACCCACCCTGAGAATCTTATGTGCAGTTGTCTTTGCAGAATAATGGCCTCCACAAACCCCTTCATGCATCTCTCTTAAAACGTGTTTGGCTTGTGACTCATCTAGACATAACAACAACATCCCATCCCTATTTTTCCAAAACAAATCACCTTCCATGAACACATATTTAGATGCTTGCAACTTCAAATTTCTTCTTTGATTATCACTTAATCCTTTAGGGAACTTCATGTGTCTAAGGTAATACATGATGTCTGTATACCAAGAGGTATGATCAATACTTGCAATTGCACTTCCTTCATCTTCTACATTACAAATTTGATTTGCTTCAATATTTGTTTCTGCCATTAACTTGGCCAAGCCCTGACCTCTTACTAATTTGGTGATTTGTATTTCCATATCAAATTCTTGAATTTTATTAATCCACCTGCATCTCTTTCCTGTTACTTCTAACCGTGTTAAGATATATTTAATAGCTACATGAGGGACATAAGAAATCACTTTGGCTCCAACAAGATATGGTCTAAAAGCCTTTGTAGCTTTCACCAATGCAAACACTTGTTTTTCCATTATATCATATTTCAATTCTGACCCCTACAATGACTTGTTGAAAAAGGACACAGGCTGCTCATGACCTTCCTCATTCTTCTATAACATAACAACAACTATAGTGTGTAATGAAGCAAATGAAAATATTTGAAAGGGTTTTGCAAAATCTGGAGATTTAAGGACAAGGGCCTCTTTGATGGCCTTTTTGATGGATATAAAAGCTTCTAGTGCCTCTGTAGTCCAATCTATTTTTTGTCCCTTAGCATTTTTTATATGGGCTTAATAATTTCAGCAAAATTAGACACAAATCTCCTAAAAAATTTGATTTGTCCAAAAAATGATTGGATGGCCTTGACAGTCTTAGGAATAGGGATTTTATCTATGGCCTCAATCCTCTCAAGATCTATTCTAATTCCCTCTTTTGACACAATATGTCCTAAGAGCTTTCCCTCTATGACTACAGAATGACATTTTTTAGGGTTCAGACTAATACCATATTCCAAAGCTTTAATAGATATTTTTTCCAAATGTTCTACATGATCTTCAACCCTTTTCGAATAAGCAGTAAGGTCATCCTGATATACTACCATTATAGCATTAATCAAGTCTGCAAATGCTACATCCATAGCTCTTTGAAAGGTTGCTCCTGCATTTGTGAGACCGAATGGCATTCTCACATAAACGTATGTCCCCCATGGGGTTGTAAAAGTTGTCTTGTACTGCTCAGATTCTTTGACTTTGACCTGATTGTAACTAGAGAACCCATCCATCATAGATAACAACTCACACCCTGTTACTTTATGTAGTACAGCCTCCATATTAGGTAGAGGGTAATTATCCTTGAGGGATGCCATATTTAGATTTTTGAAGTCTACACATAGTCTGATATCCCCGTTCTTCTTCCTCATAGGAACCAGGTTCGAAACCCATGTTGAATGCCTGATTGGTTTGATGATACCCCCATCTCCATGCTTTGCCAATTCCTCCTGCATTTTTGGTTCCAGTGTTGGGTTAATAGGTCTTTGCTTCTGCCTAAATGGCTTTGCATCTGGTTTCAATGAGATTTCGTGTTGAAACAAATCCTCCCTATATGCTTTGAGATCCTCATAAGACCATGCAAACACATGTTTATATTTTCTCAATAATGCAATCAACATTCTTTGAATTGTCGGGCTTATTTTCTTTCCAATGTATAATTTTCTTGGTGCCAACTCAGTCCCTAAATTGACCTCTTCAATATCCTCCCTCTTGACTGGTTTCTGCTTCATGAGGAACCGATCATTTCCATCATATACCCTCTCCAATGCTACTAGCCCTTTGGGAAGTTTATTAGTTCTGAGCTGTAAGACCTCTTTCCCGAATACTGTCTGCTTTCCATCTACTTCTTCAACAAAGGCATTGAAATCAATTTCTTGAGCTTCATATTGATCTATACAGTGAAGAAATTTAAGGAGGTCAACATCATCATTAAAAAATTTCCAATGGTATATATTGTCAGGCACAACGGGTCTTGTTTTAAACTCAATTTGAGATACTCCAGCCAATGTGATATCATCTCTTCTTAGTGCTACATTGGCTAAAAATTCTACCATTATGTTTTTCGACCTATCAATCCACTCAATAGAGAAAGCATCAAACAACTCAATTGTGTCCCATACAACATTCCTATATTGCTTCAACCTCTTGTGTTTTGCTGCATATTTTAATTTAACTTGAGAAACAACTAGCTCAAAATCCCCTAGAATAGCTAGCAACTTGATTTTATGTTTTATAGCCATATTCAAACCTGTTAATAAAGCTTCATACTCTGCCATGTTGTTCGTACATTCAAATGCTAGAAAAAATGAATATTTAAATGTAACTCCTTCAGGTGAAACAAATACTATTCATGTTCCATTACCTTCTTGGCTACATGCTCCATCAAAGTACATTTTTCACACGCCATCACAGTTTTTTGCAACATGTTTATCAATTGGATCAACACTGACTAATTCTGGCTGAGCTGGTTCTATCTTAAAATTTCCAAGATCCACATCACAAAAGCAATTGACTTGATCTTGAGGTACACAATCTACAATTTGGTTCATCCTTGGCTCCCTGTACAACTTAACTTCTTGACCCTTCACTAGAATTGTTGCATAAGATAAATCAAATTGGACATTTCCCTCAACCGTTGTCGTCCACTATCTTGATAGAAGCTTCCCAAACTGAGGAGGGGTATCAATTATAGTTATAACTATATTATAGGCCACCTGAGGATAAGCAGCTAATTTGATTTCAACATCTTTCATAACACCTACTATTGGAATAGGCCTGGTATCCATTGCATAACACTTCCCTTCATTAGTATCTACCCACATGCCAAGCTATTTCATAACTCCCACTAGCATGATATTGATAGCAGCACCAAAGTCTATCATGCAATTCCTTAACAATTTTTTGTTTATAAGCAGCGTGGTGAAAAAAGGATCAACTTGTGGGGAATTTACCAATACATCATTTAAACACACTTCTGGGACAATCACCTTCTCTTGCTTATTAACCGTTTTAGTGGCCATCTGATTTTTAAAACTTATACTTTTCTTGTTTCCATTTGATATCAATTGAATTGCACTATCCCTATACTCCTTAATTCTCATCATCTCGAGCAGTGGGACAAACATTTTTACCTAAGATAAAGCTTGAGAGAAGTCAAAAGAAGAACCCTCTACCTTAATTACTTTCTTTTTCTCTACTGTTTCTCCTTTGTTTTCTTCCTTTTGGAAAAGCTTCTGCTTTTCTTTGTATAAATCTTTGTTCTCCTCCTTTGGGACAAGGATATGTTCATTCTTATCATGTTGCATTTTTTTTCTTCAAAACTCTTGGTATTACTTCTCTATCTTTCATAAATACTCCCCTGGCAACGCCTTCCTTTTCATTCCTTGTCCTATTTCTTAATCAATACTTTCTCTTTCCTTGTTCAACTGTAGCAATGGTTAACCTTTTTATTTCCTCATCAGTGGGTCTGCTCATATTGTATTGAGCAGGCATCTCAACAGAGTGTTGTTCTACATGATTTTCTTCATAATCAGAAAAAACTTCTTGTTCAGCCATGTGGACATTGCACCTTTGATTTGAAACATCGTACTCATAGCCTTCATCTTCTGAAGATGAATATTTCTCCTCAATGAGGTGAAAAGTATTTCAGGTCAAATACACTGTGTGATCCTCTCCTTTGTTACCCATTAACATTCCTTCTTCCTGCATTTCTTGGGATACAACACAGTGGTCTGGGGAATGTGGCCCATCACAACCTTCAAACCAAAGATTATTATTGACCATATATGCTCCCTTCTTCCTTAATGGATCAGGTGTTTCTTTGTTCCTAGGTCTATCTATTACAGTTTTTCCATCCTTCCAATTTGTATTGTAAGGCATGTCATGTAACCTAGGCCTCTCATTTTTGTACGTGTTCTCCTATTTTTACTGATAATTATTGACTTGCTGAGGAACCCTAGGATTATCTCTCTTACAGATCATCCTAGTAGCCTTCCTATTGTTTTCAATGCTTAGTGCTATCTTTTTGGATTTAGCTAAATCTCTTGGAAACCTATTTCCTAGTTCATACCCTGTTTTTGGATCGAATGCATTCAAATAAATACTCAATGCTATAGAGTTTGGCAACTTTGACCCAGGTGGTATCTTATTCTGCAATTTGTTGAATCTCCGGTTAAAATCATAAATTGACTCATTATGATTTTTTTGAATCCATACTAGTTCATGAAAAGCAGCATCTGGTGCACATAGATTTCCATACTGTTCGAGAAATCAATCCTGAAATTCTTGGATAGAATCAACAAAAGCTGTTGGCAGGCTATTGAACCAATCCCTAGCTTCTTCGGTGAGTGACATCATGAACAACCTCATATGTAAATATTCATATGGTATGTCCAAATCTTGGACAAAAGCATTAAAACTCCTCAAATGATCTTCAACAGTAATTGCACTACTCCCTATAAATTTAGGAACAAGACTTCTCCAACTGCTATCCATAAGGTAAGGATATAATTGAAACCCTGTCAAATCAAACTATCTAATCATTGTTGTGTATTGCTGAGGGGGAGGGTTATGCAAGTGTTGATACTAGTACACTGGATTATTGTATTGTGTATGAAGATATGGCACATATTGTTGACCATGAGGTGGCTGTGCATTTGTATGTTGTGATGCGGTATACGGTGGATGGTTTGGCTGCATGTATTGATTTCCTATCTGACTCTGAGGAGCCTTTGGCTGATTTGATGGCCCTGCATTATTGTTTCCTTGCTTATGAGGTGATATATACTTTGAAAGACTAGTTGTTTGAACCTTTATTTGGGCTTCCTGCAATTTCAAGTCTTGGAGTTCCTTTATCTTTCAAAAACTCTGTTGTTCCTGTTCTGCCTTTGCCCTTTCTACTTCTTGTTTCTGAAACTCCAACTATAGGTCTAATTCTTTGTTAGTGAAGAACTCAAAATTTTCTCGAGGGGTTACATTATCAATGGGCTCATTTTGGTTACCCTCCATTCTTTGATCATTTTCCTGTTGATACTTGATTCCTTCAGCCTCAAGTTTAGCATCAAATTCCACCTGTTTCTGAGGATTATAAAAAGGATTTCTTTTTTCTTCAGAAGTACAAGGTTCTCCACTTGAACTATCTCTCCATGTATCATAACGGTCATATGTCTTACAATGTGGTCTTGATGCTATGTCTTTGTTTGTTATGCACATGTCATCATCTATCTTCTTACCCTTATCATCCTTATGTAGCCACTTACTGTTGCCAGTAGGACCTCCTTTGTATTGGGATCTTTTACCATTCATGTTGAATTGATGCAATTTTCTTGTCAGAGTCACCACTCACTTTGTTAAAAGTGAGAAAAATGAAATTATTCCTCATTTTATCCCCAGCGGAATCACTTTTTCTAAAACTTCTCAAATTATGAATCTTTCTTCAATGACTCTATATGATGGTCTTCAACCAGATATTCTACAATAACTACCCAACAGAGTCGCCAATTTGTTAGCTCTCAAAAATGCAGGTTTGAACCACAAGAGGTTGCCAGGCTCTCACAACATTTTAGGGTAACAGACAAGGCCAAAAGATTTGAACCTTCTACTCTTTAGGTGTTGCTAGACCTAGACGGGTGTACCTATGTGAATGAAGCAGACTTGACTTATCTCCTTAAAGTAATTTACCCATAATGGCAGATGGGAGTGGATAAATGAATTTTATTTTGGTATAGATTGTATAAGCAATATCAAGGCTAAAACTAATATGTTTAGTTAACATATGTGAAAAATGAATAAAACTAAATGGTGAAGTGATAGAGACTAGTGGCTTACTAGGTGTATGGAGTCAAATGAAAGATCTAAAATAAGTAACTTCTTTCTGGCAGATACTCTAATTGTTTGACATATAAATTTGAGTTTATAACTTGTATAAACATGCAAGAATATGATTACCAAGCTCTTCTTAATGATCCAAATTTCCTTTTCCAAATTACTGTGATTAATCAAAAGGATTTAATCCTGTCTTGTAGGAACCAGTTAATTGAACCACACAAAAGAAACAAGTGTGCTCTGATAAATTGAAAATATCCTTGATATTACAATTTAAATAATCAAGAAATGACAACCTTGGAGACAACTTCAACAATACTTTCAATTAACACAACAAACAATTGATACCAGAAATACGCCACCAAATCAAATGACTTCCATTGAAATCTCCATTGTTTCAAACATGCATCATAGTCTCATAATTTTTAAACATTGTAATTTGTTGTATTATTTTCCTATCCGCTATCTGTCTATCCTCTTTATTCGCTACCAAAAATTGGTATTTATACATCAATAGCACGAAAGGAAGCATCCTTTCACATTCAAATATGGGCAATCCATTTACTCAGGCTTTTACTAATGTTCATTAGACACCCGTGAAGACATCATGTAGTTTCCCCAACGTTCTATGTCTCTTCAACTACCACAGATCAAATATCACTAAGGTATCTCGCAATTTCACTGATGTTCTGAGTCTTCCTGACTATTATATCCCTTTGGTCTTAAGTATCGCTATAACTCCCACCGATGCAAACATGTCATTGTGACTTTATAAGTTGGGCAGACGTTCCTTCTCTTACTTCGTGTCTCATCGAGATATTTCCTTTGGTCTATTTTTTGATCACTAAGACAATGATTTTCTTGCCGATGAAAAAACACTCAATATGACTCTCCTATCTCTCTCTGATGAAGTTTGTCTCGCTGATGATCATTCCTTCCAAACATATCGCCAAGAATTTTACCAATACAATCCATCGGTGTGACATAGGGGATTGGCAGGATTCCTCAACTTCATCCCGATAACATTGACAAAATCCTCCTCTACTTTGTTGGCAAGACTAGATGAGTGTTGTAGGACCTTACTCCAATGGCTTTAGTCTGGGCGACATTTCTCATTGTGCTTCGAGTTGTAAGACTCATATAAGCTCGATATGATTCACCCCGATGACTATTGTCTTGTCAATAAGATCCTTTTGTCACTAAGACTGTGAACTGTGTCTTCCCGATGTGTATCCTCAAATGAAATCTTATCGGTATGACATTCCCGACCTCTTGCCGATATACTGAAAAAGAGATACATTAATATAAAATAAATTTTTGGATAGGTGAGACCTGCATCATCTTATGTTGATATGACTTATACATTCAAATACTCAGGGTTAGGTGAAATCTATAGGACCAAATGATGAAGACTAACTAAAACATGGGCAAACATGTTATGTAGAGCGGATTTATATACTAATGGTATGGGCTTCTTAGGTAATAATGAGTATAGATAGCCATAAAATTTTCAAAATTTTACAGTTCTAACAGGGCAAACTACCCTAAACTATCTCAAGGAACAACGCAAAAGTTCTAGAATTAGAAAGAGCGGGTCACAAAAATTCTCTAGACAAATTGACAAGCTCTCGGCCAAAGGACAACAACGCAAAATATGGATGAAAGTGCGGCGCGCTGGCATCCTAGAGGTGCGTTGGCATCTCATACGAACTAGAAAGCAAGTTTATCATGGAAAATGACAAAGTGGCTACTTCTACTCTAATTGCTAAGAAATCTTAGAATGTAGGAAAGTAACAAAATTGAAATAGAGTGAAGTAGAACTAATAAAGATAAGAAGAAGAAAGGAAATTATTACAATCACACAAGTGATGAAACCTTTAGTAAGTGAATGTCTTTAAAACATGTATGCATAATATCTAGAGAAAGTGTTGGGACTGTATAGGGGTTTGCCTTAGTCAAACCCCCATTTTGGTGTTCCCGCCTCCACAAACAACCATATAGATACAAAGAAATGAACAAAGCATGTGGTGAAAGCAAAACCCGCTCTAGGAGTAGAACTTGCACCACCAAGTATGAGTAATAAAAGCAATCCCCACCTGAGGAGGAGAACCTGTATCATAAAAGAGGTGATAAAAGAAATACCCGCTCGAGGAGGAGAACCCGTATCACAAAAGAGGTGATAAAAGTAATCCCCGCTCAAGGAGGAGAACTCGTATCACAAAGTAAAAATGCAATAGGAAGGAGGTATGAAATCCCAAGATGCTCACAAGTTTGAGATAAGGGAGATAGAACTGCAAGCTTAAGGAAGCCAAATGAGGAGAGAAATAGAGCTGCAAGAGCCAAGAGTGTTGTTGTAATGAGCTTGTGAAAGCTTGAGAGTGTTGCAAAGGGTGGTTCCAAGGAGTGGAAAAGGAAACTAGAAATTGGAATGAATCTAAAGTGAAGCTAGAAGCAGAAGAAGAGTTGCAAATGAAGTGAAAAGATAACATTTAAGGAAGGAAAAGAAGCTTCCTAGGCGGTTACAAGGCATCTTGAGTCATTACCACCGACCAAAGGAGGTGAAAAGTGGAAAACATGCGTGGAAATGATTGTTTGAAAATTGAAATGTCACAGGACACTAGTGTGGCACACAAACATCCACGCAGCGCGCTAGTGTCTAGAAATGTCACGCTACAAAATGACGTGAACGGAAAAAGCACAAAGTTCAATGCAAAGTTGACGTGTGAAGGGTAGCTGTTGAAAAGGGGTGTTGGAGCATCTTGGGAGGGAAAAAGGCTGATGCAGGGGCTAAAATGAGCCTACACAAGTTCTATGGGAGCAGACACTAAAGTGGATGCAAGAATGAATGCAAAATTTCAAGGGGTGCAATTTTACGACAATACATTTTTCCCCCACTTTAGCGGGTATATGAATTTGTGCTAATATGCATGCTAAAGGAAATATACGAAACATAAATAACATCATATGCCAAAAGGATAGTATAGAGGAAGCAAACAACTCTTCAAACCATAGAAGCTGCCCCCAGGCTAGAGACCTGCAAAATAGATGCATTAGACAAGAAAAACCTACGCTAGGTAACAATGTTAGAACATAAAAAAATAAAGTATTTAAGTTAGCAAAGTAAAAGAGACCTTGATGTAGAAGGTTATCTCAGTACTATGTGTTGTCCCCAAATTAAGAAATAACACATAGAAGAATTCTAAAATGAAGAGAGAAAGGGTATATACACAGGATGAAGAAGATGTAGATCTTCAATCTGGTATATACAAAAGAGAAGAGAAGAGAGAATTTAAGTTAGGCTAGCAGACCTGCAAGGAAGGTGTCCTCCAAGATCTCTCACATGAAGGATACCCGGAAAAGCTCCTTACAGACTCACAAAATTGCAAGGAAGGTGTCCTCCAAGATCTCTCGCATGATGGATGCCCGAAAAAGTGCCTTACAGACCCATAGACCTACAAGGAAGGTGTCCTCCAAGATTTTTCACATGAAGGATACCCAGAAAATCACCTTACAGAACTACAGACCTGGAAGGAAGGTGTCCTCCAAGATCTCTCACATGAAGGATACTCAAAAAAGTGCCTTACAGACCCGCAGACTTGCAAGGAAGGTGTCCTCCAAGATCTCTCACATGAAGGAAACCCAAAGAAAGCACCCTATAGACCTGTAGACTTGTAAGGGAGCGATCCCCAATATATCTTGCATGGAGGAAGCTCAGAAGAAGAGCCCCACAGACCCACAGACCTATAGGGAGGTATCCCCAAAGATCTCTCACATTGAGGAAACCCAAAGAAGGGGACTTTGTAGAGTTGGAAAACAGCTCCTACAAAGCAACATGTTTACCTATAGATAGAACATGTCTGAAAGGGGCCACATAGGAAATCAATCAAATTGGAAGGATTTCAAAGGGGTCCCTCGAGAACCCTTCAAAAGAAGAGGGGTCCACTCAAGGGACGTGCTATTTGAAAAGCGATTTTTAGTCAGGCCGCCCCCAAGCTAGATGTGAATGAATTAATTTGAAGGAGAAAAGCTTTCAAAGAGGTCCCTCGGGAACCCTTAAAAAGTAAAAAGGGGTCCACTCAAGGGAAACTTCATTTGAAAGACATAGAGAAGAGAGGGGGTCCTTAAGAAGGAAACACATCTCCAAAATGAGTTATCATTGCCCCCAACATACAGGGGAGGAGAACTATGCAAGATACTTAGATCATACAAGATAGAGGTAAATCTTGATATCACTTGTCATGCGAAGAAAAGGTAGGTGCATCAATCAAACGAGAGTTTTTTGGCTCCTGAATCAAGAAGTTGTTGTGTTTTATCTTTCAAGGCCTTGCATTCACTAATGGAATGGCCAAGCACTCGATGGTATGCACAGAAAGAATGTTTTTCTTTATCATGTTCATGAGATTTCTTGTGTGTATGAGAAGGAAGAGTGATTAAGCGGGATTTTAGAAGCCTCAACAAGATATGCTCTTGCTCAAATAAGGAATGAGGAGCAGGAAGCAAACCTTTCTCTTATGGAGAAAATTTTGTTTGCTTAGAAGAAGAAGGCATGAAGATAGCAAACAAAGGAGGATCTACATGGAGAGTATTATTCCAACAAAGGGGATCATACTCCTCTACGAGATTGCCATTATCTTTCCTAATAGGATTACCAACATTAACCTTTTTAATATAAGTGTGATCATCTTATTCAAAAGGAGGAAGATCGGCATTAAGGATATTACAAGTTCTATTGCTCACAATACCCCGCAATATACAAGAGTAACCGTCATCAATAGCGGGTTTGGATGAAGTTATCAGAAGGTCTGAGTAGATCGGGTCAACTTTATATTCCCTAATGAAGGAGTCTATAAAGTCTAAGGAACCCCAATCATCACCAAGACATGCATTTTCTTGAGCAGAGGTAGAAGGAGTAGACTTAGTATTCCTTGTTTCAGAAGGATCTTCTTTAGGGACATCTATCTCAATAGTATCCTTTGTAGTAGGTACTATTGGAGTAAACATCGACATATTGGAAGAAACTAAAGGAATAAGAGTAGGCACAACTAAAACCTAACCAACAACTACCATCTCACATAAGTGCATAGCCTCAGGGTCAATCTTAACTATGACTACTTGATTGTTACAAATGAACTTAAGAGATTTATACAAGGTAGATAGGACTACACCCATAGCATGAATCCACGGTCTACCTAGAAGAAGGTTATAAGGTAACTTTTCTACCATAACATATACAAGGGTGGGTATAGTGACAGGTCCCAACCTCAAAGGCAAGACTATCATGCCTAGGGCTTGTCGATCGACATTATCAAACCCACGAATGACAACTGAAGAAGCATTAAGAGAAGATGAATCAATATTAATTTTAGGCAATAGGTCAATGCTACATGCATTGAGCTTCGAACCGGTGTCAACGAGAGTACGTCTAATGTTGGTATTATTAATGTTAACTATAATCATTGGAGGGTTTGCTTGCTTTTGTGCTTCCGAAGGTGGGAGTTCCTACGGATAGAACGTAATATTTGATGAATTCGCACGAATATGAGCTATCAACGCATTAGCATCTATCGGCCTAGCAGAAGAAGGCAAGAGGATCTTTTGCGAGGCTTCTTGAAGCATACCTTGGTAAACCAGAGCAGACTAAAGCAAGTCCCACAGTGAGATCTTAGTTGGAGTAACTTGGAGTTGCTCGCCAAGATCCTAATCATTGGGTGCTTTAGTCATATATTTAGGTGCTTGAGGAAGGATTGGTTGTTTATTCATACTATTCTTATAAGTATGGGATACCTTTCTATAAGAGCGAGCCATAGAAAGATTAGGAGAGTCACTATCAAATGGAACACTACCAATAGAATAAATCCTTTTAGAAGGACTAGTAGGAGTCACATAAATAACTGGTCTCTTAGGCCTTTGAGGGGCGACAGAGACATAGATTATGTTTACAAACTCATCAAAACTAGTGGAATAATTTGAAGACATATTCTCAACATCGATCCAAACAGGATCAAATGTGGAAGGAGACTCATCATTCGCTAATGCATCATCTTGGAAGAGAGTGCATCAAAACAAAGATGAGATTCATCATTCACAAATGCAACATCTCTAGAAGAGAGTGCATTGGAATGAAGGATAGATTCATTTTTCACAAATGCATCATCTCTATTGGAATTAAGAGAAGGTAGGGTAACATTAAGAAAGCTATCAATGATTTCATCTTCTTGCAACAAAATATCCTCTGAAGCCAGAGGACTTTTGTGAGAAGGATTGAAGATATCAAGTGACATAGGAAAAGCTAAGTCGCCATCACATGCCTGAAATGAAACACCATTAACACTTTAAATAAAATTAGATACTAAACTAATAAAAGAAGATATTAAATTCATTATGATTTTTTCGGTATTTTCTATGTTCTAGTAATTCACATTTTTGAAGGTCTTCAAAGTATAATTTAAGGTTGGAACTTGTATCAGTCCCTAAAATTTAGTTGTTGAAGGCACAATATTTTAGGGATTGAACTAGTTCTCTAGGAGACCTATCCAATGGTGCAAACGATTCTAAATTCTTAGCACCGAGTCAAAAGTTATGACCCCACCAAGTAGGGGTAAATAAATTTCTAGTTTTTTTAAAAATATCCTTCTTCATGTCAGGTTCACCAAAATGTAGAGAAGGTGGATTCACTACTCATGAGTTCTCTTCATTCAGAGAGCCTCACAGGGAAAACTTCCCTAAACTACCTCAAGGAATAGTGTGAAAGTTCTAGAATTAGAAAGAGTAGGTCACGGAGATTCTCTAGGCAAACTAACAAGCTCTTAGCCAAAGGATGACAATGCAGAATACAGACAAAATCACGATGTGCTGGTGTCCCAGAGGTGCGGTGGTGTCTCGTACAAACCAAAAAGCAATTTTATCATAGAAAATGATAAAGTGGCTACTTCTACTCTAATTGCTAAGACATCTTAGAATGCAGGAAAGTAACATAATTGAAATATAGTGAAGTAGAATTGATAAAGATAAGAAGAAGAAAGGAAATTATTACAACCACGCAAGTGATGAAACCTTTAGTACATGAATGTCTTCAAAACATGCATGCATAATATATGGAGAAAGTGTTGGGGCTATATAGGGGTTTGCCTCAGTCAAACCCCCATTTTGGTGTTCCCACCTTCACGGACATCCAGATAGATAGAGAGAAATGAATAAAGTGTGTGGTGAAAGGAAAACCCGCTTCAGGAGTAGAACCCGCACCACCAAGTGTGAGTGATAAAAGTAATCCTCACTCAAGGAGGAGAACCCATATCATAAAGTAAAAATGCAATAGGAAGGAGGTATGAAATCCCAAGATGCTCACAAGTGTGAGATAAGGGAGATATAACTGCAAGGCTTAAGGAAGCTAAATGAGGAGAGTAATAGAGCTGCAAGAGCCAAGAGTGTTGTTGTAATGAGCTTGTGAAAGCTTGAGAGTGTTGCAAAGGGTGGTTCCAAGGAGTAGAAAAGGAAACTAGAAGTTGGAATGAAGCTAAAGTGAAGCTAGAAATAGAAGAAGAGTTGCAAATGAAGTGAAAAGATAGAATTTAAGGAAGGAAAAGAAGCTTCCCAGGAAGTTACAAGGCATCTCAAGTTGTTACCACTGACCAAAGGAGGTGACAAGTGGCAAACATGCATAGAAATGATCATTTGAACTTTGAAATGCTACAAGACGCTAGCACGATGTGTAGACATCCACGTAGCGTGCTAGTGTTCGGACATGTCACGCTACAAAATGATGCAAACGGGAAAATCACAAAGTTTGATGCAAAGTTGATGCGTGAAGGGTAGCTGCTAAAAAGGGGTGCTAGAGCATCTTGGGAGGGAAAAAGGTTGATGCAGGGGATAAAATGAGCCTACACAAGTTCTAGGGGAGCAGACACTAAAGTGGATGCAAGAATGTATGTGAAATCACAAGGGGTGCAATTTTATGACTATACATATACACATGTCGATAAACACGTATGTGTTGACAAATAGGAATGTCCATACGAGTATCTCGATATATGTATATGTACGTATACATGAATATAGATCTATGTATATATACATACGATATTGTATATGAAATGTTAACTTGATCTCATTCATTCGAATAATAAATGGATTATTTAGAAAAAATTATTGTCAAGGAATATATATATATATATAGCATATAATGCTATTTAACAATGATTATATATATGTACGTATATATATATATATATATATATATATATTTATTTATTATGTCTGATTCTTGATGAATATATATTATGACTAATAAAATGTAGATATAGCATTGCATATTATAGCGCAATGTTAAATGATTAAACTGCATATATTATCATTGATAAATGCAATGGAAATGTATAAGTTTATAAATTGTTGCACATAGGTCATATTTAATGAATAGAACATAATGTTAAAATGTTGCACACTATACAAAGCAATGTGCAGAGTCTATAAAAAGGGAAGTGGAAGAATCATATGTTAAGTGTTGAATGCTTTGAAAATGACCAAGTTAGCCAAGTAAAATGCAACCAATAAGAGTATTGACTTATTCTTCTGTGAAACAACAAGCTAACTAATAGGGAATATAGTAAATTGTTGGTGCCATATTATGAACTCAGTGAATCAATAGAAGTTTCTAAAAACCTATAAGTCAATTTCGAGATTAGAACTTGTGCATATATGAATCAATCAACATGTTGTTGGCAAGAAAAGAGTCAACATGTTGTTCTGTTTGGATGAGTATTGAGATAGGAATTTTCCACCTTTTGATAATCAAGTTGAGTCGATTGAATTGAGTTGAGAAGTGTCATTTCGTAGGACTTGTTTCTAGCCTGTAGATGCTAATTTTTGGGTATAAATACGAGGCACTCTTACCTCATTTGGATACACTTTTTACTACGTATTATTACACTTCTCCATTTTGTTGCATTTTATTTGTGACATTCCTATTTTGAAAAGAGGTAATTGTGAGGAAATATTAGTGAAAGGAATTGAGAGGGATTTTTTGATAAGCTGATTTTAAGAGAGATTCAAGCTTAAGAACTAGTGAGTCAATTGGATTAAAGTGATTAATAGGAATGAGATTATATTCTCTTTATGTTTATTTTCTTTTCTGAAAGATTGAATGTATTGAATGTTTTATTTGGAATTGCATTTGATTGCTTGAAATAGAGTAATGATCTATTTTCTTATTGGAAAGGAAAAGAGTCTTGTTGATATGATTTCCTTATGAGTGTTTGTATTTACTCCATATTAATGAGTGATTGTTTATCATCAATATTATTATATACTAGGATTGATGAAACGGGAATAGCTTGTTAATTTGTTTATGAAAAGTTAATTTGTAGACTTAGAAAGCTCAATGTTATACCTGGGATTAGAATATCCATTGAAGGGGATAACTTATGTTTATGCTTTATTGGTAGAGATACTATTGTGTTATGGGAAAAGGGAACAAGTTGTTTTTGAGGTTAATGATTAAACCTATTGAAGGAAATTACCTATGCATAGAATATAATGGCCTAAAGTCAAATCAAGCTAGAGTAGTACATATGTGAATAGAATGACTATCACTCAAAGTACTGAGTGAGAATACATTGGCCAAAGTAGTGTGATTTCCTTTGGTTGAGCTATCAATTCACTATGTTCCTTTTATGCATGCTAGTTTAGGATTGTAGTGTCTACAAGTTCTAGTTATGTAGGGCACAACACTAAGCTTAGAGTGGTTGTAGTTATGAGGTTACTCTACCAATCTCTTCGTTGAATGGTAGGGTCATCTATTAGATGATAGATGTGTGAGGGACCACATTTGAGTTTGTGGTTGGCGGAAAAACATTTGAGTGATACTTCTCTGATGTAGAGCATGGAGGCAGTTTCAAACTGTATACAATTCAAACCAAAAACAACTTTTCAAGTTATATAGTCCCAACTTCACCTTATTCCACCAAACCTTCAAGTTTCCCTTGTAGCCATCCAAACAATGGATTTTGTGCACATTTCTCTTAAAACTCCTCAAAACCACAAAGAAAAGGTGTTTTAGACACCCATTACCCTTCTCTTTAACATATCTCAAAACCTAATGTGCTTGTTTTGGAACAACCCCATTGAAATTGGACTAAAACGCTAAACAAGGTTCCAATTAGCCCAAATTTACAAAGCAACCCTCTCCTCAACAACCTTACAACCAAAAATTCCTTTGGATAGTCTTTTACCAAGTTATAAAACCTCCAAATCCAACACTCTTTTCCAAAGAAGCGACCTCTAAGTCAACAAACCTTGAAACCCTCATTTAAGCCACTTTCCAAGAGGGATTATTGGAAATCACCATTCTAGACCTTTTCTCACTTTTGCAATGCCTCCAAAACCTCAAGATATGCATGCACATGCTTAAAAATCCATTACCCAACCTTTATCAACAATGTTTCACCAAACTCCTATCTAAAACCACCATTTTCAAGCCAAAATACAAGAAACCACAACTAGGGTATCACTTTAAAACTCATAGAAAGCCTCCCCTACTCTCAAAATCCACATAAAGACACCATCCTATATCTACTTATGACATTCCACCAATAATTTACAAGATTCACCGGTGGAATGGCTTAATTTCCCATTTTGGGCCTATCAAAACCTTAAACCCTATTTCTCTGGCCGCCTATAGTAATTTGTCCACCAAATTCTTCAAACTTAATAAAAATAACTCAAACCAACTCTAGAATAATGTGATCACATATACCCATCAATTAAAATTCAATTTAGTATGAAGGAAAACTATATGGAGCTGTACAGATCAAAAGAGTAGTAGATTTTATGGAAAAATACATAAATTTTAAGATCTTTTCAATGATTTCTTCAATCAAAACTTCATCAATCTGATTACATTGAGTTCCCCAAACATTTATAGACTTTTCCCTCCAAAAAAAAACTACCTAAACTAACTCAAATGACCATTTGAATCCATTTGACCATCGACATTCCTACTTTGTACTTTTACATCTTTTCATGACAACAATTCTAACAATTTTGCAAAATATGATAATATGGACTCAAACTGACCCCCTAGATGACTTCAACATTACAAATGGTCTACAATGACCTTATTTTCTTGACAAAATACTTGACACACCAAAATTTATCAAAAGACCTTATTTATAAAACTTGCAAATTTAAACTCTCATGGTGCCCCTATACCATTCTCCTCCTCAGTTGGCAACCAATATTTGAAGGGAGATTCTTGGACCATCTATATCTATTTCTTTGAAGCTTGATTGACCTATGTATGTAATATTTGGAAAAATTGTAATATGTGGAATATTATTTTGGAAATGAAATCAAGGCTTGGAATTTGTTATGTCATTTATGCTCATTTGTTCTCTTTTGGAAAAGAAAATTTTAATGAAACATAGTTATTTAGTTGAAAGTGAAAACTTACGAAATTTTACTTGCATGAACAATTGGCATGTTACAAATATCCAACCAATTATATAATCAAGTTAATGAAAAGTAGGATAGGACTATTTTGCAAATGAATCTAGCTACCCAAAACTCTCCAAACTGAATCCAATTACCCAACACTCTCCAAGTGCCCAAGCACACAATTTTGACTTAATAATCCTAGAAAATGAACAAAGCCAACTCTCGCCAAGTGCCAAGCTCCATAAATGTTATGCAAATGCCATCAAAACCAATCATGAAATTTCAATATTAATTTGGTGGTTTGTATACAACATTTTTGCTCAATGCCAAGTTTTAGAGTAATTATGCAAAAGGCATCAAAACTTTAAGTTAGAATATCCTTGATAGTTGTCTATGGCACACAAGCAATGAATTTGCACCAATCAATTATGGTATATATTTTTTTAATAACTTTAACTAAGGTGTATGCATGCTTCTCCATCATTGAATACCTTAATTTTGTCCCTTCCAAGGGTCACTAAAGAATCATATAGGTTGTTCATAACCTTCTTCAATATTTTCTAGGTTGCACCTTCACATCGTTTTCTAATTGTCTCTTTGGAGTTTTCATTTCTTATGTTGTTCTTTGTAGAAGGTTCTATTTCATAGAGATAACTTTATATCTCATTAGATGTATATAAATTAAAAATGTTTTAGTTTTGAAACTTGATAAATTTGTAATTAAAATATGTTTTAGAACTTTGAAACTTGATAAATTTTTAATTTAAATATTTTGATTTAATGACATGTAGATCTCTTTATTTATATACATAAATATGGCTGATGATCGTGGATCTCACCATTCTCCTCAAATTCTCACCATTCTCCTCAATCTGAGGAGAATGCTTAGACTAGAATGAATTTTATGAGAAGAGTATTAGGAGATTAGAAAATACATTGAGATATTTAGAGAAAACCATTTATAACTCCCCTAATATGTCCAATAGAGACAGATTAGTCACTATTAGAGACGATATTTTATGTATGATTGGTGTCATTTGATCATATAATCCTTATGACGATGTTAGCATTGAGAAGTTTTATTGGTCTCTTGCCAAGAGTGCTACTGGCACAAAGAAATGGAAACTTATTAGTAAGTTAGTTTCACAAGATAATGTGCATAACATGTTCCCTTTTTATAAGGGAAAAGCTAGAATTAGAGGATATATAGTTACTAGGTGTATAGATGAGCTTGTTGCTCCATTTACATATCCTAGATGGTTGGAAGCTCATCGTAGATGACCTCATAATGATGAGATTCTACCTTATTTTTGTAAACAATTATATGTAGAGTTTCATTTACAGATAGATGTGGACTACACATCTTTTCTTGAGTTGTTGGATAGGCCAAAGGTAGGTTTTCTGAAAAACCTGAGTATCGACGTCCAAATTTTCCACCACCCGTTAACAAGAGGACATTAGTTGATCCAAACCTTTTGTTTTTTCCAAAATGTTTGGAATTAGTGACAGTAGGGGATACAACAACAAGCCCCACCAAATCTAATATATTTTTATAGTATTGCCACCATTACCACACAGATCGATTAGATGTCATCTGATCATGTTAGTAGATACTTATTATGGTCGCAAATTATCCTTCCTCCCACTAAGGCTACATCTAGTACTTATGATCCGTTTATTCATGTCGATCTACCATTGACATCAGATGTGGCCCATATGAGTGACACAACAATGTGTAATGTGTGTGCAGTCTCCATTACTAATTTACTAGTGTAGTGTAGGAAAAAGTATCCCTTTTCAAACTTAATTTGGGAATTAAGAATATTAAATAAATGAACTAAATTATGCCTTAATTTAGTGTTGTAATATGTATTTACATATCCACATTAAGTTTAGGGCCTTATTAAATAAAATGGACCTAATTGTGCCTTATTCGTGGTGTTGTAAGGTGTACCTTTACACTTTCAGACTTATCTAGGGCTTTATTAATTAATTGAGTTTAATTTTCCCTAATTGGACCCTTTAATTCAAATCCAAGCCTAATTAATTGCAATTTTCAAAGAGGAAAACCTGGCATTCATTAATACCACAACATAAAACTTAACAATGGAGAATGTGTGTCCTAGGTGAGTGACTTAGGACCCATTCGCCGAGTGACTTAGGACCCATTCGCCCAAGGGCGAATGGGTCCTCACTTAGACCTAGGACCCTAATTTCAAATATGTTTTTGGCGGTATTTCAACGACTTCAAATTTACATTCACATGTCGGCTTGTGTTATTTGAATTTCAAGAATTAATGTTAAAATATGTATAAATAAGAGGTCATTTCACTATGTTTCACCTAGCAAGTTTGATTCAAGAACTCCAAGTTTTCAAGTGGTAATTATCAAGAACATTACAAGGAATTCAAGGGAAGAATTAGAGAAGATTATTGCAACAATCAAGATCCATTATCATGTCAAAGTCTTCTTGCATCATGCATGTTATTTGAGCTAATATGTTGATGTAGTGTTCAAGATCCATCCAAGCATTTAAAGGAATTGTTTCAAATCAAGTTTCAATATCAAGATCCACATCCATTGAAGCCATTTCATGCAAGTTGCAGATCCATATTCCAAGGTTCAAACAAGGGTTTGGTGAGTAGTGACATTGCATTTGTTCATTCATCATTCCTTCATGCTATTTCATTTCATTATAAGGCTTAATTACCAAAATGGGGTTTGACCAAGGCAAACACCCATTCACCAACAAAACAACATTTTCCCCTCTTGATGTGTGTTTGCAAATTTTAGGTGGAAGATCTCTTGAAGAAGAAAAATTGAAAAGTTTTCAAAGTTGCATTTGTTGTCATCATTCTTGCAATTTCATGGAAACTGGCCTACATGATTTATTTCCAACTGTCCAATTGTGAGATTTGAGAATTTGGAAGTGCAGACACAACATAAGAGAACCCAGAAACAAACTTTACAGAGCCCTAGCCATGATCCATTCACCATAGGGAAAATGAGTCCTTAGTTTGCTTTGAAAAGGCACTTTTGGTGACTAGCACACATTACTTTCCCATTCTTATATTTGCATTTTAACTTTTGGTTCCATCAAAATTGAGGTTAATCTTCTAGATGCACTTTATAGCTTGCATTTTGGAGTTGTTTTACTTTTTTAAATCTTTCTCCCCAAAGTGCTATTTGGCTCGCCCCAAATTTAAAGCCTTCACAAACACCTATTTTTATTTATTTTAAGTAGCAGCTTATCGGTTCATTAGTGAGGAGCATGGGATCCCTCTAGATTTTGTACTGGCCCTTATTAGACGTCGACATCCTACTACACATATGATCTAGGGGGTGGTAGCTTCACAAGATATTCCACACCATCCTATAGGCCCCCCTGCATAACATGTTTCTATTGCTCTTGTAGCTTGTCCACATTCTCAACATGTTCCAATTCACGTTGAGGTTAATTCACTAGCTAATCTTGTTTGTGGCACATATAGTGCACTTCTTTTTGGCACTAATACTATACTATGTACAAATATCCTTGAGGTGTCTTTGCATTCTTGTGATATCAGTGGGATTGGTAGAGTCCTCAATAATGCACAACATGTACTTGAATAATTTATATATAAATTGTGTTCAAAAAATTTACATACATATATTTTAAATAAAATTGATTTTAAAGTAGTTCTAACTCTTGATTGAAATCATGTATTTGAAAATTTCCAACTATGTGGTGGTTTTCCAGAATTTGGAGATTTGGAGCATTGCTGACAACCCCATGCATTATTCACATGAGGTACATTTAAATAATAGATTTAAATTACTTGATACATTCACAAATTGAACTTATACATTGTAAGTTTTAGATAATTTTACATATACACATGTGTATATTAAATTAAATTACATGTACTTGAACTTGTGCAGGGCTTGGGACAAGACATGAAACATGGATCGAGACAACTTGGATCAGGATAGGGATTGAGACAACTTGGATCAAGATAGGGATCAAGACAACTTAGATCAGGATAGGGATCGAGCTAGCCTAGATCAGGATAGGGATCGAGAGAGGGATCAAGGCAAGGATTAGATTAATCTATCCATACTAGATATCCTTTATTTTGAGTTGTTTTACATGCACACACATGTGTTATAAACATTGTGGTTCACTCTTATTATGATTTATCACTATAGACACGTAAAATATGCTAATTGATCTCGTGCACCTGATCCTAATTAATAACACTAGTTCATCATGAATCATCTCCTTTACTAATCATTTAATTAAATGTTTTTTATTTAATTAAATTCATCACATTTCATTTCTTAATTAAATAAATTAATTATATTTGATTAAGTCATTATCTCCTATTAATTAAATAAATCATTTTGTTTAATTAATCCTATAGTCCCTCTTTTAATTAAATAATTCATTTTATTTAATTAATCTCTAAAGTCATCTCATTTAAATTAAATAAATTTATCTTTATTTGATTTAAAACTAACATCATTCTCTTTAATTAAATAAATCAAACTTTATTTAATTAAGTCTAAATCATTTTCTTCTCATTTTGATTTAAATTAATCCTAAAATCTAAATCTAAATGTCAAATCAGCTAAATCCTATCTTAATTAATCAAATTCTGATTAATCCTAATTTTAATCCATCAAATCCTCTAGCTTTTGCAACTTGCTCATGAAAATCATTTTAATTGATTTATTAAATCTCGTTTTTCATTCAAAAAGGCATCAAATGATGGAATATTCCTCAAATTTTAAATCCCCCCCCAAAAGTACTTGTCCATCCAACAATGCATTAAAGGCCTCTTACATGTCCTTTTCTTGAGCTAAGTGATAGTAACTCCATCTTTCATCTCATCTTTCAAGCCATCTTTTGAATTTCAAATTTCCCCCTCTTTGCACATTGCCCAAAATGTGCTCCATCTCTCTTCAATAGAATGCTAACAAGTGGTGCTTTATCATTGGTTTATCTTAGTCCCACTTTCATCCATTTTTCCTCATTCTCCATTACTCTCATCTATAAATAAGAGGCTCTCATTTGGCATTTGATCCACAACTTCATGCAAAGACATTATCTTCAAATTTTGAATTTTCTCATCCATTGTTCATCCATCTTCACATTTTCATAGCTAAGTTATGCAGGAATTCAACCAAGAACCATCAAATCTTCATCAACTCTCATCATTCAAGCTTACAAGGAATTGGGAAAGGGCCATTTTTCACATCAAAATGACACCAATTCCCCCATGGAATTGATAGTTTGTTTTGATTTGAGCAAGATTAGATAGCTTTTTTATTTGTATCCTTCATGTTATTTCTTGTTCATTTCATCTCAAATGAATCTTATGGGGAATGTTGATTTAGATTGGCATATTGGACTAATTGTGTGATTGTTTGTTGTGTTTGTGGAGGTCTAACTTCACCATTCATAGTCACATTATATATACATTTTACTTTATGGTTTACATCATGTATTATGGATTGTCATGTCATGTTATATGGACACAATATTATGGTTCGAACTCTTATTATGATTTGTCATATTACATACATTTTACATTATGGTTTTTCATGTCATGTTATATGTATGTACATTATTATGGTTTGAACTCTTATTATGATTTGTCACATTACATACATTTCACATTATGGTTTGTACATCACATTACACATGGTTTGTCATGTCATATTATATATATTTTGCATTATGGTTTGTCATATGTCATGTTATATCACATTATGATTCTTATTTATTTAGCATGTTTTACCTTTTGATTTTATTTATTTAGCACTTGTGCACGAATCATCCTTTGAGGTGTAGATTATATATATTGTAAGCATTGAACCTTTTGCAACCTAGTTTACTATGATAAATGGTACATTTGAAAATGCATAAGGTTGATGACAATTTTTGAGATGTAATAGGTCCCCATTTTACATTATCTAAATAAAAAAGTTCCTAGAATGGTTGCTCTTTGTATTTAAAAAATTGGATGTAATTAATTACACAAATGAATGTCTTTAAATACCAAGAAATATAAATAATTTATGCAAACATGTAACTTAGGTCAATTCCTAAAAGAGCTAATAAGAAAAGATAATTTTAATTTTTTTATTTTGAATTAAATTTTATGTTCATTCTTGAGCCACATAGGATCAAACCTAAGCATTACATTAAATTGATCTTGGTGGGAAAATACAAATCAAATCTAAGTATACATGAGCATTATTAACCAACATGGAAATTAAATATATTTAAACACAAAATGAAATATCCAGTCGATGTAAAGTGTATGGTCCATGGAACAAATACAATTGGAAAAATATTCAATAGGGAAAATGTAAAATGAATTTAAAGTTAAGAGGTTTTTATATATGAATTTACATGCAAGCAAAGAAAGTGAGAGATGATGCTATAAGTGGAGTTGACCAAATGAAATCAAAGATTCTTGAACTTAACAACTCTATGGAACAAATACAATTGGAAAAAAGATTCAATAAGGAAAATGTAAAATGAATTTAACTTGTCAAGAGGTTTTTTATTGCATATGAATTTACATGCAAGCAAATAAAGTGAGAGATGATGCTATAAGTGGAGGTAAACAAATGAAACCAAAGACTCTTGAACTTAAGAATTCTATTGAACAAATACAATTGGAAAAAAATCAATAAAGAAAAGGAAAAATGATTTTTTAACTTGTCAAGAGGTTTTGTATTGCATGAAAATTTACATGCAAGCGAAGAAAGTGAGAGATGATGTTATAAGTGGAGTTGAACAAATGAAACCAAATATTCTTGAACTTAAGAATTTCACATAGAACAAATACAATTGGAAATAGATTCAATAAGGAAAAGGTAAAATGAGTTTAAATTAAAGAGGTTTTGTATTACATATGAATTTACATGCAAGCAAAGAAAGTGAGAAATGATGCTATAAGTGGAGTTGAACAAATGAAATCAAAGATTCTTGAAATTAAGAATTCCATGGAACAAATATAATTAGAAAAATATTCAATAAGGAAAAGGAAAAATGAATTTAACTTGTCAAGAGGTTTTGTATTGCATATGAATTTACATGCAAGCAAAGAAAGTGAGAGATGATGCTATAAGTGGAGTTGAACAAATGAAACCAAAAATTCTTGAACTTAAGAATTCCATGGAACAAGTACAATTGGAAATAGATTCAATAAGAAAAAGGAAAAATGAATTTAAAGTCAAGAGGTTTTGTATTGCATATGAATTTACATGCAAGCAAAGAAAGTGAGAGATGATGCTATAAGTGGAGTTGAACAAATGAAATAAAAGATTCTTGAACTTAAAAATTCCATGGAACAAATACAATTGGAAAAAGATTCAATAAGGAAAAGGAAAAATGAATTTTTAACTTGTCAAGAGGTTTTGTATTGCATATGAATTTACATGCAAGAAAAAGAAAGTGGGAGATGATTCTATAAGTGGAGTTGAACAAATGAAATGAAAGATTCTTGAACTTAAGAATTCCACATGGAACAAATCCAATTGAGTGAGTGGGCATGAGAATAAAAGAGAATGCAAGAAGATCCTCAACAAAGAGGAATGAGGAAGGAGAATGGAACACATAATTGCTACAATAACTACTCGAACCTAAGAAAATTTCACTAACATAGAGGAAACTACCTCAAGAAGGTACAAAGGTGTCCACAAAATGCATCAAAGAGAAAAAAGGTATATAAGTGAAGTGTTCAAACCCTAGTAACAGAGGTTAGACAAAGGAAGGAGTAAGGATGGAGAAGGTGGTCAAAGGAGAGAAAACAAGGCATGATCTCATAGCGAAAAGTTGGGAACAATTGAAGGAAATGGACTTGGATAGAGGAGGTTAGTGTATGCCATGTAGGTGAGGTTGAGGAAAAAAATAAGGAAAAAACATATTAATCATGCTAAAATATGAGTGTCTAGGGAAGGATGAGACAATCTTGATGAAGTTTGAAGAGTGAAACTACCACTTCATCTCATTTGTGAATAAGGATTCATGTATTATTTCACACCTAAGGAGTTTGATGTAGGGGCACAATAGGTTGGATAAGGCATTTTTATAGTCCAATATATGAATAGGTGTTCTTGGGATTCTAGAGGATTGGCACAAAAGGAGAGGGTGTGAGGGAGATTATGTAAAAGGATAGGGTGAACACATGAGAGTAGATCATGATACAAGGAAGGAGTTATGCACAAGAACAAGGGATGGAACCCACACATGAGAAATAAATGAAAAGTAGAGAAGAGAAGAGGTGTAAGGGAAAACATGATTGTGTAAAAACACATAAAATGAGGACACGACTAATGCCTCAAGAAGATAGTTATGTAAAATTTATAATGATTATCTAAAACACACCAGGTGAAGTGAAGCATATGTTTTCAAATTTCATAGTGCAAGTTTGTAGGTGCACTTGAATGATCCAAAATTGTGGGTCCTTGTATGTGTACACCATAGCCTAATAACCCTAGTTCTCAACCATATTCAAATAAAAAATAGTGAAAACTAACTTCAAATGCACCCATAAAAAGAGTGACATAATCAATTATAAGTTGAAGATCAATGTACCTTCAAAAATAGCTCTTCTTTTGTTGAAATAAGTCTTCCTTTGTATTTTTCCAAATTTCCTTGAATTAAAAAAAAAGTATTTATATGGATGTTTTCGGCCTTACATATTTTGGCCGACATAATTTTGACCAAGTATGTTCCGGTCATAAGGGTTTTGGCCAAAACCTCTCAACTGGAACATGCTTGGTCAAAAACGGTCTGACTGAAATTGTCTAGTTGGCATCCTACTTGGCAACCAACTCAACTTTTTTTAGAGTTTTTTGAAACTTTCAACTTCAACTAAGTATTTCTTCAGTCATAATGATTTAAAAAAGAAAAGAAAAGAAAAATACCCTTTTATAAAGCTCACAACGGTGATACCAAATATGTAATTTTTTTAATATTTTGGTTAGTTCTAATATATATGTATATATATTTAAATAATGCAGGATGTTTTTAAAGTTAAAAAATAGGTTGATTAAAATTTTAAAAAAATCGTCTAAATACTGACATTGCCTCGATGCTATTTGCATGGGGCATGGAGTTGAATGAAGAGGTAGAGGTAATTAAATGGGTAATGAGGTCCCTTTTTGAGGAGGAACTGCTGGGGAAATTGGATTCTTTGGTTGAATGGGCAGTCCCAGGGCAAGGATATGATGTTTCTGAAGGGATAGAGGATATGGATGAAGCGATAGAGGAGGGGTTGCTACCGTTTGTGAGATGGTGGAGGCGCGTGGATAGGGAGGAATACAAAATCTCAATCTTTACGTCTTGGGAGCACTTAAAATTTGTTCTACGTCAACAAGATGAAGAAGAGAGACGGGGGAATGGTAGCCAGTCGAGCAGACCATCAAGGCGAAGACGTTTTAGAGGCAGGGGTCGTGGCAAAGGCGGAAGAAATTCTAGATAGGTCTCCCAGTTTGATCGATGACAGAGGAAAAATGTTGTAGGGGATTTTTTGGTGTAAGTGTTTTGCTTTCATTTGAAAACTCTGGATGGGTGCTCTGTGTTTAAATTTTGGTGTTTCAATGGACTCGGGATGTCGACTGTTGGTGGAGATGGTTTTTTGCAAGAGCGGTTTTGGTTCGGAAAGGCTCTTGGTTGGGTTTGTTGGCTTTCTGTATGACAGAGCGATGCGTGTTTTTCAGTTGCTTATGGTATCAGCATAGTAGCTAGTTTTACCTTTAATGTTTCTTCGGTGTGTAACTTTTATGGTTGTAATCTGGGTCTGGTGGGGTTTTTTGTTTTATCTGGGTAGCGCTCGCCGATAGAAAGGCTGGAGCTGTTAGTTTTCTCATACAGGTATATCCTGTTTTAGACGTTGTATTTTTGTTATTGTTATTAATAAAATACTATAATTGTACCAACCCAAAAATAAAAAATAAAAAAAAATAATAAAACATATTAAAAGAATTGAAAAATATATGGTGCGGTAGAGGAGAGAATCCTTTTCAAAAGGGTACAATTTTTTTTTGAAAATGATTAAAAAAGTAGACAATAGTTGACGTCAAATTAAATCTATCAAATTTTGGTAAGTTTGATTTTAAAACGTTATTACAAGAAAAATATACATCAAAATTTTATTTTTTTCCATGCACTAGATATTGAAGTTACCTATTTGGAGAAAAAAAATTCAAGGGAAAATGAAGTTTTTTTCAATTTATTTCTTGACATCAATTGAATGTCACTTTTTCTTAAAATTTTCAACATTTCAAAATCTGTTCTTAAATTGATAAAAAAATAATGAATTTAAAAAAAAAAATCTGAAAAATTACAAGAATAAACTTCATCAAGATTTCTACATTTCATTAGTTTACATCATTTTGAAATTCAAAACATAAAGACCACTTT
The DNA here is from genome assembly GCA_007258455.2 of Sequoia sempervirens. Taxonomy (NCBI): domain Eukaryota; kingdom Viridiplantae; phylum Streptophyta; class Pinopsida; order Cupressales; family Cupressaceae; genus Sequoia; species Sequoia sempervirens. The sequence goes on along the minus strand of VDFB02004749.1, from coordinate 201,326 downwards.
TATGGTCGAAGTTCAATTTTTTTTTGCTGTTGGTTGATTCCTTTATAAAGTGTGACATAGGTTTGTACTTTTACCCTGTACTCAACATCTTCTTTGTGCCCCCTCTTTAGTTGAGAACATAAAAAATGAATTGAAACATGATGTTAGAGTAGAAATTTAGAATATTGCAAAATATGATTAGAAAACATTGCTAAACATATGTTTTTCCATACATGCAACAAAATACACTGTCTCATAGTATCAACAACTACATTTTTATGAAGTTAATACCTAAAATCACTTCTTTCTAGCATAAAACATGATAAAAAAATAGCAAGGAAATGGCCAAATATAATGCTCCTTTTTTTAGCTCTATAGAAGTCCCAAAAATATATTTTAAGCTTTGACCACATTGACAAAAATGACACTTGGTTGATTGTATCTTCAAATATTTTAATCTGTTCTCTATAGTTAGCTTATGATGCAAGATTTTTTAGGCCAAAACTTGAGCATTTTCCTCCACCTTGGACTTCCAAATTTGATCACTTAGAATCCTCCATTTCTTTTATTGAAATTTAAAATCTATTTTCTATTAAGTCTTGAATTCAATTTCATATTTAGAAGAAGCTTAAAATAGACCTTCTTTAAAGGAAAACCTAAGAAAGTGTATGTTTCAAGCCACAACTAGTCCTTGAAGAAGTTGCATTGTAAATATGTGCAAAATTTCATAAGGAGTTCCATAGGAATCAATGATTTCACAAAAGCCATGAACCTTTTAGACCCGTTCTTTAAATTAAAGGAGTTCTTGGAGTCTTGGCAGCTGGCCTAGTCAAGGGAATTGAAATCCCAAATATCACCAAACTATTTCACCCCTTTATTGAATAGATAATGAGTTTGATTAGGAAAGGTGACAAAAAGTGGATGCCCGTGACATTGAACAAGCCTGTTCCACCAAATAGAAGTCACAAAGCTAAAACCATGCTACAAGGAATCCTTCCTCAAATTTAGAAATTTACAAACTTGTTGCCAAACCTTCCATATAGATTGCAACGAGAAAGAGGGTTTAACATGAAAAAGGGAGCAAGCATAATTTTATTCAACCATCCCATATTTTGCCACTTCTTGTTCATAGCAACAGGTGAAATATGATGATACACCAAAACTTTTCATTGTTCTTCTCCTGACACTACTCTTATTATCAACTTAGCAAATAAATAAATCCCTTGTGTCTTGGGATCCAAAAGGCCCAATCCCCTCTTTTTTTAGGTTGTATATAGTGTAACCAAGAGGAGGATCTAGAACCCGCTTTTCTATACCAATTAGTCCACATAAATTGTTGAATGAGTTTATTTAAATCTTCATAACCTTTTTAGAGGGCATTCAACACGAGGGGTAGTAAACATGAGAAGCCAAAAATATCTAATTTATCACTTGTATTTTGTAAGCTAATGATAGGAATTTATTTCCCCAATTGTAGATTTAATTTTTCAATTTAGTGATAAACCAATTCCACATATCATGGAGATTAACCCCCAATCTGAATGGGATACCAAGGTATCATGTAATTTTCCCATGTCTAATTTGTTTCCATTATTTAGGAATCCATTGTAGAATCGAATAAGATTGAATAATTATAAATTCAGTTTTATGATGATCCAATTTAGAACCCAAAACATCATGATAAAAATTTAAAACTTGTAAAACATTCCTGAATTCTAATTTAGAATTTTGAATAAAAAGCAAATTGTCATCAACAAAGTGAGAGTTTATAATAACTACATTGTTGGGAATAGAAATTCCCTTAATCAGGTTCATTTGATTATATTTTTGCAGAATGAAGCCAAGAGCATCAACAACTAAAACATTGAGAAATGTCCAAATAATGGGCATCCCTATTCGATCAAATGTTGTAAAGGAAATGTGTCACACTCAGTTTTTGATCACCAATTGAGAATTTGCATTATTAAATAAAATTTGAACATGCTTGCAAATTTTGGGACCAAAATCCAACTACTGCAACTTCTTGATAATAAAGCTCCACTGCATCTTATCATAGGCTTTACCAAAATCAAGCTTAACTAATAAAACATTTTTCCTTGATTGTTGAGTCCATTCATTTGTTTTCCAAACCAATATTAAATTATCAAGAATAAATATATCACCAAGGAACCCTATTTTCTCAAGTCTAACTATCCATTTATCCACCAATTTAAGCCGAGTAGCTAAGGCTTTAGCAATAATTTTATAGGAAGTGTTGACCAATGTGATAGCCACTATCCAAAAATAAGGTCTATATTTTTTCCTTTTGAAAGAAACTTGATTAAGCCTTTATTAATATTTGGCCCCAACGATCCTTGATTCACAACTCCAAGTAAACAAGATAAAAGTCTTCCTTAATATGCTGCCACAAAGTTTGGTAAAATTCAATTGACAACCCATCAATCCCTAGGCTTTTGTTAGGAGCCATAGAACATACACCATGTTTATTAAAATTTGGCACCAACAATCCTTGATTCACAACTCCAAGTAAACAAGATAAAAGTCTAATTACACTTGCATAAGTTTACTTAGGTATTTAATTAATTCCTAGGTTGCATTCACTACGTAATTAGTTATAATGGGGCCATTCCCCTGTAGCATCGAAAAAAAATCCTTTTTCATGCTTAATTTGGGAATAATTCACATAAAAGTAACTTAATTATGCCTTGATTTAGGGTTGTAATGTGTTTTACACATTCACACTAAGTCTAGGGCCCTTTTAAATAAAATGTACTTAATTTATGCCTTATTTAGAGTGTTGTAAAATTTATGCCTTATTTATGGTGTTGTAAAGTGTTGTATTACACTTTCACACTTATTTAGGGTTTTATTAATTAATTATGGTTAATTGAGCTTAATTGGCCCCTTTAATTCAAATTTAAGCCTTATTAATTACACTTTTTGAAGGATCTATCCCAACACCCAATAATAATATTGCATGAAATTTAATTTGGAAAATTTGAGGTACTAGAAAATGATGCTAGGACCCATTTGCCTTTATTGGCGAATGGGTCCTCCACATAGGACACCCCTTTCTTGGCATTTTTGAAATGGGTTTTTGATGTTATTTCATTCCCCCCAAAGCATGGTCTTAGAAATTTGTGCTAGGATCCATTCACCTTTAGTGGAGAATGGGTCCCCCTCACATAGGACACCCCTTTTTGAATTTAATTGTGGTAGGATTTTAATGATTTTCAATCCTAGATTTGGTGTTGGCTTGAATTATTTGAATTTTGGGGTTAATATTTAGATTTAATATAAATATAAGGTTAATTCACATAGTTTCACCTAAGATTTATTATTCAAGCATCCTAAGAGACCTAGCAAGTTCAAGTGATCATAAGAATACATTCACAAGAACATCATAGAGCATTTCAAAGGAATTCAAAGGTAGATTAGTGAAGTTTTATTGCAACAATTCAAGGTCATTTCATCATGTCAAAGGCATAGTGCATTCAAGCATGTTGTTGAGCTAAGATTGTTGATGTAGCATTGAAGATCTATTGGCAAGCATTGTTTCACATCTAATTTGAGATCAAGATCTACATTATTCATGGCCACTTCATATATAGACTGCAAATTTACATTCCAAGACATCTTCCAAGGTAACATCATTTCAAGTTTCACGTTTCATGTCCTTATTTCATTATTCCATCATTTGGTTTAATTACCTAAAATGGGTTTGACTAAGGAAAACCCCTATTCACTAACAATCAACAAGTTTTTCTCCTCTTGAATGTGTGTTTGCAGGTTTATAGGTTGAAGATCAAGTGAAGAACAAGATTGGAGCAAAATTGTCAAAGTTGTCAAGTTGCAAAATTGTCATTCACATTGTAAGAACACAGAAACAAGGCTACAAAATTTGTTTAAAGTTTTCGGGAGCTGATCATTGAGGATTTGAGAGTGCATACATCAAGGGACAGAACCCAGATCTCAATTTTAGAAACCCTAAGAGTGACCCATTTGCCAATAAAGGCGAATGAACTTCCTTTGTGACCTAAAAACAACCTTCTACAACAAGGTACACATCATTCTAGCCTCTCAAAACTTCCCTTATTGTTGCTATAATAGTTAGGATTGATTTTTTATTGTTATTTGCATCATATCTCACACATAATTGCATGTTTTATAGTGAGAAGTAGTGGTTCATCATTTTGATGCAAATCCCCCTACTTTTCCTTATAAACACCCCCTTCATATGTTTACATAGGAAATAAGATTCCTTCTAGAAGTCTTATCTAGACTTCACATTCTACTAGGTAGTTAGTTAGTTGTCATAGGATCATGACACATGTCAACATCATATTACATACTACATCTCTACCTTGCCTATATAAGGAAGGTGCTTGTACTCATTTGTATCATACTTCATACCTCATCATTTGAGAGGTCTTAATATCAAGCAAGCTCATATTCTTGCATATCCTCTTGTGGAAGGTTTATCATTGTATTTGCAGGTTTATTTTTTGCACCCATTTATCCTTCAATTTTGTGCCTACTTAGCCTTGCCATAACTTTTCACCACGATATCAAAATTTCGCAAATGAGATATCGTCGAAAAGCTAGTTTTGTGTACTTCGCAGTGGTGTAGGCCATTTTTCTAGATTTTTCTATAGGTACAAATTATAGCCATTTGAATTTATATCTCCCATTTCGACCTCCGAGCTCATAACTTTCTGTCAGTTTCTCCGATTTTGGTGATTCAAGTTGCAAGCTCTTCCATTGTGCCAATGCAATTTTTCTAGATTCAACACTAGGTATTATCTATTTAGTATTTTGCACATTTGGTATTTTGACTGATTACTTGGAGATCCTAATTCCTAGAGAGGTTCTATTAGTTTGGGAAGACTTCATTTGCAGTAGTTTCTATTTGATATTGAAGGTTATTGTCTTTGTAATTGTGGAGATCAATCACAGTTCATTATGGGGTTTTCATTTCATCCCTCTCTGATTATGTTGAAAAGAGGAAACTATAAATAATGGGGAGATGACATCATTAAACATCTTCGATGACTTCATTTATTGCCACATTTGTATAATCTTGTTCCCCCTCTTGATACTAATAGTAAGAAATTTTCTTGGAATTGCAAAATGGATCGTGTCTTAGGAGTCATTGCAATGAATATTGATGTTGCCGCTTTGAAATCTATTGATCATTGTGATTGCCTCATACTCTTTGGAGTAAAATTTGGGAGATATATAGTGATCCTAATTCTTCACCATTCCTAGATGATCTTGTTTCAGATTGTCTTATGCCTCTTCATTTTTCAAACAGAATACCCTATGATGCAGATACTATGTGGGAATTTGAATATTTGGAATACTTTGAATCTTTAGATGAGGATGACGAGGGTTCTTTAGATGCTTCTTCTCCATTAGAGACAGTTGATGTACCTTCACCTTTAATGATTCATTGTGCAGAGTCATTGATTGAGGTTTCCATAATTCCTGTTCAGCATGACCATTCATCTTATGGTGATGATTCATTGAGCATGTCCAGTGATTCATTACAACCAGTATATCATTATCTTCTTGATTGGGATTCCTATCTATCAAACATTGCATCCTTGTTTGTGGAGTCTCTCATTTTAGATTTGGAGGACACATTTGAGGAGTTAACTCCCCTATTTGATGGCAACCATTGCACAATTGTTGTCAAACCATCATGGTCTTTAGATCTTGTTCAACATCAGTTTTTGAATAGTCCTGATTTGTCCCCTTCTTTATTGATTGGGCATGTACCTGATTTGATCGTGGCATCTTCATCTATCTTGGCTAAGAAGACACATGAGCAACTTTTAGAGACATCATCATCATCCATATTCATCCTTCCTTCCTTCCTTCAATTCCTATCTGGAATGGGAAGCATCCTTGCATTTGTACTTGGTTTTGTTTCTTTTGAAAGGGAGACGAGTTTTTTGTTGACATTGGATCATGTTTTGTCTTCAGACACTTACCATTTTTGTAGGTGATTACACATTGTGGGAGGGTGCTACATAGTCCCTCTCTTTCCCTCCTATGGGGGGGCTATTGATTGTAATATATCTATGTGATAGATAGTGTACTTGGGAGTATCATGGAGTCCTCCATCCTTCCTCATTTGCATTTCATCTCTTTTTTGGAGAGGAGTTTTCTTCCCACGGGGTTTTCTCCTTTGCTCCGTTTGTAAGAGATTACATTATCATTTGTACATGGGTACCTAAAATGGCCATGTAGTCGGGACCCATCATTTGCATTATCATTTTCTCTCTAAGTTGCACTTATGGGAGGGTGTTGGTGTAATTAATTATCTAATTACACTTACATAAGTTTACTTAGGCATTTAATTAATTCCTAGGTTGCATTCACTAGGTAATTAGTTATAATGGGGCCATCCCCCTTCACATGTTTGCATAGGAAATAAGATTCTTTCTAGAAGTCTTATCTAGACTTCACATTTTACTAGGTAGTTAGTTAATTTTCATAAGAGTATGACACATGTCAACATCATATTACATACTACATCTCTACCTTGCCTATATAAGGAAAGTGCTTGTACTCATTTGTATCATACTTCATACCTCATCATTTGAGAGGTCTTAGTATCAAACAAGCTCATATTCTTGCATATCCTCTTGTGGAAGGTTTATCATTGTATTTGCAAGTGTTCTTGGGTATCGAGCTAATCTTCAGCTCTTACATTTGATCACTTTTGGGTTTGTATAAACCTTTCCATTCTCGTCTTGTATTGATCCGATATGCTCCTTTTTATGTTTATAGTTTAAGTAGTTAAAAAAATACTTAGAGCCTTTATTACCCTCCTTAAGCCAATGTAACCTAGCCTTGATCTTGACTCCTTGTCCCCTATAAATATCTAGTTTGTGAAGTTGCGTTTGAATAGTGGCTATGGAAGTTTGAATAGTTATATTTTCTAGATTTAAATTTAGCATTTTCTTATTTAGCTCTAGCTTCCTTTGTAAAGATTTTTCTTTACGTTTTCATTGCCATGCTGATTTTTTACCAAAAGAACGTAAAAAATCAACACATTGAAAAATAACAGCCTACTACCATTCTATATAAGATTCCCCTTCTTTTGATTTAGGGGAAATGATCTAGTAGTTGAGCATGTTTCAATAGTTGTTATAACATTTGTTGATTTAATGCCCAATATTGTTTACAATATTGAACCAATAGTTGTGACTTTAAAGTTGCTGGTGTTGATGATAACTACCAATAATTGAATAATATGTTTTCCTTAGATCTAAAAAACAACAAATCATGTGATGAGACATCAACACACTAATAAAACATGATTTAGTGCACAAGTATTAGTCTCACTTTTTTGGACCTTTTTGGACACCTTGACAAAAAACATGTTGATGTGGCATCATATTTGATGGTGTGGCCCTGAAACCTTAGTATGGGCGTTGCCAAACAAGCTGCTGTAAAAAATTGAGAATTTTTTTAAATTTCCACATAGGATTTTGAGAAGTACAAAATTAAGGTGCTCAACTACCGGATCCTCTCCCCTAAATATGGAATACCATATACCAACTAAAAACATACACACGAAAGAATTTTAAAATGTGAAGTATTAAGATCTTTCCCTTGCAAAAAGACAAATGATAGGAAAGTGGTCCGAGAGATATTATTATAGTTGTATATTTTGGTTGAAAATGTTTTATCTTGCATACAAAACCTTGGAATATCTTCCCAAAAGAATCTCTCCCAATAATTCAAGTGTCTGGTAGTTAATTCGTAGGTGGCAAAATTTTGATGCAGAAGTGAAATTTTCAAGTAAAAGTCCTTAAAATCCAATCTAAATAATGAAACTTAGGCTGAAAGCGGGTTTACAGATTCATCGAGGAGTTCATGAAAAATCTAGATAGGAAGTTTGATTTCAGTGGTTTTGTTTCCGATTCTTGACAGGTGGGTTTTTTTCCCTAATAAAATTTATCTTGGTATTCAATCTAGTGTTTTTTAGGTCTCAGTTGCTGCGTTTAGTGAACTTGTTTTGCTTAAGTTTTATGCGAGGTTATAGGCCACCATTGACACGGTTTAAAGTAAGCTCGAATCAATCATGTTCTTAGATTTGTAAACATTGGTTAGATTTGAATATATAACAGAATTGAGTTGATTTAAGAGAGCTTATTATATAACAGAATTACATAGCGGTCCCCTGCAGCGGCTACTGCAGATGCTTCTTAGAAAATTTAGGAGATTTTTTAAGGATGAAGTGATCCAATAGAGAACTTAAACTTTTTTGGGCCACACTATTTTCAGAGTATGTTCTAATAACTGCCAGTAATGCATGTGATATAAATATATTAAAAGTTAAAATTATACTCTGCTGTCATTTGGACAAAATAGTCCGAAAAATTTCTCTGGTATGTGCAGCAATCTTTTAGCCCCTATAGCTAGACTCTTCTGGAAATCTCCCTCCTAGGCAACATGCAAAGATTCTGGTTTTTCACAATTGTTCAATTTAGCAGACTGCATGGAACCACATGGAACAAAAAAGTCGCAGCAGTTGCCCCCTCCATGGGTCCTTGGTGTTTGTATATCATAAGTTGTACTGCAAGATCATCACATGACTTCTGTTTGCTGCATTAATGTGGTTGGGAACCTGCTTCAATGTGCTTTAATGTAGTTGGGAACCTGCTCTAATGTGCTTTAATGTGGTTGGGAACCTGCTCACGCTCTGAGCAATGCCCCACACTAACAAATATACTACTATTTCTTCAACACTGTTGATAAGATTAAATTTCTTTCAGATTATGACCAGAAGGTTGAACTTCACACGTCTGAGTCTTCTTTTATAGTATTCAATCTACAAGAGCAGAACTTTTTTCGATTTCAATATCTTCAAATGTAGATCGGATCTGCATTAAGTATCAAATGGGAGACACGTTCTATGAGCGGACATGTCTCCACGAAGTGGAGGCATGTCTACTCATGGGACGTGTCTCTTGGATTGTGCCAATTCGACTAACTAAACCCTTGATCCTTAAATCGGAGTTAGTTACTTAATAAACATAAATGCTTACTAAGTTCGATCTGATTTTATTTTGCACAAATAAATTATATCCAATCTGGAAATGATCACCGATAATGATGCTTGATCGGGATCCTATATGAAACACGAAATGCTAATAATCTGTAGTTAATAACCTCTAAATGCAGATCGATAGTATACTTAGAATGTAGTAGATTTTGATATAAATGATAATGTATACAGTTAAAATATATATATATATATGTCAGTACATACTGACATATATATACACACATATGATCATCATTTCTATATCTGACCGAAGCTACCATAATTCAACACTCCCTCTTAGCTAGGGAAGATAAACACTAACCAAGTATATAGTGATATCACCTTACTCGTGATATCAGAAGATATGGAATGCTTCTAAGAGAGTCAAGTCACTTGACATTCTTCATAACACATCTTCATTATGGTATGTGTACTAACATCAAGTCTCATGATGTCTACCATAATAAATCATGGTATATCCATGGATACATTTATCCACCATGATTATCTCATAAGGATCATAATGATCTTCAACTGATATCAAGTCTCATGATATCTATCAAAATGTCCAAGAGATACTATCATGACATATCCACGGATATCAAGTCACATGATATCCATCATGATAGTGAAACGAATCATTGTAGAGTCGTCACTTTACAATGTCAAATACAAGTGTTCATTATCAGAAAGATCGTCACCTTTCAATAATGTACACTGGGGGTGAGGGCCCATAAAGTCATGGAGTCACACACATGACAAAAGAGTTTACACATTAAACATCTTTTAAATACATTATTACAAAATAAACAATTTGAGTCTCAATCTCAACAATAACTTACATGTCAACCATACCAAGTTTCTTCCTGAAGTGTTCAACTTTAACTTGGAGAGAGGCTTGGTGAGAATGTCTATTGTTTGATCATTTGTACTAATATACTCCAACTAGATCACATTCCTTTCTACCATGTCTCTCACATAGTGGTAAGGAATCTCTATATGCTTTGATTTATCATGGAATATTGGATTCACAAAAAGCTTAATACAACTCTGATTGTCACAGTGGATAATGGTAGGATTCAGGGGCTCACCAAATAATCCCACAAGCAATTTCAGGAGCCATACTGCTTCTCTTGCTCCCATAGAGGCTGCAATATATTCGGCTTTTGTTGTACCCAGTGCCACAAAAGATTGTTTCCTGCTACACCAGGATATCATCGCAGACCTCAACCTGAAACAACATCCAAAGGTACTCTTTCGATCATCTTCTTTAGGTTCAATAGGCTCCCTCTGAATCTTCAAGCACTTGCATCAACCTCCTGACCTCGTCATCCAAGATTGCCTACAACACTTGCTTTAGAGAAATGGTTTCCAACGCACACCTCTGCAGAGATTCAGGGCTGTCCTCTTCAACCTCATCCCAGATCACTCTATTCTGAATAGGTTTGCGGAGCTACCAATGTCAAATCCAGATGATAGTATTGAGAAATTATGATCTCAGCAACTTGAAGGGATCCTCTAAGGATTTAGCACCTAGCCTTGCAATACAGTAATCTTCACTTCTTCTCAGTGAGTTACAAAACTCCCTCTGAAGGTTAAATTCTTCCTCTTCGAAGAGATGTCTTCAGCCATTCATTCGGTCTCATGGCTGCAAGCAGTGTCTCCATTCTCTTCTTCTCTTGAAAGCAATCTCTTGATCCATCCTAATGCACATTAAGAAGAGATTCCTTAATAGTTCATATAACTCAACTATTTCAAAGAGAAATACCATTGCTAGAAGCATACATGATTAACTCTCTCAATGTTAAAGTATGAATTAATAACTACATAAAAGATTCATGAACATTATTTCAAACATGAAATACTTATCTCGTTGTAATCAGAATCTCCTTAAGTGCTGCGCTTAAACGTTTTTCAGGTCTGCACTTATCTTTCCAGACCTAGTGAACCCTCATCAGAGATGAATTGAAATGCTTGATACAGTAGAGCCAAGTCCCCGATTGTGCTGGCGAATATATTATTCGCTCTAACTCAGCCTTTCGCGAAAGAGAGTAGATGTAGTAATTTCAGGAGAAGCCCGAAAGACTCCATCAACGTCTTGTCGTGACAATATGCATAGGAAGAGGAATAAATATCAATCTCTAGATTACCCCCATTCTGATGATGGTTTTGATTGACACGACACTATATATATATATAAGTGCCCCTGCTCAAATGCAAATCGAATGCCCAACGTCAACCTCATACCACCTGATCATGCAACGATATAATTTCTCCAGGACTTCACGTCTCTATTCATAGATTCATTGGCAGAGATGAAATACGAACGGTTTTTTTTTTTTAATTTCTTCCTCACACAAACTATTAGTGCAGAGCATACAAACACTTATATCTTTAACTCCACTCCGTTGAGTTCCCGTGTAAACCCCAATCATTTCTTTGTTCTCAAACATTTGTGATATCCTTGAAACCTTCAGTGATTGGTGCTAACACAACCACGATTTGCCTTGTTTACTCGATACCATCCTTTAATTTGCCTAGAGATGACTTTGTCTTCCCTGTCAGAGGTGCCCTTTTTGAATAATATATAAGAATTAAATGATCTTACCTTTCGATGCATATCAGTCACAGATTGTACCCTTGTTGCTCTTGTCCTAAAACAGATCCTATTTCTTAGTCCTCCTCTAATTCCGCCGTACTGGAGTAAGACTTCTTAATATTTTATTACACGTACATCTTCATCTGCTAGTTCCTCAAGAATATAACTCAGTCATTGGATGAATTTAATTCTTGATAATGGACTTATGATCTTTGGTGCCACCAACTAATTGTGGCCCTTACAGTTCGGAAGCTTTCTATGATTGGACAGAGCATCACTATGATGATATGGAAGATTACCAAGGCTCATCTTACCTGGTTAGACTAGTTGATTTTGAATCTCCAAATATAGTTGGCATCCACTACTCTTGATTTGGCGATAATAATAAAGTGTTGACTAAACTGTCCGACTGCTTATTTGTACAGCTCACGATTGGCATGATAGACAATTAGTGGCTAGGAATAGTGTTGACGGATGTTTCATTCACAAACTTCCGCCAATGTCTATCACCAATAATGTTTAAATCTCTAGATATGATTCTTCAATATTATCAATTTCCTTCATGCTTAACACTTTCTAAGGCAACGGTCAACAATCAGGAATGGCCATTGAATGTTGCCGCGATAGCTTCAACTCTCGTCATGCTAGATGCAGTGGGCTTATCGGATGTCATCGATAATATTTCCTCCATTAAAAATGCTTTTCCAATAGTTCCACATTGAATGTTTGGGTGGTATCGGGAGAGCTTCGTATCTCTTAACAAGCCCAGATTCAAGAAATTGTCTCTCAATCTACCGCTGGAGACTTCCTCCTGGAGGTCGTGCCTTTCCTTCACCGTATTCTCCCTAAATGACCAATGATAAAAGGAATTTAACCACAACGGGCAAATAAGAAATGCCCGATATCGGGTCTTGGATAAGCCACGATAAATTAAATATCAGTGATCAATATGAATCAATGATGATTCCTGTTAGCAATGTTAGTGATTATGATCAACACCGATGATAATCCCAAGCCCTGTCCAAACGAATCAAACAAAGAATATGGAATTACCTAAATTCTGTGATTATCACTGCAAATGGGCAATCTGGGTTTTCGTCCGAGAATGACTCTGGAAGTCTGAGAGTTTCCGTTCTCAGATTCTTCGATTCAAAAGCCAGACATAATTCAATCTTCTTCGTGATGATTTCTAAGTTCGCCCAAATGCCTTAATAAAGTTCGCCACCTTCTATTAAGTTACTTAGACAAATCTGATATCTTAAATTTAATCGGATCTTCCTTAACTTGGCTCTGATACCATGTTGATAAGATTAAATTTCTTTCAGATTATAACCAGAAGGTTGAACTTCACACGTTTGAGTCTTCTTTTATAGTATTCAATCTACAAGAGCAGAACATTTTTCGATTTCAATATCTTCAAATGTAGATCGGATTTGCATTAAGTATCAAATGGGAGACACGTTCTATGAGCGGACATGTCTCCACGAAGTGGAGGCATGTCTACTCATGGGACATGTCTCTTGGATTGTGCCAATTCGACTAACTAAACACCTGATCCTTAAATCAGAGTTAGTTACTTAATAAACATAAATGCTTACTAAGTTCGATCTGATTTTATTTTGCACAAATAAATTACATCCAATCTGGAAATGATCACCGATAATGATGCTTGATCGGGATCCTAGATGAAACATGAAATGCTAATAATCTACAGTTAATAACCTCTAAATGCAGATCGATAGTATACTTGGAATGTAGTAGATTTCGATATAAATGATAATGTATACAGTTAAAATATATATATATATATATATATATATATATATGTGTGTGTGTGTGTATACATATGTCAGTACATACTGACATATATATACACACACATATGATCACCATTTCTATATCTGACCGAAGCTACCATAATTCAACAAACACGTTTCTTGCGATTGTAATGATGTAATGAAAACTGTGGTTTTGATTGTTTTTATTTGTTATGCTTATGAGTTCATAATTATCATTTTACGTCCTTATTCTGTTTTGTGAATTGATTATTGTTCCTTTCAGGAAAAAGGAATACCACAAAGTCTAGGGGCTAGAATATTAGGATCCCTTATCTTTGGCAGCAAGTTTGAGGTCTTTATGGTCAGTGTAATTGTTCTGTTATCGAAGTATGTGTATAAGAATAAAGGAAAAGGCAATTTTTTATGTTCTGGCCTTACCGACATATTTACCTGGCATATAACATGCCCTTTGTGGAGCTAAGGGCATTTATTAACCTTTGTGTTTATGTATACAAGTCAAAATTGTTAGGATTCAGGCAGATTGGAGCAATAAACATTAACAATTATATGTAGATTAAATAACCTAGAAAAAACAATGAAGAATAACACAAAAGAGATCAACACAAAATTTAACATAGTTAACCCAATATGGGCTACAACCATAGAAACTCAGCCACCCAATGATTTTATTACCCAATGCAAGACAAATTACAATCTCGTGAACTCCGTGCCGCAAAATGCATCCCAGCCGCTTGTAACAAGCTTTTTGGAACCTTTTAGAATTAGGGTTTTACAAGGTCTTTTTTCATTTGATGTGTTAATGGGAAAACCTTGACATGTCAACGGGAAAAAAAAACCTTGATGTGTTAGCGGGAAAACCTTGACACGTTAATGAATTTTTTTTTTTGGGTTGATGCTCCGAACCCATTTTTTGTTATGAGTGTACAGTATTTGCATGATCAGTCGCCACATACCAACAATCTTCCACATGGAGACTAATCAGGCTCCACACCAAACAAAAATTTGTAGCCCTTTTCTATTGACGTAATGACTTTGGGGAGAAGATTGAAGATTCTCAATCTCACGGTCACCTACACCATTGCTACTGACAAGGAAAATTCTATTGGCAATGGAATGTAAGATTGTTGGTTGGTACCACTAGTTCTGATGAAGAAAATTTTACAGGGAATGGAATTAGTGTTAGTTGTGAAGAAATCCACATGAGGAATGTCGCTAGGTAAATTTGGATGTATTGGAGCGTGAAAGATGAAAATTTGGGCAAGTGTATTGTATTTTGACAATGTTGGATTTGAGAAGTTCTTATAAATTTAAAATAATGGAGTTTGAATTGAGGACCTATTGACAGTAATTTCAAATTTTAGGGTTTTAGGGGTTTTTATTAAGTATGTTTTATCTATTTGGGATAAAACTCTAAACCCTTTGCATGGCTTGTTACTTTATTTGTAATCAGTTGGTGACTTGCTTAGCCTGTCACAGGTTTTTAGGTTGTTCCTTCATGTCCTCTTAATCGTTTGGTGACCAACCCTCTTGTTCTCACAACTGACCCAGTCCTTTTGAGCTCATGCTTCAAATAATCACTTAAGTTTCCTTTGTATGTGCTCGTCTGATGGTCCCCATGTAATCACTGTTGGCATACACGTCATAATTGTATTGCCATGCACTTTTATCATATAGCGCATCTTCGCAAAAGCTGAACATTTTAAAGTTGCACTCATGCGCTATGTGGCCACATGTATTTAACTGTGTTATTGTTTTTGTTTTATATGCGCTCTTATTGCCCCTGAGGTGATGATGTGTCATCTTTTGGTTGGTAGCGTGAGTGTTTCTTATGGCACAAGTTTACAAAAGGTGACCTTGTTAAAGTTGCACTGTTGCACTCGCTTGCTGCATGTCTTCCTTGAGCTTTACTTTGGTTCTTTGTAGAATGGTCCAGTCAAATGTAGGTGGCATAATTTTATTGGAGCGCATTTTCTTAACATGGTGCAGTTTCATAAAAGGCTAAAAATTTAAAGTACGCTCATGCACTATGAAGACGCGTGATGTACACTCAGCGTGGGTTTGGTTGTAAGAATCAAGTAGAGATGAATATCGACAAAAGTGATTTGGCATTACATGGATTATTCTCATTGCAATGCATATCTAATATATTATGTAGGTTCTAAAATTAAGTGCAATTCAAAATTGCGCCTATGCATTTTGTTGACATGTGGCGCTACTGTGTAAAGGTAAAGGGGACTTAGCAACTCCATTTTAGAGCCTGATGGTGAATGTGGGGCCAACCCATGACTTGGAGACCACTTTACAGATGGCTAATTCTTATTGCAATGCTTGTGGCCTTTGTAGCACAACTTGGTAAAGACATTTTCAAAAGGAACTTGCATTGAGGAAGGGATGTGCACTCACCATTGATTTCAAGAGCTCCCACCAAGATCAACGACTGATATTCAAACCTGAAAAACGACTAAGGAGAATTCATAGGATTACCTTGTTCGAGCCATAGCTATAGAAGTGATGGTTTTGACCATATTGATGATATGCATGACTTAATTTCATTCAATTATTCATTCTTATGAGCTAAAAGTTGTCTACAAGAGAAAATTAAGTTGTTAGAGCTGCTCTAGAGGCTGTGTTTGCAAACATTAGGGTTTTTGCAAGCTGAAAATAGGTAAGTCACAATTCTCATTGTTGGTGATTTATAAAGAAGGTTTTTTGAATTATAAGGATTTAGTTAGGGTTTCATAAGAAATTTTAAATAATTTTGCTCAGAAATTAAACTCTAATATGATTTAATCATAGTTGCCAGGAGACATGTCTCCCCCCCTCAGAGACGTATCTCGGAGACCGGTACCGTCTCTAGAGACGTCTCCAAGAGGTTGGAGACTTCTGCCGAAGTTTCTTGAGTACCCTGCCGTCTCCTACTGCAGAAAACGACGTCTCCCGCTAAAATATCTAAAAAATCTTTAAAGTTTAAACATTTGGAACTTTAAAAATTAAAGCATAAAGTATTTGGCGTGTCTAAGAGTGATTAAATTATTGTTTTGAAAGTTCAATGTCATCATATTTTTAGATTTTCCATAAATTACTAATTTTATTTTCAGATTTTCTATAAATTATTAATTTTTAAATTTTTAAATTTTTTTTTATATTAAAAAAAATGGCGTCTCAAAGTACCCCCGTCTCCTATTTTAAAAAAAAAAGTCATACCGGTACCAGTCTCCCATACCAGTACCAGTACCAGTCTCGCGACAACTATGGATTTAATCATAAACCCTAATTTTGTAACCAAACCCTAAAATGAGTCGAATAGCATCCCAAGTTGGTAAAATGAAACGTGGGTTAGAGGAGGATATCATTAGTCAACTCCCAACTTCGTCAAATCAGTCAAAACATGCAAAAGGGTTTGGAATTCTTTCAGACAGGTTAATTGACAAAATTGAAGCAGTTAGAGATGTAGCCATTCTAGTCCAAGGTTGGGACTTATTCAAATATGTTTACAAAAGATGTCAAGTTGCAAGACCTATTTTAAATATTTGGAGTTCAAATTTGGGTAGGCTAGTAGTATCTGATGTGTTTGTCAATGTAGATTTGGTAAGGGCCATTGCCAAGAATTATGATGCTAATTCTAGAATTTTTTTGAATAATAAAGGCGATGTGCCAATTAGTTTGGATAGAAATTTCATCTGTAAGGTGTTTAACCTAAACATAGTTGCAAACATTCCAATTGATTTTGATTCACTATGTAGAGAGTATTTTAGGGATAAGCACATATATAGAGTAATGTGGTTACCTCATCATAGGATCAAAGATCAAAACAAAAAACTTGTGAGGTTTACCAAAGACGAAGTAGAACCTTTCAACTATGACATTTTCTACTTTGTGAACACCTACTTTTCTCTTTGTTAAGTTTTGGGTGTAGATTTCAAGGCACAAACGCTTGTGCACATGGTAATAATGGCAACTGACACTCAAAACAAGAATTTGAATAGAAATTTTGATTTTTCCTCATTTATTCCAGAAGGGATTCACAAGAGCTTAATGGAAATCAAGATAGATAATAGGGTCATATACTTTAAATGGTATTCCCTTCTTTGCCACATTTTGTTATACAGTGGGAGACCCATATGGAGCCCTATTATGCATTTAAAGTTTCAAGATGTTGAGGGAGTACCACTACTTGTCCAGGGATGGACACATATATGGGACATGCATTGTCCAACATTGAATTACATTGTATTTGAGAGATGTTTTGTGCAAGTAGTAATGGACAATTTTGGATTCCAGAGTGTCACAAGATTGTCAGAGAGGGTAATGAATTTTTTGAGATCTAAGGAAAGAACTCTTGAGGTTGGCATTGATCATAATTGGGGAGACCGGTATCTCCACTAAAATACCATGATCATTGGAATATATGGAGCTCAAGTGTAGCCTCACATCTTTCCTAGGATTTTCCCTGACATAATTGCTTTCCTAGAAATAATGTGGCAATTAAATGAAAGTGATAAATTACATTTAAGGGAAAACAAGAAAGGATCACTATTGGCCTCTACAATTGCATTTGCTGATTTTCTGACTACATCCAAGGAAGGATTAGAGTTGACTTATCCATTGCTACAAACTTGCAGGATGAAAATTGATAAAAAGAGAAATTATGATCCAGAGCACTTCATTAACCATATCAGAGAAAGAGCAAGAAGGGCACATTTTTATCATGAATTTGACAAGGTTAAAGACATAATCAGAAATGCAGTCTCAAATTCAGAGGTGCAAAAGAGAAAGAATGCATAGGTGACAATTCTAACTAGGGAAGAGCAAAGAAAAAAGGCTAACCCCAATTATCCAGGAGCTTACAAAGAAATTAAATTGAAGATCCCATTGTCAAAATACAAACTATGCTTGACAACGTGGCTAATCTTGCTCCTAGGTTCCATGCAGAAGCTCAAAGGCCAATTAGAGAAGAAGAGAGGCCAAGGGAAGAGAAGTTGAGCAACCCATGCTTCTAACTGATTTTCCAGAAGCATCAAGTGCTCCTAGGATGGTTCCCCCAGGGAGGTCAAGGAGTGTCAAACCCTTGGTAGATTACTCAATTGATTATGTAGAGACAGAGGAAATTGGGGAGAACATGCTAGACCCTGATGAGGTAAATTAGATCCTTGCAACACAACCAAGAGTCCAAATAGACTATCCCCCTCAAGATAGGATGTTGATAAACACTAATTCAGGTGGGAATACAATAAATGACGTAAGAGCTTTGGCATGCACCGAATTCCTTTCAGATGACAAATTTGTGAAGTCCAAGGAATTCATGGACTTATTGATTAATAATAAGATGGAATCATTTCTCAAAAAAATTGAACAAGAAGAGAGAGGAAGCCACAGAGGAAGAAATGCACAAAATAACCCAAGAGGTTCTGAAGGAGGTGGATTTTCATGTAAACAATATTACTCCTGATGAAGGAAGAAGAATTGTGCAAGATAGTGGTTGTCTATTGCTACCTGGATGTGACATAGCCTTTGCCATTGCATTGGATACTATAAGAAGGCAAGACACAAGTGAAGAAGCATTGACATTAGAGGATCAAGCAAAGGATTTATACTTTGATTCTGGATTCAGTACAAAATTTGAAACTCTGGCAATATGGGCAATTGCTCTAGAGACTTAGAAGCCCAAGCTGCACATAATGTTAGAGAACATATTGGCAACCTTATTGTTAGAAGGTTAGCAGATACCACTGCACCTCAGGCTACATCATTAGTGGGAAGTACTACATTGTTTAGTGGAGTTGCTGCAAAGAAGCCGCAAGCAGATTATGAGAAGCTTCAGAAGGATCATATTAAATTGTTCCAAGAATACAACAAGGTGAGGTCACTTCTTCCCCCTCCACCAAGCATTATTCCAAAACCCTCTACTCCACAATCAAACTCAATAGAGTTTTCAGCTCAGGATAGAGAGATACTATGAAGGAAAATAAAATAATTGAAGGAGCAATTGATTCAGAGTAAAGAGACAGAAAAGCTGGGAAAAGAGGAAGTAAAAAGACGGTTAATCTAGTTGATGATCTGTTAGGTCACATGTTATCATGTATCCTTCATAAATAAGAAGACACATTGGCTAGGTACAACAATATGAAAAAAGCTTGCATCAGCTATATGCAACCTTAGGAGAAGCTAGAGCAAATATTGAGTACTTGGATCCCTGGAGTAGTTTCCATGGAGTCGATTTACAAGCAATCCAAATTCAGTCTTGATGTCCCTAATAAGATACCAAATACCTTTGAACTTCTTGGGTTGTTAAATTAGGTATCTACATTTCAAGTTAAATTGGATATCCAACTCAAGAACAAGTTACATCATTTTGAAGAGTTGGAAAGGGAGGGGGAAATCAAAGCCTTTGATAAGTGGAATGTAATAATAGTTTTCCTTATATACTTCTAGCTTTGCTAATGATGATCTAGACTCTGGTATGCTGAATAACATCGTTGATAAACTACTAAGGTTGGAGTCAAGCTCAGACATTTTTATCAAGGAAACAAGAGCAATATTGGATGCAAAATTCATAGCATATATGAATAAAGTAGTCAAAATTTTAGAATTCAATTGACCATCAAAGGAGACATATGCTTCATGGGTGGAAAAATATCAGGAATGAATCAGATTGCCAACTCAGCCTGGTCATCAATTTTGTCTTCACCAAATTTCTCTGAGGATACAAGCAGTTGAAGAGGTGTCAACTATTTTTTGTCTTCATCAACAAATTGGTTTCTTCAAATGGCTTCAAGGATTGTTCTCTTTTGTCTCTTTTGAAAAGGGAATCTGTTTAGTTAGCAAGTTGTTGCACCACTTGGGTGTAACTGAAATTTTCTAGTTGTCATTCTTGACAAATGTCCTTTTTCTCCTCAAGCCTGCGTGCTTATCTTGTTCTATAAAGGAGGAGCTTGTATCATCGTAAAGGGTTGGGGAATTGCATATTGAGTCAAGTCTTTTAGTCTGAAAAGTGTAATTAGGGTTTTTGTATCAAGGTCTATAATATTCTCTATAACAGCAATATATTTTGATAAAAACATATATGAATACATGCTTTTCAATATGACATCGTCTCCAACTTTGTAAAACAATATTTTCATGAATGAAATAATCAAGAATTATTGATTTCTTCATTGCAAATTTCTTGCATTGTGTACTTTTATTTATAGCTTCTGTTCAATGAATGGGATAATTTCTTTCAGTAAAATGCAGAAGATATTGTGATTACAAATGGATTATTAAGTAGGATCATGCTATAAGCCATTACTTAGTTTTATTATTATAAGATAATAACAATTTACATACTATTAGAATATGTTTAAATTGCTATGGTGATGATTTTATGAGATTCTAGGACTTTGTAACCCTAGATAGGCACCAATCAGATTGAAACTCCATTCATAAATCCCAAAACAGAATCATAAAATGACAAGTATCAAGCCATCTATAATATATTGCTAATTATTTTACATCTCATACTAGGTTTTCTTGAATACGTGCAAGCATATCAAAGACCGTGGTAATTTTGTTGCATAAATTCTTGTTATATGTGTATGAGAGATAATCTGCTAGATATCATTTTCCATTGTATTGTGAATTTATAAATGATATCATAAGATAAACCCACCTAGGTTTTGCAGAGCCTAAAGTGTAGAGAAAATTATTTTGACAAACAGTTTTCTGTTTGTTGGCAACATCCTAGTAGCCTTAACCATAAGACATGCCAAATCTTTAGAGGTTATTGAGGAATTAGTTGGAAACACCAACAAGATCCAAACGTCTTGAGTCTTTTTGTTACCTAGACTATTCAAAAAACCAATGAATAGAATTTGAACCTATTCTTGTAAATTTCAGTGAATCTTGTGTAAACTCATGCTTTTGGTCAGCTGTTTAGAGAAAGACTTTTAGAAAAACTCTGATATTTAAGATCTTAAAACTATCACAGAGCTTTTCTGAAAGCTCATTTTAAACACTTTGGACCGTGGAAGAATCAGATCTTCAATTGAATTGGTTTTTTGCCAGATACATGTGGGTTCTATTAACAAGGTCCCAACCCCAAAATAACAAAATAATTTACATATTATTTCATAAATTAAATGTTTTCTAGGTACTTCAACTAAAAACTCTATAGCTTGAGAAAAAATTAGTAATCTGGTTGGGTGTCAGAACTAGAATTCCAAAAGCTTTATCAACATTTCTCCTTCTATCCACCTTTGTTGCAGTTCATCAAGAAAATAACCATAAGAATTGACTCAATGGATAAATGCTAGACTTCAAGCTTTAGTTCCTTATTTTCTTTGATCAAATCGGGAGAACCCATCCTAGCCAACTAAAATTTTGAAGGCTGTGGTATTGACTATATTGCAATTAAATATTGCAGACAGCAGTTAACGCGTTGTGAAAACCAAGATTAAACTATATTAGCATGTAGTTCAATTTATTCTGTTTCGCTGGCATGACTTAAAAAGGTCCAGTCATAGGAATTTCTGAATAACATTTGGCTATCTCAGAACACTTATTGTGAGCAATAGAATTTCAGAAGCCAGAACAAAGTAGCCCTTAGAATGGACAATCTACCTAATTGTTTGATATCGAAGATGTGGCTATTTTCCAGCCTAGATTTTTTATCACCATCAAGATAATGTGCAGGCTTTTTTCCACTGAAGCAGGTTTATACTGCTAGTGTTAGCTTTTTTCTTTTCTTTATATATCGAAGGAATGCAGATTACAAATAAAAGATTGCAGTTAAAAACTGCAAGAAGAAACTGTACACATATACATCAGATAGCAAGAATAGCACCCAAAAATAATGTCTTTACCATGGAGAAAACAAGACCAAGAAACTATACACATCAGAGAATACACCTAACAGCAATGTCTTCATCGAGGAAAAAACAAGACCAAACAGCTGAAGAGACATATGAAGGAACCAGCTGGAGTGGTTTGCTCCAACTATAATAAATTCCCATCAACAGCAATTTGCTCCATATGCCTGTAAAAGACCTCAAGAAAGGGCCATGAATTGGAAAAAGTAGTCAAAAGGCTCAAAATGTTGTGTTAACAATTTAACACTTAGAATTGGACCTATTTGTAAAAGGATCAGTTGACACTTGGAAAAGTAAATCCAAGGTGTCCACTGAAGGTAATGTAGATGAATTAGCCTTAAAGTGGAAGAAGCAAACTGATTTGTAGTAACAATGAGATTTTCCATGGAAGGCATATGAAAATGAAGAAGCTTTTGAAAAGTTGAGCATAAACTAATAATTTGCAAACAGGTTAATTAAATGAGATAAGAAAAAATCTATAGAAAGCCATGGAACATGCCTTCAACAGCAGGATAAAATCTCAATTAAAGAAAATTTAAAATCCCACCAGCCTCTTTCAAGTACGAGAGAGCATAGAATGGTATCCTTTTGCAACTTTGATCATGTACAAGAAAAAATGGGCTTCCTTACAATTTTCAAAAACTCTTGAATCATGTAATATGGAATGCATCAGAGAAAAAGTTGCAGAAGAGAAAAAAAAAATCTAATTATCAGATTTTACTGCTCCTAAAGTTTAGGACCAAGCAGAGCAACTTCTGTTTTTGTACACATTCTATGGTTATGCACTAAGTCACCAGGTTCGAATTCGAATTCGAGTTCGGCAACATTGAAATTCAGATGAAATTCGACAAGAAAAAAATTCAAAAAGTATAAAATTCGGATTAAATTCGCCTTATCCAATTTTTTAAATTTTTTTTATAAATATAAGTAATATATCCATACAATTGTCTAAATAATTTAACATTGATAAATATTAATAAAAATACTAAATATTAATTAAATTATAAACTGTAAACATTAATAAATAATAAGTAAACAAAATACTAAATAATAGAAATATTAAATATTAATTAAAATAATAAAATATTAAATAGTAAATCAAATAAAAAATATTAAATATAGTTTACTTGTTACTTAATATTACTAATATTTTAATAAAAATATTAAATACTAAATAAAATAATAAAATAATAAATACTAAATGAAATAAAAAATATTAAATACTATTACTTAATATTGAAAATCATTCCTACTATTTTCTAAGGCTTATAATAAATAAATTGAACCCTGAAATTTAAAAATAAATAAAAGCAAACTACCTGCATCCTTCGACGACGACACGAAAGACTTGCAACCTACGACGACAATGTTGAGACGAGTGAATTGCAGCTTGAGACAACTTGCAGCCTGTGGGAATTGCAGAGACTCCAGACGCCGAAGTAGACAGTGACGCAGAGATGAGTGATGCCGCTAGCCACAGAGACGAGTGACGCTGAAGTAGAGGCGCCGCCGCCCGCAGTTGAGTGACAATGCTGAAGAAAAGAAACAAAATGTAGTTGCTTTAAAAATCATTTGAAAGAAGAGGTGGAGTCGCAAATGTTTGACCGTTCGAATTTGAACGATTTTCAACCTTTTTTTTGAAATTTGACGAATTTTGAATTTCATCTTGATATTCGGCCGAATATGGTGACTTAGGTTATGCATATGTGCTATTAAATTCCAGTGTGATTGGAGAAATTTGATTTTGGCAACACTTTTCTAGGCAACTTGGAACTCCTTTCTGGACACTGAATTCAATCTCATAATGGAAAAAAACTTCATAGGATCTAACCACTGACAATTTTAATGCCAACATGAAAACTTTCCTTTTCCTCTATTACTAGGTTCTGCAAGAACCCTAACAGGATTTGGACTGTTCCCGATTGGGTTCTGATCTTGGTCGAGGCTCAGCCTGGCTTTGCCCAAGGTCCTGCTCCAGTCCTGTAGATTTGGCCCAAGTACATCTGAGGGCCTATAGATTTAGATTGGGTATGTCACCATGGGAAAACCCAGGGAGAACCAGCTTGGGACAAAAAAATGTCATATTTTTGATGAAAAAGAGCAAAAAGACTCTCAATTTGGATGGGTGTCACCGAGGGACATAAGGTTGCTACACAGAACTTGCATAGTGCAGCTAGTGGGAATAGCACTGACACTGGTTGTGGCTCCAACTAACCAGCTGATGACATTGCTCTCAATGAAGAGCAATATGATGATTTGTATTGATTTTCCACATGTAGTTGCACTAAGGTAGGCTATTCTTTTTGGCAAGCTGTCAAACCCAAAACTGAATTGGCAACATAGCCTTTTTAGGGGCATGCTTCCTTGTAACTTGTAAAAATAGCATATGGAGGTAAATTCTGACAAAGCTGCATAAGGATGAAATTCTTTAAATCGTCAAATATGCTATGTAACAAAATTTACAAGATATAACATATGTGGATAATCAAATGCATTATTGCCATTGCTTCATTTATTTAAGAACTATCTTAAAAGAAAAGAGAATGGTTGGTTGGAGGTGGAGCTGCCACTTTTAGAGAGCCACAAGATGCAACTCCCCTTCACAAGACAAGATCAAAGGCTTTGATATAAAGTGATGCAAAATAATTAGCAGGCAGTAGCAAATTCAGTAGCAACAATGGAACATAAAATGATTTGAAGAAATTAGAAATTTTTGAATTTCATTAGTTAATGATGGGTATTTATCTTGCTCCCCCAAGTTTCATGGACGGGGACGGCGAACGTGTTTCCGGTACGGGGGTACTTTTGGGCCAGTTTTTAGGGGACAACAGGTAAAAAAATAGGGAAATTTTTATAAGAATATAGAGAAATTTCAAATATTCACATCAGAACATTGATAAAACATTCATCATCATCGTAGAAGATTAATACATAACATTAGACTTGAATTGAGATTTCACATGAGAATCGACAAACAAATTAACAAAATTCAAATGCCTTCATTGTCAACGTGCATTACATATTATATGAGAATTATGACAAAATGCCCAAAGGCTCCAAGTTTTAACTATAAAATGAAAAAAGCATAGAAAATATATCGTTGTCCCTAATCAGTAGATGCAACTAGTAGGTCTATATCAAAATCAAACTCCAAGTCTAAGTCACTACCATTGTAAGGGGTTGCCTTAGGCAATGGAACCCCAACCAATCCCTCCTGTGTCTCCTCCTCATCGATCTATATAGCATCTTTGGGATCAACATCCCAACGTAAGGTTGGAGTCTGACAATACTCACGAGTTTGTTGATCTTGTAGCTGCAAAGCACTGTGTACAACCACCAACTTCTTCAATCATCTAGAGGTAAGGTTGTTCCTCTTGATTGATTGGATGAAGCCATATGTGGACCAATTCCTCTTTGCAACAGAGGAACTGACAACTTGTGGAAGCGAATGGCAAGTACCCTCAACTCCGGTGCATCCTTGCCATGCCATGTCCACTGTTCAATAGGGTTCATTTGAGCTAATGTAGCTCTATCCAACCTCGCCTTTGATTTGCTAAAGGTTGGACCACAAAGATTAAAAATGCAAGCCACTGTGTGCGAAGTAAAGCAAATTCCTCTTCAGTATACATTTTCCTAAGGGCCTTCATGAAGCCTTCTTTCACCTCTTCATCATGAGATGGAGGCACTCTCTTTTGGAAGGTTGGTTCCTTCGTCCCCTTGGATAGGTTGGTGCATGTATAAATCATGACATGGCTTAACCACCTCTCATGGATCTTGTATAAATCTAGCATTTGTATCAGGCGTTAATAGGTCGATCTTTTGGCGCAACGACAAAGCCATTTACAACACTCTCCCAGGTCTTGTTGCATACCATTTGGGATTGAGAGCATAGGTTGCCATGTGAAGCAGGGTGTTCATAGTGTTCCACCTTTGCATCATAATGGGCCTAAGATGCTCCTCATAAAATTCCAACGAAGGGTCCCTGCTATGAATTGCTTGCTTCATCTGGTCAAGCATGCTATCAAAGGTCTCATAAATCTCTCCAAGGCTAGAGGAGTCAGTATTAGCATATCTAATTACTCACACGATAGGCTCAATGGAGGAGCTAACATAACTGCTTGTGCAAACAAGTTACAAAAATTAAAATCTTCAAAAAGAATGGAAAGATTTTATAAGTTTTAATTAAAAAACATTAATAAATTTAAAAGTATTAAATTAATACTTTAAAAATTAAATAATAAAATCAGCAACTTAAAATTATCTTACCTCATTAGGGACCACCAATCATAATCAAGGATTTTTTGATTCACACCTATGTTCCACCAAGTTTCCGGGAGGGGGGGATGGCGGGACAAGTTTCGAGGACGACAATTTTTCGAGGGGATTTTAGGGGACGGGGGGACAGCTGTATAGTATATAGATAGATAGATAGAGAGAGAGAGAGAGAGAGAGAGAGAGAGAGAGAGAGAGAGAGAGAGAGAGATAAATTTTAAAAATATAGGGAAATTTAAGATATTCATATGAGTAATGATAATCATAACAATGAACATTCATAAAGTTGCAAATGTAATCACCAATCATATTGACATATGCATCATAGAATTGAATTATCGAACAAATTAATACTATAGCTACCTAATTGCTTCCATGGACCATAATTCATGTCAAATAGTCAATGTGCATATGATATAAAATAATAAAATGCCCAAAAGGCTACAAGTTTGTACTACAAATCAAAATGTCAAAATGACAAAGTCACAAGTGTCCAAAACATAGTAATAGAAAGTATGATGGCTGCCGCTACTCGGCATCTGCCAACATTGCATCAAAATCAGACTTAGAGTCTGAGTCACTGTCACTGTGAGGGGCTGGCTTATCTAATGGAACTCCAACTAGTCCCTCCTACCTCTCCTCCTCATCATCAATTTGTGCAACATCCTCTAGATCAATATCCCACCGTAATGCTGGAGTCTGTCTATACCTAGGAGTCCAACAATCCTGGAGTCGCAAAGCACTATGCACAGCCACTAATTTTTTGCCCGTCTAGAGGTCAGTCTATTCCTCTTGATAGAGCGAATAAAGCTATATGTTGACCAATTCCTCTCTGCAGCAGAGGAACTAGCAACTTGTGAGAGGAGACAAAAACTAAATTAGTAATTTACTAATTAGGACATTGAATTTAAATTATGATTATATAAATGTTCAAATTTCAACACTAATCTAAATCAAATTATGTTAATCTAATGTATTACCTGTGAAAGGAGGCAAATAGCAAGCGTCCTCAATTGTGGTGCATCCTTCCCATGCCATGACCACCATCCAATAGGATCCCTTTGAGCTACTGTAGTTCTATCTACCCTGGCCTTGGTTTGCCGAATGTTGGACCACGGAGATTAACAAAATCAGTGAACTGTGTACGAACTAGACTGGCCTCCTCAATTGAATATATTTTTGCAAGGGCCCTCATAAACCCTTCTTTCAACTCATCATCATCACAAGGAGGCATCCTACCAAGTCTAGGTACATACCATTTGGGATTTAGAGCAAAGGCTGCCATATGAAGCGGGGTGTTCATAGTGTTCCACCGCCGTGTCACAATGGGCCTAATTTTTTGCTCATATAATCCTGAATTAGGATCCCTATCAGAAATTGCTTTCTTCATTTTTCCAAGCATGGAGTCAAAAGTTTCATAAATCTCTCCAAGACTTGGAGAGTCTATATCAGCATATCTAATGACATCCACAACTGGTGAAATGATGGAACAAATATATCTATAAACAAAAATTTGAAAAAAGACAAGTTAGAACTTAGAAAATCAAAAAATAATAAAATCATATATTTTTTTTATAAAATCAGCAATCAATAACAATTTTTTACCTCACATTGGACCACCAGTTATCATCAAGAATTTTTTGTTTGATGCTTCTCCCTTCTGCAGTGCTTGCCATAGACCATCTATTCCACTCTGAATTAACCATCATCAACTGTAGAGCCTCCTGTACCTCAAGCATCCTCTCTAACAAAATAAAGTAGTTGGCATACCTTGTCCCTACAAGCTTGAGAAATTCCTTCTTTAAAAATGTCCTAAAGAGGGCAAGTGAGGTGTGATGATTGCAAATAAACATCTGAATGTCTCTAGCCTCTACAGCCACCTGGTGCACCCAATCTATCTTCGCTATGTCTTTCAATGCATTGTTCAACGAATGAACACAATAAGGGGTCCAAAAGATGTGCTTGTAAGCACTCTCAACCATCAAACCTGCTAATTTGCACACACGTGCTAAATCAGTAACCACCTACACAACATTGGCTGCCCCAACCTCCTCTATAGCCTCTTTCAAACTATTAAATTGGAATTCTGCATCCTTGCGCTTCCTAGAACAATCAATAGCTCTAAGGAAATATGAACCAGTTGAACATGTGACTATGATGTTTATAAGTGGATGTTGTCTAATAGCAGTCCACCCATCCATGATAATAGAGCAGCTTGTTCTAATCCAACACTGTCTCATGTCCTCCATCACCACATTCACCTTAGAATATTCTTTGTCAAGGAGTGTAGTGCGTAATTTATTTTCTCTAGGGGGAACGAATGAGGTACCAACAACTGCCACAATTCTAAACATTTGTTTGAAGTAGGGAGAACGTGCTACATGGAATGGGATGGCATGGGCATAGAAAAATTTGGAAATGGAAGACTCTGCCACATCTCGTGCTTGCACATTGAACATACTTGCAACTATATTTTGCTGCTCACTAGAAGTAGCCGCATTCCTCTTCCCTCTTGTGGAAATATGAACATCACCCGCACCACTACTACCACTACCAACACTAGGACTACCAAGCATAGAGGGCATAGGTGAGGTTGAATGTGCAGATTGAATTTGCATGTGCTGATCCATAGGCCTTCCTCCGGCCTCCATGTGCAATCTATAACATTCTATCCTCTCAAAATCTTTTATTTTTGTACAACCCTTGACCCCATGGCCTCCAAAACCCAATAGATGAGAATAGACTCTTGTATAGCTCCCATGATATTTATCTTTGCAAATGTGACATAGCCACAATCTACTACCCCTAGTGTTTTTCCCTTTGCCTTGGTCTATACGTGATGTTAATTGAAGAAGAGGTTTTTTAGGATTAAAAGGGCCTTTTGCATATTTTTTCAAATCTTCAGAAGGGATATCAAATGGGTTTGTTTGAGGCTGCCCCTTATGAACTAATTGGGTTTCTTCCCCCCTCTCAACATTCCCACTATCTTCACTACTACGGCTCATTTTGTTTTGTTTTGGTTTTTGCAAACTGAAAATAAAAATAAAAATACAAAAAATCATACATTTTATCATTTTAACTTAGAAAAAAATGGAAAAAAATGAAAGATAATGGAAGAATAACTTACCTCTTTCACTTCTCTTGTTGGTTGCTGCCTTAATGCTCTCCTTTTTTCCTCCTAAATGCTGGTTTCTCTTCTCCAACAGTCTTTCTCTTCTCACTTTTTCTCTTGGCTGCAATTTTTTGATGGCAAGTTAAAATGAGGTCAAATGAAGGTAAGAAGATGTTTTAAACGGCCATATTAGGGTTGGGATGGCATGGGGTCCACAAAGGAAAGAATTAAAAAAAGAAAATTAAAAAAAACCATTTTTCTTGTGTTAAAAATGATGCTGGGCAAAGGGGGACGGCTGGTCGTCCCCGAGATGGTCAAGGGATGGCTAGGAATCCCCTATCCGTCCCCTAGACGGTTGGCCATCCCCCTTTTGTTTCGGGACATTTCGTCCAATCAGGGACGTCCCCGATTTTTGGAAACTTTTTGGGGACGGTTGTCAGCCGTCCCCCAGGCATCCCTCGTCCCCGAAACGTTCCCGGGATAGGTATGGGGGGCAAAAACCCAGGGGATGCGTCCCCGTGTTTCCCTGCTTCACACTTCTTTATGGTGTGCTTGCCTCTTGCCATCTACCCCACTCTGCATTGACCACTATTAATTTTAAAGCCTCCTGGACTTCAATCATCCTCTCTATCAAAATGAAGTAGCTCGCATATCTGGTGTCCACGGGCTTGAGGAATTCCTTCCTCGAAAATGTCCTGAACAAAGCAAGTGAAGTGTGATGGTTACAAATGAACATTTACACATCTCTAGCCTTTGATAGCACTATCTTCACCCAATCTATCTTCCCAATGTCCTTCAAGGTATTGTTCAATGCGTGAACACAACATGGGGTCCAAAAAATGTACTTATAAGTCCCCTCTACCATCAATCTAGCTAACTTACACACATGGGCTGAATTAGTCACTATGTGTACAATATTAGAGGCTCCAACCTCTTCTATGGCATCTCTCAAAATATGAAATTGGAATTTTGCATCCTTCCTTTTCCTCGAACAATCAATAGCTCTAAGAAAATAAGAGCCATCTACACATGTAACAATAATATTGATGAGTGGCCGATGTTTGATATCAATCCACCCATCCATGATAATAGAGCAACCATCCCTTATCCATGTTTGTCTCATATCCTCCATCAACACACTCACCTTGGAATATTCTCTATCAAGGAGGGTGGTGTGTAGCTTGTGTTCTCTAGGTGGAACAAATGAAGGACCTACAACTATCACATCTTTGAAAATCTGTTTAAAATTATGGTGAATGTGACACACGAAAAGGTATGGCATGAGCATAAAAGAACTTAGCAATAGAGGAATCAACCACATCTTGAAATTGTGTGTTAAACATATCAACAACACTAGATTTATTCTTTCCTCTAATAGAAGTAGAACCCTCTCCCCCATGAAACCCAACCTCCATGGACCCTGTAGGAAATGACACACTAGGCTGCAAACTCTCCATTGAATTTCCTTGCTTTCTTGCCTCCCCCTCCATATGCAATCTAGTTGCCTCAATCTTCTCAATTGGAGTTATTTTTTCAAAACCTTTCACCCCTTTACCACCTATCCACAAAAGATGACAATAGACTCTTGTAGAGCTGCCTTTATATTTTTTTTTACACAAGTGACAAAGTCATTCTCTACTCCCCCTTGAATTTTTTCTTTACCCTTATCAACTTGTGTTGCAAATTGTAATAGAGGTTTTGTGGGGTTAAATGGGCTTTTTGCATAGGTTTTGAGGAATTCGGAAGGACATTCAAATGGGTTTGAAGTTGCTAGACCTGCTACACTCCCACTCCCTGAAGAAACCCCAGTGGCTGCCATACCTCTATGAGTTCTACTTCTAGGTCTATTTCTTTGACTTTCATGCATTTGAACCTCAACCTCCTCACTATCATCACTACCACTCTCACTGCTGCTGCTCATGATTTTTTTTGTTAAGAATTGGAAAGAGTGCTGTAAGTTCATATAAAAGAAAAAATAAACTCACAATGCCCTTCCTATGTGGTAAAAAAATTGAAAAACATTGAAAAAATGCAAAACAAATTGAAAAAACAAATTCAAAATGAAGAACTTACCTCTAATGGAGAAGATTTGATGCCTTAGTCCCCTCTTTCAACTGTTGTTCTCTCCTTTTTCACTTGCTACTCTTCACCTAAGTTTGCAAATGTAAAAATGAGTTTGTTTTTATATTTTTGGTTGTTTTAATGAATGAAATAGGTTTAGGTTGTGTTAAAAGGGATGGGGGGTCCTTGTGGGCCCGCCCATCCCTTTTTTAAAATTTAAAAATGTGTTTTTCTTTAAATGCAACTTAAAGTTTCCTATGTTGTAGGGGATAGCTAGCCGTCCCCGGGACGGTTGAGGGATGCTTAGGCATCCCCTAGCTGTCCCCTAGCCGTCCCCTTCCTTTTTGCACAAGTACTTGAGACGTTTAAGTTTTTGACTAGCAATTGGGGATGGAGGGGATGGCGGAACGGGGCGGGGGACAGGGAAGGGGGCAAGGAAATTTCCCAAGCGTCCCCGAGTCCTCGAAACGTCCCGATACAGGGACAAGGGTAAAAGAGCAGGAAACGCATCCTCAGGGAGCACTAGTATTTATAACTACATGTGGTGATACAAACAACAATGTTATTTTCTGATCCCTGAGATTTTTAATAAAAGATTTGATGATAATTAGATGCATACTATGTTAGACAATCCTTATGATAAGAATTGACACTGACAACTCTTGTTGACACCAACTATTGTAATTATTTTCATTATTAAGTGTAGATGACCAATTTTTTATTATTGAGGAATATCTCCCTGTCATTTTTGAACCTATTAAACTGGCCAGTTGTGGAACAGTAATCTGATTTCATCTTGATCTCTGTCAAATATGTTGAGTTCTGATGTCCAGAGGAATATTGCTGTTGTGACATTAATGTATTTTTCTTGGATTTTGGTATGGTCTGTCAGTTTTTATGTGCCTCACCCATTATTTGATCAGATAAAGAGAGCAATTTTGGATTTGTGGCAACTTCTGATAAATTTTTATTTGAGTTCCTTGTAAGGTCTATTATGAGGTTGAATGTTTTTAGCTATTAAAATGCATATTTGTAGAAGGCAAGTATTCTTATTTTTTGCTTTCTCTTTTCCTTATTCTTTTTAAAGTTGCTTTTACCTAGGGATGTTTATTGAATCCATAGTCGAAGTTTGGGTGTAGGTCTATTCTACTGGATCATGGAGCTTGACAACTACTGAACTTTGAAGGGGAATGGTATGGTTTCTAGAATGGAAACAACTTTATTGAATCCATAGTCGAAGTTTGGGTGTAGGTCTATTCTACTGGATCATGGAGCTTGACAACTATTGAACTTTGAAGGGGAATGGTATGGTTTCTAGAATGGAAACAACATCTTTCATTTGTAGAATGTTGCTAGGGCCCTATTTTGATTTGAAGGATTTAATGCAATACGGTTTGTTGTCTATTTTCTTGACGTTTTATCCTTCTAAGAAAGATGGTGTTCACTTCAGAACTTTCATAATTCACTTTTGTAGACTCTTGTATTGCATATGGCTTCTTTTTTCCAAAATTCTGTGCCAAGATTACATTCATTCTTGGAAGTTTTAATTCTTCTCCATATAAAATGCACACATGCTTCAGAATTGTGTTTTCTGAAGCCTGAAGTATTGTTAATAGCCTTGAACTGTAAGGTAAATCTATTTTTTTTCTTTACTATCTGAATAGGTTCTGAATTTTCAGGTTAAACGTGCAGGTTCTTGGCATTAGAAGACTCCTTTCCTTTGAGCCACAAAAATGATTTCTGTATGCCCCTTTGCAAGAGCAGCTAAAAAAAATGCTGAAAACTCAGTAGAAAAGATCCACCAAGGACAGAAAGAAGATAAAAATATTCGTTCTACTTCTGACCAGGCTAAGGGAGTGAAGGAAGATAACTCAAATGAAGGAGAAACTCGAAAATGCCCCTTTGGATATGATTCCCAGTCATTTAAAATAGGACCATTTAGCTGTGTAATTTGTCGATCTTTACTATATGAGAGCAGCAAATGTGTACCATGTGGCCATAAATATTGCAAGTAAGCTTAGTCTGGATAGTAAGATGAAAGATCCAATATATTTTAACTGAATATTGCTAATGTTGTTATTATGGTTGTTTGGTTGGTAATTTTTAATATAGATCTTCTGCTATGTTATCATTAGTTACTCCAAAATCTCATCCAAATGTTAGTCATGAACATTCTTTATTTTCTCTCCAGAGTATGCATTTTGCGCTTCAAGGATTGCCCCCTGTGTGGAGCAGACATTGATAAAGTTGAGCCTGATCGTGATCTTCAAGCACTTGTTAATCAGTTCATTGAAGGTCATGCTAGAATCAAGAGAGTAACATCCCATTTAGATGATACAAAGGAAAAAGAAGATAGCAAACAGTGTAAGACTGTAATCTATGAGGATGTTTCTTTGGAAAGAGGCAGCTTTCTAGTGCAGCAAGCTATGAGAGTAAGTCTGAAATTGATTTTTTTTTTTGGGAATGCAAAATGCATGCCAACTAGGGTCATGATGGCTGAGCAAGGTCTTTTTTTTTCTTAGCTGGCTCTAATTGGCCTGTTAGTGTGGTTTCGGGTGCATTGCTTTCTTACCATATCCTCATTTGCATCTGTACTGAATTGTCAACTCCTTGGTATGCAAACCTCAACTCTCAATTTTATCTCAACAGAGCCCATCTTAACCATGAGTGAACTGTGGAACATATCATATGAGTATTGAACCTTGCAGCCCATTCATTGGGCATAACCAATTGGATTGAATGATGGACAATGTCTTTTTCTTGCACTGCCACCTTAGAATTTATGGTAAGCAAGCTATCATCTTCACATGCAGAATTCAGAGAGCTATTACCTGAGAGTTCTCCAAAATTTCTCACGAGTTAGAGCTTTCACCATTAAATGAGACCCTACAACTCCAAGTCGCTTCTTTACAGAACCTCCTCAAGATTGCTGAGGCTTATTATTTATTAAGCCCATGGAGCTTGACCTCGAGCCTATATGCATTGGCTTAAGATTGAGAATTGTGTTTTGAGTAAAAGTTTCATCTCTCTCTCTCTCTCTCTCTATATATATATATATATATCTACATACATACATTATTTTCACAAAATGTACAAAATTAAATGCAGAACACAGCTGATAATTAGCTGGTAGGCTTTGTTAGTGCAAGCTTCAGTAAGAATATTCGTCAGATGCAATGATATCGTCACATCACCAGAACGGGAAATTAAATACCATTGAATTAGTGAAATCCGCCTCTGTTCTTGAAAAATGAGAGCAGATATTTTCCTGATCACTCCCCTTCGACTCTTTTTGGAATTAAGCTGCACCATACATGTCTGGGAATATTAAGTTTCAGTGGCTGGTGATCCTTACCACTCCCCACGTGTAGACTGCTTTGTCCACATTCATTGCATGTGGCAATATTGTAAAACACTCACATATCTGTAGCCGCCTGTCTGCCACCTTCTCTTGGCTCACTTAACTTTACTCTTGTTTATTCCTCTTCCTCACCATTCTTTCTGCCTTGTTTTCTTCACCACAGATCACAGGTACTTTTGCTCTTCATTTTTTTAAGTTACTTCAGCTCGCAAAATGAATCATTGTAACTTTATATATAGCATTGCAATTTCAACTTCATAGCATCATTTTTCATAAGGGGCAAAAAGAATACGATTTTAGCAGCAATACAACAAAGGTTTATAATTTAAAATTTGCATTGCATTAAACAATTCACAGTCATGAAATGTATTAACAGAAATATTGATTCATATAGCACCTCTGTCAGTAGTGTTGCAGTATGGTCTGATATGACAATTTGTTATGATATTGATTGTCAGCCCAAATTTCTGTCATCTACTTGGTACTAGAAATACAGAGCTTGTGATTTGAACTGCTCAAATGGTGATGAAATCAAAGTTGGTGGGATCAATCCATTTTCTGGATTGTGTACTTCACCTGTGTGTGTTGGTAATGTTTGTTCAATCAATCCATTCATAAATCACACTCCTGATATTTATGTAGTGTATGACATAATACTAAGTGTGGAGAGTGCTTCACTCCCTCTTGCAGAAAGGAGTGACATTGCAGCTGGGTGTGGCAATGGAGAGTTCTTTGATACAGAGGAGGATGAGGTGACAAATAAAAACACACACCTTTACAATGTCATAGTGATGGTGCAGAGCAGGTG
Organism: Sequoia sempervirens; assembly: GCA_007258455.2. Classification (NCBI taxonomy): domain Eukaryota; kingdom Viridiplantae; phylum Streptophyta; class Pinopsida; order Cupressales; family Cupressaceae; genus Sequoia; species Sequoia sempervirens. The sequence goes on along the minus strand of VDFB02004749.1, from coordinate 165,425 downwards.
GCAATTTAGTGCCCTTAATTTATGAGGCATCCATGCCTGTGGCCATCTGTCAACGTACATCCATGTTATTCAATCATTAGTTATGCATTTCAATTTTATCATTACAGGTTTCTTAAAAGTTTTTTTTTAAAAAGATTAAAGTGAAACTTTGGAAAAAGGCTTTATAGTAGTTTGAGTAGTAATATGTTTCCTTTGATCATGGCAAGCAGCCGCTGAATAATTTTTTTAAAAATTGTGAAGTGACTTTTATGAGTCTTTATCTGACCAACTATCTCAGCTTTTGTAAGGGCTAATAATTTTTAACACAATATATTAGGTTTGGTAAAATTTACCAAACCTCTGGTGCCAAGTATGTTGCTTTCACATTAAACTTTAAAGAGATTAAATATTTTGAGTACTAGTCCTGCAAAAATTCATAAGATAAGAGTTAAGACTGATGGCATACCATACACATTTTATATTCATTGTTGTAGATTGCTATAAATTTATAATTATTTATTTCCACCAATTAAATTTATAATAGACTGATAAATTTTATTTTCAAATATTCAATTTGAAACAAGAAGAATTTTATTTCAAATATGGCATAAATGCACAAATTAGCATTATGGGGTTCTAGAAAAAAATTTAAAAATGAATTTGGAGAACATTACTGAAATAACTGCGTTAGAGTTTGCCAACTGCAATAAGGGTAAAGTAATACTCTTTCTTTGAATTTTCCCATTGGCATATCCATTGCACACCCACATGATGCAAGTGCCAGTTGATAATTCAATGTCAATTGTCAAATGTTAAAGACAAACCAGAATGGTTTATACTAGTGCATTGACATGTAAAATCAATAGAAGTCATCTTGATCTTCATCAAGAATATCAGTGTCATCAGCTGGTTCATTGGAAGGACAAGCAGTGCTGGTGGCACTCCCACTAGCTGTACCATGCAAATGATGCTATGTATCATCTCTATACCCCTCATTCGTGATTGAGACTAAGGAAAAATGTTAGTTAGGGTTAGTATTTTTTATGTTTTTTCTTTTTTCATTATAAAATAAATTTTTGAGGTCCTAGAATGATTCTCCTTAGGTTTGCCTAGGGTCTTTCCTTGGCTCTTTGGATTCGGCATAGGTACGATTGAATCTCTGATGTACCTAGTCTGAATCTAGAGGCCTAGGGTAGGATCTTGGGAGAAGCCAAGTTGGACCTATGTCAAAATCTAGTTCCAACTGGTTCAGGTTCACCTAGGCTTCTTGCAAAACTCGGTAACATAGTTGCCTATCAAGCTTCCCAATATTATGCAAGTATTTTGACATAGGTCTTTCCTTGGCTCTTTGGATTCGGCATAGGTACGATTGAATCTCTGATGTACCTAGTCTGAATCGAGAGGCCTAGGGCAGGATCTTGGGAGAACCCAAGTTGGACCTGTTGTGACCTATTTCACACATCACCCCATTGCAAATGGGGACCCTCACTGGTTTGCTCTTAGGGTTTAGCTTTGAGTAGCAATTTCATAATCTCTGGTATCTGGAAATCTCATGTCAAAGTCTGGAGTCATCACCTGAGCCAAGTTGGGAATTTGGGCCTGAAACTGAACGTAAACGTCATAGAAGTGCTTAGAAGACCCGGTAGACGAGGTCACCTATGCTTTCGCTCAATTCTAACACTTCCTATTTTTTAGGGATTCTGCTTTTTTGCTTTTTTTGTTTTTGGCATTTCTGGACCAATCTGGAATTTACTATTTTTAGAAAGTTGCTTTTTGCTTTTTTCTATTTTTAGTAAGTTTCTATTTTTAGAAAGTGCTAGGTCTCACAGGCATTGGAATCGAAAGCTTCCACTTTGGGAATTAAAAAGCAGGCAAAAATCAAGCAGAAGTCTTGAAAAATCGAAAAAATCATGAGAAAAGCTGAAATATTCCGAGCCAATTTTTTTTTAATTTTTACCAAGTACACAACAATGCAGAGAGCACCCGTTAGGGTTAGATAATTCAAACCAGCAGATTACAAATAACTCGTTGCCAAGAATGTGCACTCAATCTCAACAAGAGAGAGGTTGTCATATGGCAAGAGGATCGTCAGTGCCTTAAACAAAATGCAACTGAAGGTAACTCTAACCAAGAATGTGTCCGCGAAGGACGATCATATGGTCAGAGGATCTTCTACGCTACAAGTACTGGAAACAAACTCAACACCAAGCATGTGCTACCCAATCCAGTATGGAAAGGAGGCGACCATATGGTGGAGTGCTAAGAATTACAATGCAATTAAGGGAAATAAGCAAGAATGCTGAAGTACTCGACGTCAAGAATGTGCTTTCCAACCCGAGACGGAATGGGAGCTACCATATGACGGAGATATAAAGAAAGACAATAGACTGGGCAAGGATCAGTCTCTTCCACGAAATGTAGGAAATATAAATAAGAGCTTACAAATGTGAATATTGGCTGGTTAGTACTACTAACAGCCTTACAATGTAATATATCTCCTGCAAGCACGATGGATTAGAGTGATAATCACACTGCTGAAATGTAGAGCTACTCCAGAACGATTAATATGACTAAGACAGACAATCCCAGCCCTATTAATAATTTTACTAAGTCTGATATGACAGATCTGCAGTTAAGAATGGTGAAAACAGCAACTCCAGAACTCACTTAAATGCTCATATCTCTCTCAATACTCACTCATTTAACTTGAAATCAGTTGCAAAACATTCTAATGATGATGACAATGAAGATGGATCACAAAAACTTCTCACAAAGACCCCTATTTATTTTGCACGACTTCCAAAGCACTTACAAAGTGAAATTGCCTGCAAGCAAGGGCGATTTACTTTAGATAATTCATAGACTTCAAATAAAATTCTGGAAACTTGCACATATGGTCGCCCTACATAGGAAAATAGATTGGAACAGTACCCAGAACAATATTATTTATGTTTCTTGAGTTGTGAGTAAAAACAACCTACAGCCATACAAATCAGCAACTCTAAAATTGACAGAAAATACAATAACTCAACTACAGAATGTGAGAAGAACCAACTACAATGAAAGGAAACCAACTACAACTAAACCTCTCAACTAGTTGCTGTCTTTCAAGCAAGAAGAAGAGCCAAGCTAGGAGGCTTACATTCCTCGAAGCAATCCCAAAGCCAATCCGGCAGCATAACTTTGCAAATTCATCAGATAAACAAAATGAGGACCCCGAGCTCCAATTTATAACTTTAGAAGAGCTTTCTAGAAACCTCCAAGAAGGGCGCCACCTCAAAGATTCTTTTAGGTCATTGACTTGTCTTTTGTCTTCACCCTCAGGATGGCGTACTTGCTTAAGAAGATAAATTTCACTTTTTAAATAAAATATTTGGCTCACCCAAAGTTGGCGTCCAAACTCCTTGAGCAATATTTGGCTTTAGAAATATTAAAATATTTCCTCCATGTGAAAATACCCTTCAATGTCCCCCTTTTAAAGACAATATTAATTCATGATGCTAGAACAAGGAATTATAATGTTAAATTATAACATTATAATATAAAATATCTTATATCACCATGGAAATGCATCAGAAGCCAAATTCAACCATACCGTCTGAACAGACTGCCAAAGTGGAGCCAACTGATTAGGAGTCAACAAGTCAACTGCTAAAAATAGAATTTACTAAAAATAGTAAATTCATGTAATTGCTCAGAATGCCGAACTGAAACCACCAACGCGAAGCTCTCAGAAAACCCAGAAGGAATCCGCAATCCAAGTTCAACAATTCCAAAAGAAGACTCCGCAAAAAGACGAAAACATCCTCCAAGAAGTTTGGAAACCCTGATTCGAGCTTCTGCTTAGCCTACGAGTTTCCAGAAATAGGCTAAATCCAAATGAAGAGCGTAGGGCTAAATTGGGGACATTACAGTCCGCCCTTCCCAAAATTGCTTGTCCTCAAGCAATGCCACCACAACTCTAGAAAAACTCAAACTGCACCAAACCAAACCAAGTACAATCCCAGGGTCCCATATCCGTCTGAAAGAGGACCCACCGTGCTGATGTTGCACTACTCTGATCACAATAGTGGAACCATAATGGCCAAAATGCTCTGAGTCAGCAAAATCAACAATGCCACTGTCTATCACAAACCTAGGCATTGGAAAAGATAGTCTACTCAACTCAAAATTGTAATCCTCAACATGCCTCCATAAGGTATCTAACACAACCATGATTGCAGATGTGACCTCTCCAAAACTTCTTGCAAAGAGGGAAGCAATCCTTTGCAAGAGTTCATCAAACTCTAACTCATGACTCCACATGAGTCTACTATGCCTCCCCTGCATTATTCTGATGCAACCATGAAGATTACTAAAAACTCTTACAATTCCCACTCCAAGAGCCTCAGAATGGTGAACCAAAGCATGTGAGAGTCCGCTGTCCTGAACCAACACTGAGAGTAAACTGTCAAAGTTTCCATCACAAACCATCATAAGATGAATTTGGAGAGTAGGAAAGGTGTGAAGGAACAAATAATTGTTGCTGATCAAGGCTGGGATCAACATAGTGCAATCTGATACTAGAGTCCTACACGAAGGAAAACAACAACACCACTCAAATTCCCAAGTGTGAGCATGTGAGATGACCATCGAGCTACAAGGTGACACCTCCAAAGTGGCAGGAAAACAAACTAGAGCAATGTCCAACTGAAAACTACCACCTCTTTGACAAGTAGTGATGGAAAAACTCTCCCAAACGAGAGTAACTCCACAAGTAAGGTGGCTGGTCTGCCTCCAATCAGCAAACTCGTGTCTCAAAATCTGCCCTTGTCTTAGCCGAGGATCACTGCCAAAAGCAACCAACTGTTTATTTCTCCAACCCATACTCAAAATTATTCTCCAATCCATTTGTTGATGAACAAACGAACCCATCAAGTGGCAAACAAAGAAACGGACAACATCAACAAATCTGGAAATTTGATCCTTATTCCTCCAATAGTCCTTTCCAAATGTAATAAGCTCTATCAAGCCAAATTGAGGATCCCAAGCACGGATACCCAACCGAAAATGATTTTCAACCCATAGCAAGGTAATCTCAATGCATCCCCAAGTGCCAGTAAGGATCAAGTGCATACAGAAGAGATTGATGCCTCCTCTAGTGAACCCTTGAAGCCTATCCATGAAAGTTTCAACAACATTGGAGCATGAAATATTAAATGACCTCAAATCCAACTCCAACAATGGTCTAATAAGTGCCAAAACATCATTCAACCAAAGGGATGGATTGACAGGCATACAAACACCAAGTTCAGGTCCATCTTTCTTCCCTATTTCATGAGTAACAAAACTGAAATCTTTGCTCCTTGCTGCTGTAATGAAGTTACCAGCAGCTACCAAGTCTTGCTTTGTTAACACCTTGGTGTCGGAGATGTTGAAATCTCCTCGAATCATCATTTCCCATGTAGAGACTCCATCCTCAAACCCACTTATGCATTCATTACTAACCAACAAACGTGGCACATCCTCATGGAGTGATATCAAAGCATCCAAGCATTGGAAACTATACTTAGTCTCATTCTCCGTTTCATCCTCCATCTCATAGAGAGGATTATCATAACTTTCCTCATCATCCTCTTCAAAGAGAGGATTGTCAAAAACTTGAAAGTTATTCCTTCCATCTTGCTGATCCAAATCTGCACTTGCAACTTCAGTCCTTCTTGTGAGACCTTCTAGGTCAAACTCCTCTCGAAGACTATCAAGCTCACCAATTACTTGCTTGATTTCTTCGGCTCTATGTGCATTCTCTTGCTTCGTGAAAAATTTGAAATCAGCAAACTGATTTCCTACCTCCATTAATGCCATTTGAGTTTCTTCTAATGTAGCCTTTGTTGATTCAAGCTCCAAAGAAAGTTCATCGAACTTCCTCTCTCTATCTTGAGAAGCACAAATGGTCTTCTTTGCAACTTCAATGGTGTGATCACGATCTTCAATCAAGTGCATGTACTCGGACTTCAAGGTTACCAAAGAGTTTCTGATAAGTTGCAAATTGGAAAGAGCAACTTCATCTTTCACTCCTCTTTGTCTCACTTCAAGTTGGGCCTTCCAGTAAAGCTCTTCAACCAAGCTAAGTGTGTGATCAAACAAGGATAGAGTTTGCACTTCCTTGTCAACGGACACCTTGAATTGTCTTTCCCACTCATAAGAATGCGAAGATGGTGAACTGCTGATAGGCTGCAACTGAAAAGCAGACCCCTGTCCCTTGTCTTTGCTGCCCTCAATGCTGCTCCAACATTCTTGTACTTCACCATCGACTAGTGGAGAATGCTCATTGTCATAAAAAGCATCATACTTCACAAATTCTTCAACACAATGCTTGCAATCAGCTTCACGCATTGAAAAATCAGATTTGTGTTTAGTAACACCTTCAAACTCTACATCTTCAAGAGCCATATGGTCTTCTAGCTCTTCTTCTTCATTAACGTCTCCTTGGTCAAACATTATCGCAGCATCAAACTTGATCAATGGATCATAATTGTCCGCTGTTCGGAAAGTTTCTGTAGCAACATAATCTTCTTCTTCAAAGACAACTTCTCCTCCAAGGGCTACCTCATAGTTTTCCATGCAATTTGGTTCTTGTTCTTCATCAGGATCAAAGGGAAACTTATCCCACACAGGTTCTTTAACATAACTTGATGCCAACACACCCGGATCCCAAATGCCAAGGGGTTGACTGAGATGATCAACAGGAAGAGGTTTTTCATGCTTCACTGGAAGTATTAACTCAATGAATAAGTCAGCTCCTGAATCTCTTAAGCTGATATCTTCAAAAACATTTTCCTCCAATGGTTCGGTTTGCTGGTCAAACCCAAGTCCGACAATGTCACCACCGAAAGGGAGTGAAGAATCTTCGATGCTTGTTGTTTCGAAAACTTCACCTTCATTATCTTTTATGGAACCATCATGAGAAAGTATGTCGCTGATTTCTTCAGGTGGAACTTCTTGGGAAGTTGAGACAGCAACAAGAGTAAAATCTTTCATCATCAAATCTTCAATATGATCTTGCATGAACTCCGTAGAGTCATCACCAACATCATCACTACAGTCTTGGTCATAAGTTGGTTCTACGACATCACTAGCATTTTTTCCATCTTGTACTCCTTCAACGAACTCATCCCACACAACAGTACTACTAAAATTTTCTGTGAAGTCATTTCTCTCAGGACCTCCATGGGCTGAATCCAAATTAGGATTCAAGACTGCTGCTATGTTCTGATCTTCATCACTTGCTATCACATGCAAGTCTCGGAAAGTATTGTGGGGCTCTTCCACACATTCTTCAACTGACAAAGTTTCATCAACATGCTTGTTTGTGGGCTGCAATTCACAAATAGACGCTTCATCTTCTTCCTTCTTTGATCCTTCAACCAAAACTTGTTCTGCTTCCCTTTTTATCATTTTCCTGATGTGGTCCACCATCTCCGACTTTTCGGGCTTCAGAAACGCCACACAATTCAAATGGGTATCAAATGAAACATTGTTCCTATAATCATCTGGCATGTTTTGATATTGCTCACGGAGTATGGCAGCCTCATGTTCACATTGTCTTTTGTACTGTTTGGCATACTCAATGAAATCTCTTGTGGCCAAACTAACCTTTCCTTCCTCAAATGCCATAATCGAATCTGACTTCTCACGATTACTGAACAAACGATGATACATCTTTGAAACTTCTGAAAACTGATCTAAGCTCGGTTCTGACCTCTGGTGAAGAAACTGATTTCTCTATCACTCAACTGTCAACTGAACTTTGATGGGCACAGGATGGCAGGATCTTGGCTCTGATACCACTGAAATATTCCGAGCCAATTTTTTTTTAATTTTTACCAAGTACACAACAATGCAGAGAGCACCCGTTAGGGTTAGATAATTCAAACCAGCAGATTACAAATAACTCGTTGCCAAGAATGCGCACTCAATCTCAACAAGAGAGAGGTTGTCATATGGCAAGAGGATCGTCAGTGCCTTAAACAAAATGCAACTGAAGGTAACTCTAACCAAGAATGTGTCCGCGAAGGACGATCATATGGTCAGAGGATCTTCTACGCTACAAGTACTGGAAACAAACTCAACACCAAGCATGTGCTACCCAATCCAGTATGGAAAGGAGGCGACCATATGGTGGAGTGCTAAGAATTACAATGCAATTAAGGGAAATAAGCAAGAATGCTGAAGTACTCGACGTCAAGAATGTGCTTTCCAACCCGAGACGGAATGGGAGCTACCATATGACGGAGATATAAAGAAAGACAATAGACTGGGCAAGGATCAGTCTCTTCCACGAAATGTAGGAAATATAAATAAGAGCTTACAAATGTGAATATTGGCTGGTTAGTACTACTAACAGCCTTACAATGTAATATATCTCCTGCAAGCATGATGGATTAGAGTGATAATCACACTGCTGAAATGTAGAGCTACTCCAGAACGATTAATATGACTAAGACAGACAATCCCAGCCCTATTAATAATTTTACTAAGTCTGATATGACAGATCTGCAGTTAAGAATGGTGAAAACAGCAACTCCAGAACTCACTTAAATGCTCATATCTCTCTCAATACTCACTCATTTAACTTGAAATCAGTTGCAAAACATTCTAATGATGATGACAATGAAGATGGATCACAAAAACTTCTCACAAAGACCCCTATTTATTTTGCACGACTTCCAAAGCACTTACAAAGTGAAATTGCCTGCAAGCAAGGGCGATTTACTTTAGATAATTCATAGACTTCAAATAAAATTCTGGAAACTTGCACATATGGTCGCCCTACATAGGAAAATAGATTGGAACAGTACCCAGAACAATATTATTTATGTTTCTTGAGTTGTGAGTAAAAACAACCTACAGCCATACAAATCAGCAACTCTAAAATTGACAGAAAATACAATAACTCAACTACAGAATGTGAGAAGAACCAACTACAATGAAAGGAAACCAACTACAACTAAACCTCTCAACTAGTTGTTGTCTTTCAAGCAAGAAGAAGAGCCAAGCTAGGAGGCTTACATTCCTCGAAGCAATCCCAAAGCCAATCCGGCAGCATAACTTTGCAAATTCATCAGATAAACAAAATGAGGACCCCGAGCTCCAATTTATAACTTTAGAAGAGCTTTCTAGAAACCTCCAAGAAGGGCGCCACCTCAAAGATTCTTTTAGGTCATTGACTTGTCTTTTGTCTTCACCCTCAGGATGGCGTACTTGCTTAAGAAGATAAATTTCACTTTTTAAATAAAATATTTGGCTCACCCAAAGTTGGCGTCCAAACTCCTTGAGCAATATTTGGCTTTAGAAATATTAAAATATTTCCTCCATGTGAAAATACCCTTCAATGTCCCCCTTTTAAAGACAATATTAATTCATGATGCTAGAACAAGGAATTATAATGTTAAATTATAACATTATAATATAAAATATCTTATATCACCATGGAAATGCATCAGAAGCCAAATTCAACCATACCGTCTGAACAGACTGCCAAAGTGGAGCCAACTGATTAGGAGTCAACAAGTCAACTGCTAAAAATAGTAAATTCATGTAATTGCTTAGAATGCCGAACTGAAACCACCAACGCGAAGCTCTCAGAAAACCCAAAAGGAATCCGCAATCCAAGTTCAACAATTCCAAAAGAAGACTCCGCAAAAAGACGAAAACATCCTCCAAGAAGTTTGGAAACCCTGATTTGAGCTTCTGCTTAGCCTACAAGTTTCCAGAAATAGGCTAAATCCAAATGAAGAGCGTAGGGCTAAATTGGGGACATTGACAAGGCGCATGCAAAAGCTAAAAATCAATTTAAAAATCGCGCCTTCAAGAGAAAAATCATTCAAAAAACAAGTAAAAAGCAAGAAAATCATGATAAAATTCGCCTAAGTCTGGAGAGGTGCGCCATTTGCAAAATCCAGTTGAATCAAAGAAAAGTCCATTGAAAAGAAATCCAATTGAAATTCGTCTATTTGAGAGATCTTGATAAGATTCGCCTATTTAAAGGAAATCTAGTTGGAAAGTTCGAAATTCCAGTTGGACAATGATGAAAATCGACTAAGGCAAGTGAAATTTCGAATTGGACTTCAAGGACTTCAAGATGAAGCGAAATTCCAGTTAGGAAGAGGAAAATTCTAGTTGAAAGTCGAATTCTTCAAGGAGAGAATCGAAAATTTTCTAAGGCAAAGCCCATCTTGAAAGGTTAAAAAATCCAGTTGAAAAGTGGATTAGTCCACTTAAGGGTCGAATTTTCCTAGAGGGCAAAAAAATAGAATAAAATATCTTAAGTTTTATTTTTTAAAAATAAAACTTAGTTGTCAAGCCAAAAAGGGACGTCTTGGTTGAAAAGTCAAAAATCAAGAAGAGATAAGATTGCTTTTTACGTTTTAAAGCAAAGGCACCCAATTGAAGAAGAGGTCGACCTAAACCAACATGGAAAGAATTTATTATAAAAGAAGATCTTGTGAGCTTATTTTCCATTATTTGCAAGTCGAATTTTCTCACAGGCAAGCTCCTCTCAAGCTAGGGACGTATTTCTCAAGCAGCTGCAAAGAGATTTTTGATTCCAGAACATAGAGTTGGATTTTTCTCTTCCATTTCCAGATTTCTCAAGCAGCTGCAAGGTTATTACTGGAAAATTTAAAGAAGGGAGAAGGATTTTTCATCTTGGATTTAAGAAAACTTCAGTATAAGTCTTTAAAAATCGAGAAGATTATTTAAAAATTCCATGAATGCTCTTTAAAAACAATAAAGGCGGATAAAATTTCATTAAGAATTTATTCTTTAATCAGCCTTTTCAATCAAGTTCTGGATTTTTTTTTAATTTTTTAAAATTTCTCCAGCCATGAAATCGCCTTCCTTACAAATTTGTTGAAATATTCTAACTCCGAGCTTTGTACAGGCACAATGTCTTCTTCAAAGAACGTGGGAGGTGGAGTCAGAAAAGCTCAAGTAAAGGAAGTCCTCAAAGAATTTTATCCAGAGTCCCAATTGACCTCGAAATGGAAGAAGGTAGCAGATACCAACTTTGAACAGTTTAATGCGATTCAACACAAGAGAAGGATGTTTGGCACTCAAAACGAAATGCCTACGCCTATTGCCACTAACATCGTCAAGTTCGGACTTCATCAAGCAGCAGGATTCCCACCTGCAGTTCAGTGCAGTGAGCTAATGGTTGAGTGTGCCAGAAGATACAATACACAGACAAGATCCATTAAAACACCTAATGGGATCACTTTGGCATACTTCACAGAGGATTCAGTCAAAGAAGTATTTGGTATTCCCCATCGTCAAAAAATGTTGAACAGGACTCAAAAGGAATCACAGGCCATGTTCGATCAAGCCAAAGAATCTTGTATGGACATAGTCAATTCTAACTGGATCAAGGAACCCAAAAGACATCGCTCCAAGTTGCCAAAGAGATTAATTTGCACAGATTTTAAACTAGAATACAGTGATATGATTCATATGCTGAACAGGATTATGGGAACTTCTCAAGGAGCTTTCTTCGAAGTATGGATGTTTTCATATGTGGAGGAGGTCGTATTGGGAATGGAAGCAATAAATTGGGCCGATTTCCAGTTGAGAAACTTGGAGAAAACCAAAACCTTCTATATGAGTTCCTACGTGGTTTATATCTTGGCACGGTTCACTAAGTATAGAGGACTGATTTGCAAAGGGGAAGTTGGACTTCGAAAAGATCAGCTCAAAGCATATGATTGTTACCCGCAGCTCCAGCTACATTACAGGGACAATTTTAAGATAACCAATGACGCCTTCCTTATGTATATCACGCGAGTGCTTCAAGGAACAGTTCAAAGGAGGCTACGCCTTCCTTATGTATATCACGCAAGTGCTTCAAGGAATAGTTCAAAGGAGGCTATCTAAGGAGGCTATGGTGATGCTTGATAAGTTCGGATCTTGGTTTATCCAGTTTCCGACCTTTACATATATAAGAGTTCATGGATTCTCGGATGCTCCGCATAGACTCCCTCGGTATCCAACAGACAAGATTGTTATGCTTGAAGTTGCAAGGCAACTGGCATGTGTAGATTCTATTCAGGCGAAAAGGAACAAACAAGGAGTGGATTTTCCTGTTATAATTGGAAAAATGCTAGAAGTCTGCCCCTCATTACAATCAGCCAAAACAGCAAAGTTAGAGTTGCAATTTTATAAGTTCGGCTTTTATAATCCAAGGTCTGATTATGACCCGTACTTAAGAGTTCACGGGAAGAAGTCCCTTCATGTTATGCAGATTGAAGACTATTGGTCTAACTTGGCGGACGAATATGGAGTCAGGAAGAAGATTTGGTCCAGAATTCCAATTGAACTTGTAAAAAGGTGTGACTTGTTCCCTATACCTGACCAAGTAAAAGACAACGGGGACTACATACATCCTCAATTTGAACGGGAAAAGGATAAGCCTATCTTGTTGCCTAACTGGACACAACCTGAGTTGACTGATTTGGACATATTGATGAAGGATATTATAGCATACTCTAGGGAATGGGTGGATAATCAGATCAGCAAATTGAGAAAAGAAGGAATTTCTCTTACCTATGCCACATTGAGCAATAAGGAAAGCCAGGAGGAAGCAGTTGGAGAAAGTCTTGATGAACTTTCATATCCTAGCAAGAGAAAGGTAGTGAGTGAAGACCTTCACACAGAGGAAGAAGCAGTTGACAGGGAATTGGAGAGTAAGAAGCAAAAGGTGAGTGAAATACCATCATCTTCAAGTACTTTATCTGTTGGAGTAATTGAAAAGGTGTCCATTGCTGAGATCGAACAAAGCCATGAGCAAGAGGTCGAGTTCCAAGAGTTAGAACAGTTGGATTCTCTCCAAGAGCAAACCCTCACTGGGTGTTTGGAGGGGGATGATACGTTGATGGTTGAAGGCGTAGGAGATACTGAGATCCTTGAGAACAATGAAGAGCTGGGAGATGAGGTAATTTCTGCTCTAAAAGGAATTAATGATGATGTTCAATTAGAAGATGGGATGGAATTATCCACTATCCCAGCTTGGTTGACCAAAAGTTTGAGGAGGAAGTCCAGACCACTGGATGAAGTTCAACCAGTTGAAAGCATGCAAGACTTCCTAGAGAGGATTGGCAAAGCTAAAATGCCAAAGAAGCCTAAGAAGTATTCTCAGATTACCAGGAATGATGCAGGGTCTAGGATCTTACAGGTGGCAATCCCAAAAATTGACAAGCCAAGAGATCAGATTACTCCTATGGACTATGATGTTACAACGTTGGACATTGGGCCAACCACGATAGATCAGGATTTCCATGAGTTGGCAGACACTTCCAAGGCCATCAAGGAGAAATTTGACAAAACAGAGGAGAAGAAGGAAAGGCTAGAGTTAGAAAATCTAAGGCTAATGGAGTTCATTCAGCAGCTAACAGCTCCTTTGTGCCAAGAAAGTGAGGCTTTTATTCCACCATCATCTCTTACTCCGGAATCTGTTGATGTTCTTGAAGCTATGAGGATCACAAGTCAAGCAACTAAGAGTTGGGTTATCAATATTTCAAAACAGATGGAGCAATTCTTAGAGAAGTGCGCTCAGACTTATGACAGATCTGCCTTGCTTATAACTAAAGTTAGTCAAATTGAAGACAATTGGGAAGACTTTCAGTACGTAAATGATAAAGTGATACCTCGTTTGAAGGTTTTAAAGGAAGTTTCCCTGCAAATATTAATCCAAGAAGGTGTTATTGAGGAAGGAGCCTCGTATGATTTCAGCAGGTGGTATCATTCCTTATTGGCTAAAAGGAAGATATATGATGGAATGAAGGAAGAATGTGCTATTATATGAAGTGCAATTGAAAAAATTCAGTTCAAAATCCTCACTTCTCTTGAAGGATTAACAGGGCAGGAGCATCATGATGCAAATGGCTTGGATTTAGAAGGATTGAAGAAAAGTGTGATGAATATTTACTTCAAGGAAGTGCAGATTGTTATAGAGAATCAGCTTGATGATATGTCTTCCCTTTTGACCTTTATGGATAACTTTCAGAAACAGGAAGATAGATGGGAAGGTACTTTCACTCAATGCCTGGAAACATTGGACGTAATGGGAGTGCAGCTGGATTTTGTGCCGAGCATCTCAATGGAGGAACTCGACTTTGTGTTAGCAAAATTTCTTGCATTTGCGGCTAGGGAGCAGTCCAAAGGGAATTGCATTTTGGATTCCAACTTGCTCGAGTGATTCGCAAGGTGTCATCATTTTCCATACTCCAAGTGGCTTGTTCTACTTGTGCCATGTGTCCTTTGAGTTGGTTATGCTTTTTAGGGTTAGGGTTTCTTGAAATAATCTTGGCCATTGATCTCAAATCAAGCTTGGCCGTTGCTTTGTAATGGAGGTGCCTATATAAACCCCACGCATTTCATTTCTTCAGGGAGAGACTTATGAAATTGTTGCTACTATTGCTATTTAAATAATAATTGGATTCAGAGTTGAGCATTTGTTATTTTGAGGGCTTGCATGGTTTCATAATTTCTTCAATAGAGTAAAGTAATTTTCAGCATTTTTAAATGAATGAAAGATTGATAGTGTTGGAAATAGTGAAATTGGTTCATACCTTTTTCAATTGAATGATTTTCAATTTGATGTGCAAGGTTAGTCTGAACTTCGAAACTGTTTAACTTGGATTCTATTACCTATATACATTGTTCGAATTGATGGTGGTATTGTGTAATAGGACATTATTCGTAAACCCATTGAAGATTGCATCATCTTTGTCTAGTTGTAGTCATTGTGCTTGGCAAAACAAAGATTGGTTTAAATTTCACTATCCAGCATATGTCTCTTAAGTTCGTAGGAGTAGTTTCGCATAAATCTAGTTTCTAAACCCTCATCCCTTTTTCTTTTATTTTATCCCAAAATCAAAAATCCCAAAATACAAGAGCATTCAACGTCGAATCAATTCTAATCCCCACTTTGAGTAAATCACTATCTAAGGTCCCTTTGTGAAACCAGCATATCACATCATCCATTGAGCTTGTCCATCCCTCAACTTAAGAAACATTGGAATTACCGTATGACCTTTCTAGCAATCTTAGCATAAGAGGTAATTTTTCAAGAGAGGATAGAGCATCTCTGGACTCTTTATTCTAAAGTGCTTGGTGAGTCATAAAACACGCATCAACAGGACCTATGTCAAAATCTAGTTCCATCTGGTTCAGGCTCAGCTAGGCTTCTTGCAAAACTCGGTAACATAGTTGCCTACCAAGCTTCCCAATATTATGCAAGTATATTTTGCTCACTACAAAGTAGTTTATACTTTTTATAGCTCAACCTTCCTACAAAACTAGTGAGGATTTACTCACATAATGCCTTAGGGTTGTGCCTTGCAAGCTCATGGTAATTGTTTATGATTGTCTTCTGTCTACTAAAGACTTACATGAAGTTGTCTATCAAATGGCATGCATTAAAGCCCAAGAATTGATGGTTTCCCTTGTGAATTTTATTAGACTTTTGGGGATATTGTTGGTCTTGACCTTAATAGAATTTATCTTTAAACTATGCACACTGAATTTGTAGGGCCCTTATCAATCAAGGCAACATCAAGTTCATTCAATGTTTATTGTCAAACGATAAAGAAAAATCAAAATGGTTTATATTAGTGCATTGACATATGTAAAATCAATCTAAATCATCATAATGATCTTCATCAAGAGCATCAATGTCATTGGCTGATTTTTTGGAAGGACAAATAGTGCCAATTCCACTCCCACTAGCTGCACCATGCAAATGACATTGTGTAGCAACCTTGTACCCTTCATCTTGATTGAGACTAACGAAAGTTGTTAGTTAAGGTTAGGTTTTTTTAATATTTTTTCTTTTTTCATTAAAAAGTATTTTTTGGGTCTAGGATGATCCTCCTTGGGTTTGCTTGGATCTTGCTTTGAACCTCTAGATATGGCCTAGTTACATTCAAAACCTACTTGGGCTGAATCTAGAGGTCCAAGGCTTGGGTAGATTCATATGTTTGTGGGCCAAATTCAAAGTCTTAGGGCAAGACCTTGGGTGAACCCAAGTTGGACTAGACTAGGATCTACACCCAGTTAGGACTAGTTTGGGTTCATGTAGACCTCTTGCAAAGCCTTGTAATGTAGTTGTCTACCAAGCTTCTCAATGGGTCAATAGTATGCAAGCTTTTGTTGCTCACTACAAAGCAGTTTTTAAGGTCAACCTTCAACCTAGGCTAGTGAGGATTTACTCACATAGTGCCTTGCAAGCTCATGGCAACGCAAACAATTGTTTATGATTGTCTTCTATGTGTGATAAAGCCTTGGAAGTCAATGCTCTCCCTTCTGAATTTATCAAACTTTGTGGAACATTTTGGTCTTGACCTTCATAGGATTTATCTTGAAGCTATGCACATTGAATTTATAGGGCCCTTACTAATCAAGCTGTTGACCGACAAAAAATCGTAGTAGGATAGGCTATAGTCATTGCAAGGCTGTAATGTCCCCTTCTCATCTGTGACCAGCTCAGTAGCTCATTAGCCTATTCTGGAGACCTTTAGGCTTGATTGAGGGGAAATTAGGGTTTCCTTGCTTGGAGGTTTTGTTGCATTTCTAGGTGTTTACTATTTTTAGTAAATACTATTTATGGTAGTGAGCGGTTGTTAGTTCTTCAATTCATCATTTTCAGTTGGAGCAATTGCTTGGGTTTGATTTTTGGCTTTTTAAAAGCATTATTTGGTGAATTAATGCTTTTCAAGGCATTATTGTTTTAATTTTAAATTGGCACCTTGGCCTAGCTCATTAACTTCTAAGTTGTGTTTAAAGGTGGCCATGAAGGGGGACGCCTTCATTAAGGGAAATTAAACATTAAATAAAGTTTTTATGTCTTGAAGAGATGGATGCCACTTTGAGGAGAATTTAATAATTTTTGAATTTGAAAAGATTTTAAATGTGGCTCTTAGCGTCCCATTCTTGGAATTTGAAGTCATCTCCTTTTCTATAAAAGAGAAGCTTTGCTCCAACACTTGTTATCCAATGTTTATGCTACTGTCATGCTGTCAAAATGACTATTGTTTTTACTTTGAGGAATGCTTACCTCCTAGCTTTCAGCCAATTTCGTGTTTGAAAGACAACACCTAGTTGGTCTTATTGCCGCTTCTCATTCAGACTAGCAGATGGAGCTTAATTGTTGAAGAATTTTTGGAGTTTTTGCCAGTTTTGAGTTGCTAGTTCACCTACTGCTGAAAGTGATTTTTGCTCACAGCTTTTGAAACAAATTGAATCACGTTCTGGGCATTAAAGCTATGTGTTTGTTGATCATGGGCGACCCTTTCCATAGAGTTTGAGGATTTAATTCAAAGTATTCATTTTTATAAAGCAAGTCATACTTTCCAGCAGGGTTGTACCTTTCATGATGGCATAGAAATTCGTGCCAAATTGCTGGTTGAGTTTTGAAGCTATTTCTTTGTTGCAATTTGGGCGCCAACCTCCTAGAGAGCATCTGCATTTGACTTCATTCAATTCGAAGGTAAATTGAAAGAATTATTAACATTTCATTGATTCACAATTTGCTGGTTTACAGTTTTAGTTTCCTGGTTTTTATTATCAGATTTCAATAAGTTCAGTTCTTGGCTTCAATTTCAGTATTTGAGGAGTTTAGAACTTTAAAGAATCATCCTTCTCACAATTTCTCTCATTCTATCATTGTAACACTTGTAAATTTTAGACTTCTTAATTGTAAGGTTGTGAATTAGTAGTACTAATTCAACCATTGTTATTACTGCATTTTCTTGTGCTTTCTAAAGCATATACAATAACCCCTAGATGGTTTACTGCCAGTGAGGAGGAAATTGCTTTGTATTTACATCTTTCACCCATTGTTAAGTGGTGAATCCCCACTCATGAGTGGATGCCCGCCACAGCGGATGAATTAGTTTGAATTGTTTGTAGTATTCCCCCCACTGTTTAAGTGGTTGAGCGGAAATCTTTATGGCTGGTTCACTGCCTCTTTCAGCATACAGTTGCATTTACTTTCAGTTATACTTTAGTTTCCTCTGCCATATGTTAGCACCTCGCCTTTCAAAGGATCTTGTGTGCACATTCTTGGCGTTGAGTGCAATTTTAGTTGATTCCTTTTTGAAGCTAACGCAAATCCATTCGGCATAGTGCTGGTTGTGTTGTGTTAATTCAAGGAAAAATTTTACTAGCACATTTCAAAGGCCATTGTGGTAGCATCAAGCATCTTGCGGTACCTTTTGAAGGATGAGGAGGCACAAAAACATGATGAAAGACATGTCCTTACATAGCTGCAAGTTATATGTACACCTATCACCATTGCAACAAAGGAGAGAGAGAGGAGAAAAAGATAGGAAAAAGGAAGAAAGAAGAAGATAGGGCAAAGCAAAATATAGAGAAACCGATTGAAGATGTAATGATTGTACTATAATGGGAAATATAACCTAAGCATACGGAATATATATTGATGCTTGTGGTTAGATTGTACATTTATATTGAGAACATAATATGATTATAATGATGGAGCAGTCTTATAATATGTGTGTATGTTTAATCTTTCATTTCCTTATGCTACATTTCTTTTGGTCCTTTTCCTATTGCATCACCTTGGGGATAATTTCTTTGACATAATTAATTAAAACCTAAGGTCTATATTTTATTGTCAACATTTGGTTTTGTTGCCAGGACCCTAGTTTGTGGGTGTATAGGAAGGGAAATTATAGGAGTTAAAAAAAAGTCTATAAAATAAGAAAATGATGATGAAAGTGCAATAGCACATATTAGGTATAATCCCTTGGGTAGGGGGTTAGGCACCTAGGGGGTGATAAATGGAAAGGGGGAGGATCTTGAAGAGATGCAACTGATAAGACTAGTCTAGATGGAGCCTATAGGGATGAACAAAAGGATTAATGTAATTCCAAATTAAAACAGCCATGGCAAAAAGAAATAACAAAAGATTGAGAGAAGTTTTTGAAGATTAAGATGGCTATTTAAATGCACATATGGAGGAAGAAAGAAGGCTGAAACAGACTCAAGAAAGACAAGAGAGATGTCGCAAAAGGATGGAGAAGGATAGGGAAGCCTCAATAGAGCATGCCAAGAGGGATGTTGCCAAAAGTGTTGAGAATCCGCCATCAAAGGGACAAATAGTTATTGCACTACTCAATAACAACAATACATTTGAGTAATTAATTACCCATATTAGAATAGAAGAGAACTTAACTGAATTGGTTGAATAGATGAAAGAATATGATGAATTTAAGGAGTCAATTAAGGGAGGGCTTGGAAGTAGTAGTACTTAGCGAGGGTGTAGAAGCCAAGGTGCTTTTCCAATCAAATTTTTGACTCAGAGCCATATTTTGTCAAACATTATGGCCACAATTAATGAAGGATTTGAAGGTCTATTAACCTAAATTTCAAAATTAAAACCTCTGAACTTTAGTGTGGAATATATAGACAATGTGGTGAGTAGAAGTGTGTGTTTACACATGGAAAATATGATGAAGAATCTAGAATTTGAGGAAAAAAAGAAGAATGAAGAAGAAGAGAAGAATGGAGAAAAAGACAATGCTAGGTAAATGGTGTGCTTCTTCACCACCAGCCCATACTCAATAGAACAAATTATTAAGTGATTCCTAGAAGACATAACAAGAATTTTGCAAAAGAGAGTAGTTGCACAAAGAGAAGAGGCTTTTAAGTTGGATATCTCATTAAAAGTTAAAACAATAAATGAGGTAGCAAAGGACTTAGATGTCTCTCCCAAAACAAAAAGCCAAGAACAAAGTTTACAAGATCAAAAGCTAAGGATGAAACATTGAGTGGATGCTTTATGATAGAATATGAATAATGAAAATTTTCAACAAAATCCATACAAAGAGGCTGTTGTAGAAGCTCAACAAGCTTACAACAAGGTTGTACAAAGTAGACAATTGCATGAGGAAGAGCCTCAAGATACTACACTAACACCATCTCCATTGCATACATAACAAGCAGCAATTGAACAAGATTGGCCTTTTAACAGAGGAAGATATACCAACAAGAGGTCAAAGAAAATAGGCAAAGGAAACACAAACACTAGGGTCATTAGAGATAGAGATTGACAACAATGTCTTAAAAGGAACAGGGGGAGAGAAAGTACAAGAGATTGTAGAAGAACAAGGAGAAGAGAAAAAAGAAGAAGAAATGAGAACAAAGGAATCTGATAAAGAAACAAGAGAACCTTCAAAGTAATCGGTAACTCCAACAAGCTAGTTAGTAAGTGACCCCATAAACATGATCAAGGAATAGATGGCTAAATAGAAACAAGCTGCTCTAGTGGTGACAATGATCCCAAACATATTTATGAACACTCCTATAGGATCACAAATTGACTTTACTCAGATTTATCCAATCTAGAAATTGGAATGTCATGCCTCACTAAAGACAACAGGTTGCTAACTTCGTCTGAGTTTAAAGGGTTAAAATAATCGCAGAAGTAAAGGAATTAAGGCCGCTTCCAAAAAGACTTAAGTAAATAATAAGAGAGGTGGTGCCAATGACCGAGACACTAGCATAAAATGATTTAATTAAGATTAAATTAAAATCTTGTGAAAGGTTGTGACTCCCTCATATATGAGATATAAAGGGAGGATCATTTCATTGTGAAGAGATCATCAAGTAGCCAAAAAGCAATTTAACTATTCAACCATTTACTCATAAATCCATCAAGAAATATCAATCAGCAAAGATCAATCAAGCAAACAGCAATAATCTATCAATACATCAAGCAATCAGTCTTGAATTTGAGGAAGTGTCTTCAAAATAGGGAGGATGAAAACCCTTCCAAGTTCACAAGAGATTAAGGACAAAAAACCTTATTTGTCTTATCAAGTTTGGACGAAAACCCAAATCTTTATGTCATGTCCCCTTCGGTGCATCTCTCGAGATCGAGTTGGCCTATCACCACGACCCTCGTGGTGATAGGCTGGATAGAGGTCACAGGAGCTTGGCTCGGCTTGTTGAGTTTGATCGTCGTCTTTTCGTTTGACCGAGAGGGACTTTTGCGGAAGTTGCTATTTTTAGCGTTCTGGTAGTGCATAGGACCCTTAGAGATATGAGATTGTAGCAGAATCACTTGGTGTTAAAATTGACAGCATCGAACGATCATGAGATATGAGAGAAATATTAATATTTAATTGTATTAATTAAATATTAATTATTTAATGATTATAATATAAAGTTATAATATTAAATTATAACTTAAGTGATTCTTCTTGAGGGGTGCGCCATCATCAGAAGGGGCCTATTTGGCAATTAAATTATGATTTAATATTCGAGCTGAGACTATGGAGAAATTAAAAGAATTAAAAGTGAATATTTTATTAAAACCCTATCTTTGTGGAAATCGCACTTTTGAAGAGATAAAGGGTTTTGCATTGGTTTGTGTGCCATTATGTGATTATTGATTTTGAGAAACTGATCAACTTTGATCTGAGCAAGAGACTTTAGGGTTTCAAGTTCGAATTCCTTGGGGAACGAGCCATCTCCATCGGAAGCAATTCAGAGGGTGTGAAATACCACTTGATTTATTGCAGCAGAGGTTTCTTCATTTAGGAGGAATCACAGAGCTTCAGAGGTTATCTATTTACAGAGTTTCAGAGTATTTGCATTCAGAAGTCATTCATTCCTTTAGGCGCACCTTTCAGAGAGATCTGGAGAAACTTGAAGAAGCCGTACAAATTTATTATTGCTGCTGTCATTTACCAGGCCGTACCATCTTGTATCAGGCCGTACCATATCAGCAAGGACGTCTTTTTGTTCCAGAGCACAACGCCTTCCTTCTTCATCATTTGTCTTCATCAGAAGAGGCGCAAATATCAAGAGAGCATTTGGGTAGCATCTGGCAGAGGAAGAGTGTGTCAACAGTGAGCCGTACCATCTCACATTTCATTCATGGCGGCTGAAATCAGGTTCCTTGAATATTAAAAATCAATTGCTTTATTCATTGCATGTAATAGAATATTTGTTGTAATCATCTCAGAGGACAAATAAACGCCTTGGCATTAGTATTACATCATTTCCTGAGTCAGATTATTTTCTTAGAATTTATTCTTTATTTATTGCAAAATCGTACCTTTCATTTATTGCTCAAAAACTCAAAAAAACAAGCAAAAATCAAAAACCTTCAGAAAAACCTAAAAACAGTCAGATACAGAGATTTTGGGGAAACTAGGGTTTCTACTTACCAAGGAGGATGAAAACTCTCCAAGGTGGACCAAGCGTTTTAAGGATGAAAACCCTTGAATTCTCTTATCAAGTTAAGTACGAAAACCATGGTTTCTAGGAGACTGGTACTGGTACTGGTACGGGAGACTAGTACCAATACCGGTATGACTTTTTTGAAAATAGGAGACGAGGGTACTCAAAGACACCATCTTTTTTTAATATAAATAAAAATTAAAAAATAATAATTTATAGAAAATATCATGACATTGAACTTTCAAAACAAGGGCACAAGTGCCATATCAATATTCTTGTAAGTTACCTATAGAATTTTTCCCTCTCTTTTCCCAAGCCTCTCTCCTACGAAAGTCACACAATTATAAAAGGAAGATGAAGCATAACTCTATTGTCATCTTTATTTTTGTTCAAATTCTATGAAAGCATTCCCATTGATTGAACCAATCCCATGTATGCCTATAAGTTTATAACCTACTTTATAGAACCTTCAAATTCCAAAAGCCACCGCATTTGATCTTCTTTATAAAGTTCAACATATTCTTTAAAAACAAATCTTCATTATACATTTCCCATAAAGCTTAGATATCGATCAATGATGACTAACAAATTCTCTACTCTGAAAGTTTCTATCAATGCATGGGACAAAGAAAACGACTTTCATACCTCTGATATGAGATCAAGATAGGACCAAAAAAATATGTTATTCTCTATGGAATTTCAATGCAATAAAACAAAATATCACGTGGCATAATTTCACGGGAGATGCCATTTTTCACAATGGGTGACTTGGGAGATTGCGCATTGCGTTTCCAAGTGGTAGGAGGTGTCTCCGGGTACGTCTCCGGTATTGGAGATGCGTCCCAATCCCTGAGACGCATCTTAGGGGTCAAGAGGCGCGTCTCCTAGCAACCATGATGAAAACCCTTGATATTGCCACTGCTGAGTTAGGGATGTAAACCTCTGTTTCAGCAGATTTGAAAGCATTTCCAAAGAATTCAAGATATGATTGATTTTCAGAATTATGCTATGACTTATTGATCTCAATATTATAATAAATTCATAATTTTTGACAGAGCTATTATCATTTTGACTTTTGAGTAAGGATTATTGTTTTAAGGAAAAAATCAGGAATATCCTAATAAGGGACATTACATGGAACTCAGTAAAGTATTCAGTAGTAGTGCAAAACAAGATTTGATGCTTAAATTGGAAGAAGGCATGGACAAAGTGATCAAAGTGATACAGCAACAACAGCTACAAATTCAATTAGATCTCTCTACCAACACGAACACTCAATTGGAAGACACAATAAGGAGCTTACTAGATCAAATGAGTGGTTGGGAACATGAGAAGAAGAAGCTAAATAAACAAATGATTACTGAATGTAAAGAAGAAGAGCTTAAGTGTACACAATAGAAATGGAGAAATGGCCACAATGATTTGGACCCGCAGGTAAGGAAACTAAAGGACACTTATTGAAATGTCTACTCTATGCTAGTGTGGCATCAATTGGCCATAACTTACAACACAAAAGATCCAACTGGATTGCATGTAGGTTCAGATTCTGCAATTTTCAAGAAGCTATAATATTATAAATGATTTGGCTGAGTCACAAAGGTAAAACTTTCAATCTCGGCACAACAAATTAAGTGAACAAAAGATGAAGTCCATAGCACAACTGAGGGAGCTAGAATTAGAATTGAACATTCACTTATCACTCCTATCTATGCCTCCAAGAGATCAAGCAAGCAATATCTACATTGACAGAACCAGTTACTTTGCTGATTGTCGACTGAGCATATATGGATCTTTTAGCCTGGATACATCAGATTAAGCATGCGGTACAAACTTGGGAGAATGCATATGAAGAGATTAAGGTCAACTATAAAGACCAATGAAGCATAAATCTGCAAAAAATCCCGATTAATCGCGATTTTTAAAAAATCTGCAAGCTGGACGATTTTTTCCCCGATTTTTTGAAAAAATTGTTGACTTTTTGGTCAATGATTTTTTTCCGTTTCAAACTGCAAAATCGCCAAAAAAACGTGTTTAAAATTTGCAAAAAAACATGAATAAAATCGAGCTGATTTTCGCGCAAAAAAAACCAATAGACCATGGCTTGTTGCTTACTATTATGCTTTGATAGATTAGATTTTTTCCAAGCATCCATAGCTTGTTTGAAAGCACCTATTTTAGGCTTTTAGCCATTGCAGCAAAGGAATGAACTGTTTGATAAAATGATTTGGTAGACATGTATGAAAAATGCGGTAGCATAGACAAAGTGGTGAACTGCTTGAAAAAAATGCCTCAAAGAAATGTAGTCTCATGGTGATGGAATGCCATGACAAGCAAATTGCTATGGATTGTCATGGCATTCCATCACTGTGAATGCATTTTTCAAACAATCCTTGCCTTATCTGCTTATTGCTTACTATTATCTTTGGTAGATTTTTTCTAAAAGCATCCATAGCTTGTTGAAAGCACCCTTTTAGGATTTTAGCCATAGCATGAAGTTGAACTGTTTGATAAAATGCTTTGGTAGACATGTATGAAAATGTGGTAGCATAGAAAAGGTAGTGAACAATTTGAAAAAAATGCTTCAAAGAAATAATAGATCTCATGGTGATGGAATGCCGCAACAAATGCCATGACAAACAGAATTGCTATGGATTATCATGGCATTCCATCACCATGAGGCGACATTTCTTTTGAGGCGACCCACAACGGTCCAACTGCCTTGTCTATACTAATATGCTTTGATAGATTTTTCCAAGCATCCATAGCTTGTTCAAAAAAACTTGTTTTAGGATTTTAGCCATAGCATCAAGGCGGTGAACTATTTGATAAAATTCTTTGGTAGACATGTATGAAAATATTACGGTAGCATAGACCATGGTTAGCAGAGCTACATGAGAAACTTCGCTGATTTTTTAAAAGCGAGTTTTAAGTTTAACTTCGGGGGCGAGTTTTCGATTTTCAAAAACTTCGCGAGTTTTGAAAAACTCGCGAGTTTTTGTCGAGTTTTTCAAAAAAACTCAGCTTTGCAAAAAAAAAGTGTTTCTAATGAAATTTAAGCAATTTTTTAATTTTCCGAGTTTTTTCGAGTTTTTTGCGAGTTTTTGGCGAGTTTTAAAAAACTCTCCAATTTTTGGCTTGGCGAGTTTTTCTTTGGGGCGAGTTTTCCAACTATGGCATAGACAAGCATCACCATGCGATATTTATCTTGAGTTGTAGTATGTTTTGTGCAATGTAATCAGCGATATGAATATAACCAACAAAAATCTATTTTCTATAATTCATGGATTGAACTCTGTATTTTATTTGCTCTCAATGTCTGTATGCTATGGAAATGCCATTAAATTTAAAAAAAAGTAGTTTCTGACTGTTTTTCTTCAATTTTTTGTGTTTTTTTGTAAATCCGATTTTTTCCCAATTTTTTCCTGATTTTTTCAAAAAATCCTGAACTTTTGGTTTGCTGATTTTTTCCCCAAACGATTAAATGCTGCTATGATATTAAAGACCATAAACAGCTACTACCTTAGCCAAAGAATTCAAAAGATTTTTTCGAAGATGATTTTGATATGATAGAGGTTGACTTGAGGACAAGACAATGGTTCAGACCCGGGGAGGATGTTGATCAACAAAAACTGGTAATAGGATTGGTTTACAGTCACTGCAAGGCCATTGCATTAGCATTGCGCACCTTGTGGTACCTTTTGAAGGATGAGGAGTCACAAAGACAGGATGAAGGACATGTTCTTATGTAGCTGCAAGTTACATGTACGTATATCACCACCACAACAGAAAAGAGAGAGGATGAAAAGAGAGGAAAAAGAAGAAAGAAAGAAGATTGAGCAGAGCAGAATACAGAGGAACCAGTTGAAGTTGTAATGGTTGTAATATAAAGGGAAACACAATCTATATATATGTGTGCGTGTGTGTTTTGTGTTCGCAGTTAGATTATACATTGTATACTGAGAACATAATATGAATATAATGAAGGAGCAGTCTTATAATACATGTGTGTATGTTTAATCTTTCATTTCCTCATATACTGTCTGCAGCATTAATTCTGGTTCTTTTCCTCTTTTTAACCTTCGGGTTAATTTCTTTCAAATAAATAATCCAAACCTAAGGCCTGTATTTTATTGTCAACACAAGGCAACATCAAGTTTGTTACCAAATCTAGATATTTTGAATTTATTTCAATTGGCAACCTATTATCCTTCAGAATGTATCATATAGATCACTGCCAAGGCTTTGCCTCTCCATTTTAGATATTTGCTTCCATTGTTTGAGAGGCTGAAGCAAACAAGGTTTATCCATAGCTGGTACATCCTAAGCAATATTATAGCTGTTTGGGAAGGTATGGAATAGGCTGTAACATCAATTGAGTGACTTTGTTATTGCCTTCCTTCAAGCACTTGGCTTTGGGAAGTTCATCAATTTAGTTCAAATGCTCTTCCATAATGATTCAACTTGCATCACCATTAATGAGATTCAGCCTGAGACTTTTGGTTTACATGTTCTAGCCATTGAATGGTTTAGCTACTTGTTGACTACACCTCCAAAGATTTGATCAAGTGCATTTCTCTTTGGTTTTCCTCCTCGGTGGCTTGTCAATGACTCTTTCCTCACCTTTTAGGAGGAATAATATCTAGTTAACTATTCTGTGTAATGTCTTCACATTTATTGCTTGGCCTCTAGGTTCTTGATTTAGTGGAGCAAAGCCAAATGCTAGAAACAATCCCTATCACCTAGGCCTCAATGGCTAGATTGTTTTAATTGAAAGTGGATACAACAGGAAGAAAGTATAAAATTCCTTGCCTTTCATGCTTCACCTTCTAAATAATTGTAAGAGACCAGGTGTCTCTCAACCCAAAACTTCTGACTGTGAATGCAATTTTTGTTTGTTTTGTAGTTTTTTTTATTTTTTTGAGGTTTTTTGCAGTAAGAGAGATTGGTGCGATTTTGAAATAAAATACAATAAATTGATAAAAACACCAGAACAACGATGAATCTATAATTTTTAAACTGAGAATGCTTTCCTTATTCAAATCCAACTATTACAATCTGAAAGGCAATACATGCAAAGAAAAAGGAAGCTGGTAATTAATTAAAAAGAACCTGATTTTATTGCAGCCAGGCGCACAATTGAAGAATATCAAGATATCATGAAATGCATTCTTTCCCTCAACCAAGATGACGCCAAAGACCACTGAGGAGCTAGGCGACCAATCTGGAGTGGACAAAGACCAAAGAACAAAGGCGTTTCTCTTATTTCCTTCACACGCCAATCTGCTGGTACAGTACAGCCTTTAGCAGCAATGAAGAATGTACGGCTGAGAAGTATGAAGCCAAAACAACTGGAAATGAGCCTCAGTCAAGTCGCCCCTGATATCTAATGAAAAGCAATTCAAACCCTTACTGAATCCTTCCTTTGTAAGCACAAATATGACTTCTGAATAAAGTCATCCAACTGACAAGCTTCAACTGGTATCTCACAGTCTCAGTATGTCTGATTCTGAAGAGGGAACGTTCTTCAAAATCCAATGATTCGCAGAAACCCTTGTTTCACAAATCCCAATGTTCTCAGAGAGAAAATAAGACAAATTAGAATAATCAACATAATGAGTTCGATTTGCCTTGAAGAAATATATAACTTCTCTCAAAAAGTCGACCCTTCTCAAAAATCAGCTCATTTGCATTTAATAATATAATAATTCACCCTTTTGAAATACTTAGGCTAATCATTAATAAATGGCGTCCTTTTTATTAATGAGTATTAAACTCATTAAATATTAAAATTTCCCCTTCATTATAAAGTATTAAAATACTTTATAATTCACCATTTTAATAATAACTTTAATATTTCATTAAAATGACTTTATATTATAAAATCAAATTAATAATCTCTTTAATTATTATTAAATGCTCTAATAATCCTTGTTTGCTCATCAAATCATCAAACCGGGTCGAAACTGAGCTGACCAATTGAATCAGGTGCCCTACCAAAAATTGCAACTCCTGCCTGCCTGACTTACTATAAATAGTAAGTACCTCTAAACCACTCTGTAAGTGTCCGCAAAGGCCCAAACCTGAATCAACTGCTGGAGTGATGTTCCCCAACGCTGGATAACTGCCTCAAGTGATCCTCTAAACATATCTGCTAGCCTACGAGGATCTGAATGATAGGCTAACCCCTGAAATAACTGTACCATCTAGGAAGGGGACATTACAATAATCACATTATATCATTTGGAGATTGGAAATGAAGATTATTTACCAAATGACTAAGCCTTTTTCTATTGTTTGAAAGTTCTAAGTTTTTTCCAAAGTTCTAGCTACTATTCCTGTTTATTCTTTTTGTTGGGCCCCTTTTAAAGTTTCTTATCACAAACTGGATGGACTTTAAGGGATTTTCTTTGGGCTAACTTAGAAGGTTCTAGAGGTTTTCACATCATGCTTGGGAAATGGTTGCCAACCTAAAGAGGTCGGAGGACTTGGGCTTCTCAATTTTTGGATATATGACACTGCTCTTTGTGTTAAATAGATTATAAGAGCTCCATATGGGGATGAAGTCTGTAAGGTTCTTCTGGGAGCTTGGAAAGGATTGGGATTTTATTTTCTATTGATAACTTTCGCATTGAGGAAGGTTGTTGGGATCTTTGTTGCCAAAAGAATTTGGAAAGCATGGGAATCTCTCAAACCATGGACCTGCAAGGGAGATGAGTTTCATTCAGGGCTTTCTATCAAATCTCTTTCTCTAGTGGTACCCTACAATTGATTATCATGGGCTCCATTTTCCGAGGTTCTATGGATAAAAGGGATTATTTTGTTTTGTAAAGGGATTCAAACTCTGAATGACATTTTGAGTCATAGCACAAGATCCTGGCTCTCTTGGCTGGACTTGAATTGTAAATTGTCAGGTGCCTATGCCAACAAAGTATCTTAAAAAAATTGGACTGCATTCCCATCTTCATGGTGGAAGATTGGAGATGGCTTGTGTATACACCTCTTTTCTTGTACAAACCTCATCTTGGTTACCAATATCTTTCCCCTTGTCATGACCCATTTGAGATTTTGAATGCACATTACAATTTACAATCCACACCATCCATTTCGTCTTGTGTCTTCTCTAAAATATGGAAAGCTATAGTTGAGCCTAAGAAAGCTTATTTCCTTGTCAAGGTTTACTGTTTGGTGAATGACTTAAGCATATGGAGATTTCTGCCCCAATTCACCCTAATTGTTGTCAACCTGAATCTGTTGAACAACTATTCTAGGTTTGCAGTCATGGCTATCATTTCTGGAAGTGGATTCACACCCTCTTCCAACTATTCAAGACAGTTTTACTTGGGGATTCTACCTTCTTACATGCAAAATTCAACCAAATTTGGCAACTTTTGCAATGAGACTCTTTTTCAGATATGGAAAGAAAGAACAATACTATTCTCAGTCAAAGTTTTATTTATTGCTTATTTTACGTGGTCAATAAAGTATCCATGTTTTCAAATGTTACACTCCAGATTCCAGTACAAATGGAGGAGGTGTCACTGGAGATGGAGCAGCTCTAATCTCTTATTGACCTTTGGGGCAACGTACTTTGCACAGTTGGCCAGGTTCCTCTTTATTCTTCTCATCATTGCTTTCACTTATGAGAAAGAGGCTTTGGAGAAAGAAGAAAGCATCACTGCACATTCTGCTGACCAAAGTTCTAGCTGCAGTCTAGGTGGCCTTCCCCTAAAGCAATGATAATGGAGGTGGTGGATTTGGTCATAATGGTGCTGGCCCTAGTAGTTGGGTGGCCCCACAATGGGGCAAATTCCCCTCTTTGGCTTTGGTAATCTTGCTAACACAATAAGAAAATGAATATAAGGGCACAAAACTATTCTTATTGAATGGGAGCCCATCCTTGATTCTGAATACTCCACTAGAGGCATTGATTGGGGGTATATGATTGATGATCCTCCTCCTTCACCAGATGGCTGCATAATTGTTGTCTTGTTTATAGCTTGATATGCTCAATGGACCAGCAAACTTTTACACTTAAACAACGTGGTGATATTTTCAATGTTTTTAAAAGGATTGATGTCTGAATTCTCTTTTAATTCACCTTATTTATTTTATTGGTGATTAAATTCAACTTGTTATTGCCTTCTCAGTCTCAGGCTGATGTGATCTTGGTACTCTTCAGATTGGGATGCCATCCGCTCACTATTTTCTGTATGATTAGTGTATGTATACTTATTGTATGATCAATAGAGAATGCATTCTAATAAGAAAAACTGGATACCTACTGTGTAGATATATCATCAATATGGATTGTCCCCTAAAGGGTGCATACATATTCTTTTATGTTGTATTTTCTAGGTACACTGTTGGATGATCAAGTATCCATCATGATGCATTCTTAAAAATATTTCCTCGTAATTGTAGGTTTTCCCCAAAAGGCTATAAACAAGATCTTTTATGCTGTGTGTTCTAGGTGTGCTTTTCAATGATTAAGTAACCATGATGATGGATTCTTTGATAATTATAGGTTTTCCCCAAAAGGATTTAAACAAATTCTTTTGTGCTGTATGTTCTAGGTGTGATTTTGGATGAGAAAGCATCCATGATCATGCATTCTTTGTTAAATAATTTCGTGTGAAAATTGAAGTCAACGAACAGAACAATGAATTATTTATATCTGTGACTAGATGTTAGTTTGCCATAATTCTGATAAACATGGTCACTTCAGTTTGTTCCATAATTTTGATAAATATGGTTACTTCATTTTGTTGAGGATACCATGTGCAGGCATTTCAAGCCCAAAATTTGGAGAGTGCCAAGTCAAGGCTAACTTTATGTGCAGAGGATATTCATGCGCAGCTGGGAAGAATTGAGAGTACTCCAGAACTATGTTCACAACTAGGGGCCATTCTGGGCATGCTTGGTGATTGCTGGTCTCTCTCTCTCTCTCTCTCTCTCAAAAGAGATTAAGATATGGGCATATGTGCTTGCATCTATTTACAAGACACATTACATGGAAATTT
Source organism: Sequoia sempervirens (assembly GCA_007258455.2). NCBI lineage: Eukaryota > Viridiplantae > Streptophyta > Pinopsida > Cupressales > Cupressaceae > Sequoia > Sequoia sempervirens. The sequence goes on along the minus strand of VDFB02004749.1, from coordinate 134,181 downwards.
AGAAAGAGGAAAAGTTTAACTTTAGCCTTCTATTGTTCATGGGAAGAGCTTCGTCACAAACAAAACTGTTACATAGTGACAGTAAAGGAAACTCACCGTCTTGTGGTCCCTTTCAAATAGGATAGACACAACTGTTAGTGACAACAAAGGAAACTTATAGCCTTGACTTACAGAGAGGTTACCCATCTCGTTTATTTGGAAACATAGGCTAGTGCTATTAGTTCTTCCTCCTTAACTGTAAATTGAATGGATTATTAAAAAATAAAAATAAAGTTTTTTAATAGGTTAGTTTCTCACACTTTTAGCTGTTGTCACAATTCCAGATAATGCACATGCCCTTGTTCATCCTTCACTGCTTCCTGTGAAGAGATGCTCTTGCATGATCTATAGACGATTCTAAAACAGATTTTTTTTAGTGTTCAAAAATATAGTATGCCTTCCTCCCTCATCCGAACTCCAGGCTGTTGATGTATTCTATTTACTTGCTACATGAATCTTCCACGTCAAATTGGATTTTACATTCAATTCAATACATAATAATGTCATTTTTTCAAGTTTAAACATTGCTGTTCAAATTATGCAGTCGAGCCATGGGAGATGTTGGCGGGGCTGTCAAGTATTACAGTGAAAGCGTCGAGATTCTTTCCAAATTATCTGTTGATGATCCAGAGGTTTATCTCTTTCACACATCCCCTCTCTTTTGCTCAATTTACTGCTTCTTATGGTCCATTTCTCTTTAGAATCTGCTGGGACAGCTATGGAATGAATATAATGAAAAGATTAGTCCTGTTAAAAAAATGAATCATAAATTAACAGAACACTTTTGTTCATTGTCAAACATATATACAGAGATTAGGAATGTGTCCTAAAATATCCTTCTCTATTATAGATGTAAATGCTGGGTTATGTTTTCAATACACTTTGTTGAGACACATAGCACCTGCTATATATCTATATATATACACATCATTTTAGTATCTGATGTACATCATGCCTCTGAAAATTGCAATTATGGAATAGCTGTCCTTTTCAATTAATTACTGCTGATATTTTTGTTGCAGGTTGTACATACTCTTTCAGTTTCTTTAAACAAAATTGGAGATATTAAATATTACGAAGGGGATCTTTCAGCAGCAAAATCACATTATTCTCAATCTCTGGATATTCGTCAAAAGGCTATTAACGATTGCAAAAAGCTATCCTCCCAGGTTTGTTTTTGTTAGATATGTCAATGCAAGCATGCTTTTCTTGTTTGGACACATAGTTATTTGTTTGCATTAGGACGGAACTTGTATCATACCCACCTTTCTTCAAGGCTTTGATGCTTTGGTGGTTCTCTGCTTGTTGCTATGACGATCAAAATATATTAGTCCTGACGAGTATGATAACTATTAAGTTAGTGAACTAAGCTCATCTGGCTTATATAATGCTTACAACTATTTCAAGAGGAACTCCAATTATTTTGCAGGAAATCAGAGTACAGGAAACTTACATTTCCGTGTTGAACCAACATAACTTGTTTATAGATTTCATGAATGTATAAGTCTATAACATTGATCAATATCTCTATTCAAATTCATTCTTTATCATTCAACTTTACATATTTGGACTGCAGGTGCTTGATGTTGCAGTTTCTTTAGCTAAGGTTGCCGATGTAAACAGAGGCCAAGGTAACGAAGAAATTGCTATTGAGGGATTTCAAGAAGCAGTAAAAATCTTAGAATGTCTCGATCTTTCATTACAACCTAATGAGGAATCATCTTTAGAGAAAAGGGTAAGTTAAATTTGATACAGGCATGTATGGCTGTCTTCCTATACACGTCATATGGATGAGTGATACATTTAATACTGGCAGCTCTCTTTGTGCTGTTGAATAGGACAGGGCTGTTTAACCATTTGACTTGAAAATTATTTTGAAACTTCACATATAGCAATTTGAATGTTTATCATTTTAGGCGTTTTTATCCCCCGTCTCTAAGCTTTGAACTTTCTTTTCATCTTGCAGCGGCTTTCAGTTTTAGAATTTCTTCATGGCCAGCTCAAGGAGAGTCAAGATACTGCTGCTATTGCAGCAACCTGAATTTAAAAAAAGAAGCAATATGAAGCTATGGATGGACGGTTCTTGGTATCAAGTACCGTATGGCTATTGCAAACATAGATTGTACTGGATAATTCCCAACTTGATTTACATTGTCAACCACAGTTTGTCTGTTTTATGAACCTACAGCTGATGTGCTCTGCACCTAGTTCTATGTTTGCTCACACCATGGAACCTTGAAAGCAGATTAAATTTAGGTATTTTTCACTGCAGACAGAAATTGCAACATGATGTGAAATGTAAACGCAGAGGATCATAGGCTTAATGTAAAATACTTTTAGCTAAACATTAGATGTACATGGTTCTTATATTTTGTATCAAATCTAAGCTGAAAGAATATCAGGCATATGTCTGTATCATTATATAACTATTTGCAATATTGTGTCCTGGTGTATGGATTCTCTGTTTACCTTACCGATTCTTCAGTTTCTTTTCATATCCGTTAAAAATTAAAAAGGGAAAGATAAAATTATAATAAAACAAAGAAGCGGTTATTTTTTTGCATTGCATGAAGCGTCATTGGAGCAGCGGAGCGAGCAAGATAATCAAATAAAAAAAGCCATCGGTTATTCTTTTCTTTCAGTCTTGTGACAACGTGTCATATCGGCTAAGGATTATCGTGAGATGTGGATGCAGCAGTTAACTCAAGCTGCTTAACAAAGGTTGGCAATCTAATCTACATTCATGCAAGTGCAAATCATAAGTGGATATCTACTCAAACAATGCAATTTACATCTGGTGTGAAGGATTTCAATGTACAATATTTTGAAGAACTTATGCTGCATTCATGGGATATTAGAAAAGGTTCTTTGAGGAAAGTTGCATGCTTCTAGCATCAGATGAGGACATTAAAGACCTACTCACCAAGCTTTTCATGTTTGCAAATCCTATAATTATGGCAACTATGATGAAATTTAGTTCCCTGTGCGGTTTCGAGCATGTACCATAACTTCCAAGTGGGCAAATAAGCATGGAAAGATGGCAGTGGTAAGTTCCAGATTTGAAAATAGTGTCAGTTTGTCTGTGTGTGCTTAGTTTGCTTGTTTCACTGACTATGGGAACATAATAGTTAGAGCAAGTGATAAACCCGAACTCCATTTGATTGCCCATGGTCTTGGAACATAAAAGTTGGCTCCGTTTCAATGTAATGGAAGGAATATTGCAATTCCTAGCATACGGAGAAGGCGACTGAATTGAAGTGGATGTGAAGGATGGTACAATTATTCTTCAAAACAAAGCCAGGCTGTCAAAGCAAAGTGTAGACTAAAAAGTAAAAATAGAGCTTTGAAACTCAGTTGTACTTTGTCTATTTCTAATTACAATGTAATTTCCCCCATTATCTATGATCTACAACAAGGATAGGATAATAAATCATTTAACAATTTTATTTTGGATTTTAAATAATAGAAAATTACAAGAGTGGAGATTGCACATGTAATTTTTAAACAAGAAATGGAAATGAGGTGAGGAAGATGTTCTAATTTATTGGAATCAAGTTATTAGTTCTCTAATTCTATGGCAGCCTACCTAGGAGGAAATGCACAATTGTGTCTATCCTAATGTGGTTGTGTCCCTTTCCCCATGTTAGTTTCGTTTCTATTGGTTTCCTCTTGTACGCATTTGTTGAAATTGTATTGCAACTAACAATTGAAGGGGAAAAGGAGTTCCTAATGGATAGTTGTGGATTTAACTTAGATTCTAGGGCTGAGTTAATAGTTCAAGATGAGTGCATTTGAAATTTGTGAAGTTTAAGGGTATGAACACGTAGTAATGCATGCAACAATGAACTATGTCAATGGAGTTGTAATGGATGCTTTGCAAGTTTTACAAGTCTACATGTCCATGAAGTCCTAGGAGATGTGTGTGAGATGGATTGTGCTTGTGTGCCTTCCCTAGTGCTTAGATCTTGTACATTTCCTTTAGAACCTACCTTTTAAAACACTTTTTGCTCATTTCTATCCATTTGAGGTCATATGAGGGTTTGTAGGAGAGAGAGAGGAGTCTAAATGTTACCATATGGCCTTGTCTAGGTGGATGGAAGCACAATGTAGGAGTGTCCAAAGTGCATAAATGATTCAATGATAGGACATAGGTAGATGTAGAAGTGATGTAAACTTAGTTTTGGGTTCGTAGTGGTGTGTAAGACATATATATACAAGAAAGGTAGTCATTAAAATTTATTTGCTTGGTGGTTCCATTACTTTGGAGGACCACCAAATACCAAGTTGCCAGTTACTTCTTTTTTGGTTTTTGGTTATGTTTCTTTTTGTGGGCCAAGGGTTTGATATACAAATCATGACTTGTTTAGCACCTAGTTTACATCTCTCTATAGTTATATGTAAACATGGGGTATCTTCTAGGCTATTTCTCACCAATTAGTAATTGATTTTCAACACATAAAAACTATTAATCCATGAGATATCAAGGTTCATTTAGGTCCTACTATCCTTGTGCAACAATTCCTATTACAACACACCTTTGTTTGATTCAATATGAAGTGCATTAAAACTTCTCATCTCTTAGATTGTTGCATTATAATCCATTTAAAAGGAAAATAGAGAGAGTTATTCTTCAAGCATGATCATTTTTCCAATAATCTTATAGATTTTAAAGGATTTTGAAAAAGTCTAGAAGCCTTATTAATAAATGAAGATGCTTTTTTTTTAATGTTTAGTAAGACTCTAAGCTACCAAGTTAAAAGTGGCATACTCTAGATTTAAGGACGTCATTTTATACCAACATCTCTACTCTTGGCATAACCATAGTAATCTTATAGACAACTTTCTTAAATAGTAGAAGTGTTATAATTTTTGTTCTTTGCAAAGATTGCTTAAAGATGCCTGTAGATAAGAATGTTAGTTTTGGAAGTAAAATAGTCATTTAGACTCTAAATGCTTCATTTTTTGTGGTATTATTTGATAAGTTCTATTGATGACTATCATTAAAAAATGTATGTACTATCTCTTATTCTTAGCCTAACATATTTGCAATATTTAGATATATCTTTTATGATTCTACATATATTTCTTCACATAGAACCTAAAAACAATTTAATTAAATTAATTTGATGAATTGAAGATGGAGGAACCTATGGATAATCCTCAACCCAGAAGATCCAAGTGACTTCAAATCCTTATTCAAGAACCCAACAAGATAATTCTTCTTCATCTAAAATTATTAGGAGTCAACATACATAGTGCCCTTTTATAAAAGTGAAACTTATTTTTTTATGTAAAGAAGCTAACAAAGATAAGAAGTGGGGAGATACAATACAATTAGAATATGATGCTCTAATTGAAAAACACTTTGGATCTTGTGTCTCCATCTTCAAAAATAAAGTTATTGATTGTCTTTGATTGCATAAATGCAAATATAGATTGTAAAATCAACAAATATAAGATAAGGTTAATTGCTAGAGGCTTCACATAGACATTTTTTTATTATAAATAAATCTTTGTTCCAATGGAAAAATTGAGCACCATAAGGATGCTTATTACCTTAGCAACCCAAAATGGCTAGGAGATTCACTAGATGTATCTAAAAGATGTATTCCTAAATGATGATCTCCAATAAGAAATCTATTCCTCAACCCAAAGGTTTTGAACAAACAAATAGATATATGTATGTAAATTAAGAAAATATTTGTATAGTCTTAGAAAGCTCTTAGAGCTTGAGCTTGGTATGCAAAGATCACAAGATTTTTTCAATCCTTTTGATTCTCTATGTTATTTTGATAATACTTTATTTATTAAAAATTTAAAAATGACTAGATTAATATAGTTGTGTTTAATGTGGATGATTTTGTATTATAAGAAGTCTTAACTCTCTAAGTTGTAAGCATAACAATAAATTCAATCGATCATTTGAGATGATAGATCTTGTTCTTCATCATTTTTTGTGAATAGCTATATCTCAAGATCAATATTTTATTTGTGTTATCTTAAGCAAGGTATGCACATGATTTAATATGATGGATTGTAAACTCGTTTCTATACCTATTGAGGTAGACATTAAATTAAACTCTAAAACCATATATATAAAGATCATTTTTTTACCTTGTACAACTAATTATCAATAAGTTTGATATACTTAACTATCTAGCTTAGATATTACCTATGATATGAGTATTGCATCTAGATTTATATGATCCTTACATGGATCATTAGGAAATGACAAAAATATTAGAGAAATCTACCTTAGGTTATTTCTTCAAATATGATTAAGGTACCATCACATGGAGTAATAAAACCAACCCACCATGACTCGGACCATGAAGGTTGGTTACAAAAAGTGCAACAAAAGCAACACAAAAAATCAATATAGATTAAAAGGTTATTAAATTAGCTTCATTTGGGTTCTACTAATAGAATCAACTTGCTATGTTATAGCCAAAGTTGCATTGATCTTGCCAAAATCATGTTCAACATCATAAAATAAAACACATTGAAATCCATGTATATTCCATACAAGAAAAAATTCTCAATAGTGATATTTTTCTCTTTTTTTGTTAAATTGATGATTAGGTAGTAGATATTTAAAAAATACTCTTTAATTTAAAATTTTGTAAATTCAAAACAATCTTAGGCCTCAAGGAGTTTCTATTGAGGGGGAGTATGTATGACAATGCCACTTCCTAGTGATCAATTATTATGTCACATATATGACCTACTTGCATTATCTAAGATCTTCCTATATAGTTCTTCTTCCACTCATGAAGCATTGTATTATATGTAAAAGCTATAAGTATTATTTAAAGAACATAGGGGGAGGCTATTTTTGTTGGTGTGAACGAGGTATATTACTTAACTAGTTTCATTTTAGGTCCTTTTCACACCTAGTTAGTTAAGTTTACTTAGAACATTTACTTTTGTGTCTCATGTGATGAGATCATGACATTTGTTATAATTTTATGTTGTCTTATGTCTCATCATTACCTATAATACAAGAGCCCTTTATGTACATTTAATTCCATTGCAGTGTATACTATTGTATGAGTATTGGCATTGTAACATTTTCATTGCTTCTCTCTTGTTTAGAGGGTCATTTTTGGTGTTGTAAATGATTATTTTTCCTATGAGTCCTTTTAGTGACTTCAACATGATTTCAAAGCTTTAGACTTGCAAGCGCCTTCTCTTTTCTTGATAGTTTTTTTACCTAGATTTTTTATATAGTGCATCCTAGTGTAAATATGACCACATAGTTGAACTTAGAAGGCTCAAATTTATATGGATCGATAATAAATTCAATAGGATTTGGAGTAGTTGAAGTTTCAACCCCTTTTGGAGGGATTTTTTTAGATGTATAGATTTCTTGCAGTCCATATAGTCATATGATCTACATGGCTATACATCCATATGGATTTTGTAGAGTCTATTGTTGCTACTACCTACCAGATCTATAGAATATTCTTTGCATCAACCTACTCCAGCATTATTCCACTTGTAGCACCATTTATGAAATATTCTAGGGTGCTACCACAATACTGTGTCTCACTTTTGGGATGTGCTGATTTTTGCCTGAAATCACTGTTTTTAGAAAAAAACTAATGATTTAATTCTTAAGAGGCTCCATCTAAAGGGTTTTTTTTATTAAATATAAGGTAATCACAGTAATTACAAAGAGTAACAGAGAACGACCAGTTCAGCCAAAAAAGACGGGCAAAACAGCCGCTACAGATTTACATTTTCGTTACAAAAGTCAAAAAGAGGCACATCAGACCACCACCAAACTACAGGGCTAGTAGAGGATGTCTTCCACTTTATCCACCCAGGCAGTCCATCCTTTATCTCCTTCCATCCAGACAATATACTTCATCTCCTGAATCTGCGCAAGCATGAGCGTCGTATCCTTGCCAAAGCCTTTTTTGTTCTTCACCTCTTGAGATAAGATTTTGCAGGTATTATCAAAGAGCTGCCGGTTGTTGAGGGTGTCTCTCCAGGCATATCCACCCTTCATCTCATAAATGAAAAAGGTGGCATAGCCATCCTTAAGGAAGCGCTTGAGTTTCTTTCTTTCAATGATCATGGTGGTTCGAACCTGCAAAAAAAATTTAAAATAGATGAGTTTCCTAGAAGACTCAGTAAGATCACGGAGGTTATTCTGATATCTTTCTTCATTTCTGCATTTCCAGATCTGCCAAAGAATATTAGAGGAGAGGATCTTCCAGAAAAGATTAGAGTCATTTTTTAAACCATCAATGTGCCCAGTAACAATGTCCATAACAGTAAAAAGCATAGGATAAGTAATGCCGAACATGAGCCATATTTCTTTCGCAAAGATACAGTCAAGGAGAATATGTCTAGCTGTTTCAGGCAGTCTACAGAAGTTGCAGTAATCGTACTCGGCATTCCCTTTCCTGACAGGGAGTCTGTCAAGGAGAAGGAGCCAGTTAAAACATTTGATCTTAGGCTCGGTGGGGCCTTTCCACAGGCGGTCAAAGTGGTTCTTCCAAGCCCGGGTGTCCAGCCTGGAATACCAAACAGTATTAACGTGGTCAATGATAGCTTCCGAATGCCCAATAACATTGTAAATGTGCTTGGCTTTGATCTTGGAGAACAAGGTGCCATCGGGCCATTTACACCCCAGAAATCTATGAGAGTCCACATGACAGGAGGAAGGGAGGTCTTTAGTCACCTTGAAAATTAGATTATAAGTCTTCTTTTGGGACATGGGGAGGTCAAACTTATTTCTAAGAGCCTCCCAGCTGATTAAAACATCATTCTCAAAGAGATCGGCAAACTGGGAAATGCCTTTGCTCGACCAGTGTCTAGCAGAGCAGCCTTGGGAGAGAGCTAGGGGCTTGCCAGAGGAAGATAAATTCCACCAAATGGATCTTTCACCATGAAGATGGCAGTCATCATGGAAGGCCCTGTTAGAGACATGTAATTTAACCTGGTCCCAAGCCTTCCAAATGGACCTAAAAACCGCAGAACCTTGAACAAGAACAGGAAAATTACCAATAACAAGGTCAATAATCGGAAGATTCTTCCAAGACTTCGCAGACTTAGGGAAGCCTCTTTCAATGTTGCTCCTAATCAGAACCTTCCAAGGATCATTGCCATCAAGGGAGTGAAAGATCCACTTGGCGGCAAGGGCAACCCCTTGGAGCTTGAGGTCTTTCAAACCAAGCCCCCCGAGCAGCTTATTGACATGACACCAGTCCCACTTGACAGCATGCATCTTCTTTTTTCCTTTGCCATCCGACCAGAGAAAACTTCTAACCGCCTTTTGAATCTCAAGGATTTGATAGTTACTGAACATCCAAGCAGAAGAATAGTAAATGTTATAGGATGAAAGGATTTTCTGACAGACCTGGATTCTGCCGGCCAAGGAAAGGGTTCTATTATGCCATTTATTCAGCTTTTTGAAGATCTTATCTTTAACCCACGCCCACATGTCATTAAGGGAGGGGTCAATGGAGAAGGGGATGCCAAGGTAGCGCACAATCTTGTGCGGGCCACCCCACTGAAAGTCATAGTTTTTAAACCAGTCAGGGGGGACCACATCCCACCCAAGACAAATAGATTTGGAATGCGAAAGCCTCGCCCCGGAGATCTTAGAGAACAGGTTGAGCTTGGAGGACAGAGCCTCAAAATTCTCAGGTCTAGCATCAAAAAAGATAGCAGTATCATCAGCAAACTGACAATTTAAGAGCTCCTCATTATTCGGAAGAGTAATACCTTTGACAGCAGGGGAGAGAGAGTTATCTCTCAGGATGTAAAAAAGGGCTTCAGAAGCAATAACGAAAAGGGCCGGAGCCAAGGGGCAGCCTTGCCTGATCGATCTACCAAGGGGGAAGGAGGCAGAGAGCGAGCCATTAATATCAATCTGGGCTGAAGCATCTTTGAGCAGAGTCTTAACAGAGTTACAAAACATTCTAGGAAAGCCGAAGGCCTCCAGCATCATGGAGATGAAATTCCATTCCACCCTGTCGTAGGCTTTTTCAAAGTCAAGAAGGAACATGGCAGAGTTTTGTTGGGAGTGCTTGGACCAGTTCATGGCTTCCCAACTAGTTATCAGGTTTTCGAGGATATACCTGCCTTTGATAAACCCGGTCTGGGTAGAGCAAATAAACTTGGGGAGGATGTTCTCAATTCTGAGCGCCAGAATCTTGGCAAGAATTTTGTAGGAAACATTGAGGAGGGTGATAGGTCTCCAGTTTTTGATGAGGGCCTTATCCCCATCTTTGGGGATCATCTTAATAATACCTTTATTAATGGAGCATCCTAAAGATTTCCTCTCAAGGGCCTCCGAATACAGATCAAGAAGATCATGGCAGATCCAACCAATGTTGGCCTTATAAAACTCCGCCGGGAGACCATCCGGCCCGGGGGCCTTGTCATTGCAGAGAGAGTTAATAGCTTTTTCAATTTCCTCTATAGAGAGGTCTTTGGACAGCTGAATGGCTTCATCAGCGGAGATCTTGGTAGGGATAAGAGAGCACACATGTTGTCTGAGGGACGAGGCCTCTTCCGAATCTTCAGAGGCAAAAAGATTCTGATAAAAATTAACAAAGGACTCCTTAATATTATCAATGTCAGTTATTTCCTGGTTATCTACCACAATTCTCTCAATATTCTCATTCGTATGCTTATGCTTAAGGAGATTGAAAAAGAATTTAGAGCCCCTGTCACCAAATTGTAACCAATGCGCACGGGATCTAATCCTGGCTCCATTAATTTTAAGCTGTTGGTGCTGTCTAAGGGCATCCTTAGCTCTGATAAGATGAGAGGCGAGATCACAATCAGAGGGATTAGCTTGAATGTTGGATTCGGCAAGGTGCAGATCAGAGGAGAGGCATTTTTCAGCATATCTATAATCTTTCGCTCTCTTTTGCCCGATGGTCTTAAGCAGCTTTTGCCAAGCAAGGATGTTCTTATTCCATCTATCAAGATGAGAATAGGAGGGAAGAGTATTTCTGTTAATAAGTTTAATGATGTGAATGGCAGCAAGAGTGTCTTCGTCTTTCAGGAGGCTAGTGTTTAGAGAGAACTTAGCATCAGAAATTTTGCACCGGAGAGGAGAGTTGTTAAAAGTAATGTGGGAGGAAATGGGATGGTGGTCGGAGAGGGAGGTGGGGGAGACGAGAACAAGGTGCCCATAATTATCAGGTAAAAAGGAAAAGAAATTTTTGTTAGCATAAAATCTGTCGAGTCTGGAATAAATTCTAGAGTGACCCTGTTGAAGGTTGCACCAGGTATGCCAAATTCCGGGGTTAGAATCTTTAGATCCAGCCAAGGGGTCAAAGAGGAGTTTAGTATTTATCATTCTGTTCCAGTGAGTTTTCTCCTGATCTTTCCAAGCAAATGGAAGACCACCAAGTTTGTCCTCTTGGGCCTCTATCATGTTGAAATCTCCCCCGATAAACCAGGGTATATTAGGAAGAGCAGCAAACCAGTCCCAGAGACTCGCACGCTCCCTGAAGTCATTTGAGGCATAGATGGAGCATATGCCAAAGACATTATTCTTGTGGTTAATAGTGATCCAGACCGCTCTGTTACAAGGGGAAATCCCATTATCTAAAGGGTTTTAATTAAAGAGGGATAGATAACACCCCTTAGATCAAACCCCTTGGATAGAACCCTACAATATTAAATCATACTCACAATGGAGTCTCCTTCACAGCTATCAAAATGCTGGCAAAAAACCACTTTTTCTTTACCTTTTGAGGGATTAAATAACATCATTTAAAAATTATATTTTTCAAGATTGTAGCCCTTGAAACTAGTTTTCCAACAAGTATAGGTTTGATATATTTTTATTTTATCATGTATTTAATTTTTAATTTTTACTAAACATAGGTTTATCTTTGAACATCAAGCTCTTTGTTGTGCAAAGGTGGAAAAATAGTAAACCATTGTAAAAAAAATTCAAAAAATACCCATTCCCTAGATATTGATTTCCTTGTTTCACCCAAAAAAAGAAAAATTGGATTTCGATATATACACAAAAAGTTAGGTTGTATGACACACACATATGTCCAAATTATAGTTATAGTGACTTCAAAAATTAATTTTAAAAAAAATGCAACAAAAAATTATGAAAAAATATCATTTCCCTAGATATTAATGTTGAGAAACTATATTCCAAAAATTAGAATTTAATCCTTTATAGAAAAAAAATTATGTTGTATGACACAAACGTTACTTTCTGAAAATGTTGTTTTCTGTCTAAAACTAGTTATTAAAGAAGATGTTGAAAGATTCATGATTTTTTTTAAATATATTTAGAATCTACACACAAATTTCCACAAATCACTAGTTCACATCATCTTCAAATTCTTTATGGTTTAGCTGCTATAGGTCTTAGATGATGAAGATTCAGTTAAAAATATTGATGTAAATGTCCATCTTGGGCAAAAAGTGAGATACAGTATTGTGATTTCACCCTCTGTCATACTATAGGGTATAACACTATGTCACCTCTACATTAGATTCATACTTTTTCCTACACCAAATTTGTACCTTGTGCCATATTTGTATGGTGTTGCGCTTGTTTCTATAGGGCCATGACATCAATGGCAAACAACTCACGATGACATTAATAGGGAACCTCTTGAACCCAAAGAATTAATATTTGGTTACATGGGCGGATTAGCACTTGGTAACATAGCCTATATAGGCTTAATTTTTTTGTCGAGGAAATAGTTTTTCTTTTCTTTTCTATGTATTGCTTTTGTGCAATGAAGTAGTTTTTCCTAGGAGCCATAACTTTCACCCATAGTGTTAGTTTTTTAACTTCTTATAGATAAAGAAAAATCTCTCTAAGCACTTTGAAATAGTTTTAGTGAGTTTTTAGATTTTCTCTAGGTGCCAATTTTTTTTGTTTGAAACCTTTTCTTACATTTTTGTGACAAGTATAACTTTTGCTCATGAAATCAAATTTTTATATATTTTTGAGACTTATGAAAGAATTACAAGGAATCTATTTGTAACCTCCAATTTTCTATTTCATTTTTTTAATACTATAAAAAAATTATGGTATGTTATGAATGGTTGATTTAGGCTTGTCCATTGTACAAATTGCACTTAAGTGCCCATTACTATTTTCTCTAGGGGATTTGCATTTATAGTATTAATACATTTATTTTTTGGGGAAGTGTAAGGCTTTATTTAAGTGTCAATCATATTTATCTCTCCTATTGTTAGTTGCTAATTATGGCATAGTGTAGTGTTATTGAGCTCCTCAATCTGCACAACTATCACATATAAAAATTAAATATGAAACAACTAGTACAATCTAAAGGAAAATGACACATGTCCATTGACAAGCCTCTAGAATTCATTTCAAGTTTGAAATATTTGTAAATAGAAATTAGTTGGATGAAACCATGGGTTACTTGGATTACATGTATCAAATAATTTGTTGTTTCACATTGAATAATGCACTACACCTAAGAAATCATGGGACATATTTGATTATTGTTTGGAACCATTAATGAGTTCCATGTTTTAGAGGAAAAAATGACCACTCTCTCTAGATGATTTTCCTTCTATTGAGTGCTTCCTTATGAATTTCAAATTGTTATTGTCACTATTGATAGTTTGTGGATGACTTAAAATAGATAAAGAATGTATCTTTTTAGTTTTTTCTAAGTTGAAGGGCTCATTTTAGGTGTTCTCATCTACCTTTTACTCCACCATGGATTTCAATTAGGCACTAATTTTCAGATGCCTACTTTTGAGTTGTTTTGTAAGCATCTTACTAAGGAACAAGCCAAGATTATTCTATTGGATGCACTCCCTAGTTCTAAGAGCCAAGCATTGATGGCTTAATCATCCAATGACAAAGGTAAGGATAGGTGGCATACTAAGATAGAATCTACTTTAGGTGATGAGTCTCTCTCTACATTGAAGCAAAAGACCACTTAGAAGTCTACATCACCCTCCAATTCTTCTAAGTTAGTTGAGTCTTCCTTCGAGATAAAGTAGAAGATAGTGCTCCTTGTAATTTTTATGGAAAACTTAGACATGATGAATCAAAATTTTGGTAGAGGATAAAGGATTTGGAGGAAGGACCATGCAATGGCTTAATATTTCTATATCGAAGCCCTCTTTTATAAGTAAAGGGCAAGCCCTTTTTGTATGGGCTTTGCAAGGCTCATCTTGACATGATTGGATACTTGATTCAAGTGCTTCTCACCATATGAAATACTTGCATGATCTACTTTGTTGTCTTTTTTATATTAGTACTTTTTAGATTATATGGGAGACATTTCATATATTTTAGTTTCAAGATTATGTGCAATGTAGTTGGCCAATGGGTGCATGAATGATGTTCTCTTGATTCTAGATATTTTTGCTAAGATTCTTTGTTTCTATTAGTTCATCATTCTAGCAAGGGAAATAAAGTGGATAACCTCTGATGGAATTTATTTTCAAAGAAAAAAAGTTGCTATAAAGTATGTAGAAGCAACAAGGCATCATGGCATTGATTGGGCAAGTGATATTGATAGCAAAATATTAGCAATTGGTTACTATTGATAGATTGGAAATGATTCAATTATTTAAGGACATGAGAGGAAACCAACGATTGATCTTTCCAACATAAAGGCTAAATGTATAATAGAAACACAAGGAACAAAGGAAGTTGTTTGGTTGAGGAAGTTGCTCAAAGATTAGTGCTACAAGTAGCAATAACTTACTATGTCATATATTGTAATAATCAAAGTTCCATAACTCTAACTAGAGATTCTAGGTTCCATGCAAGAAAAAAACATATGGAAATTCAAGACCTCTTTGTTCATGAGAAACTCAATGATGGAGAAGTGGAGGTGACGTTTTGTGGCAACAAAAGCATGCATGCTAACAAGTTCGTCAAAGGTCTTCCAAAGCTCAAACATGAATTGTGACAAACCAACATCTAGTAGATGTTGGATAAATTTGGAGTGTTGGAATAATTAGCTACCATCACTAATAGTCTAGATTAGGTAGAGAGTTAGTCAATAAGTGCTAAATTAGTGACAATTTGACAATTTGTTTAGTCTTATTATAGTCAACAAAACCCAAATTTTGTAGTTTTGTCATAGTTAATCGTCAATCCATGGTATGATTAGTGGAGTCTATTTTGTATAACTTTATTTTATATGTAGCAAATCATTTGAATAATAAAAAAAAAATCATCTATCTATTTTGTGCTTGACTTTATTTGTTTGCATTCCCAATTATCATATTTTCAATAGTATCTTTATTTCAAAATAATTTTCATCTTCCTTATAGTATTTTTTCCTTTTTTCAATAGATTAAATATTTCTTTTCTCATTTTAATAAACAATCTCTTTTACTTGAATTAAAATAAGCCTCCTAATCCTCTAAGATTATGGAATGCAAGTGTATAAAAATTACAAACAATAAAATTAATTGTTAAAAAGATCAAACTACAACAGATGTAGTGTTCAAGAAATCAAAAAAATATTACAGTGATGCAAAAATACTGACACAATCTAATCCAAAAATATCAACAAAATTATTATAAATCGGGAAGAGCAAGAGAAAAATCATATGGCAAGAAATTTATAGGCAGTGATGAATCTATCAGAGATTTATCCCAACTACCGATTTGATGAGAACCTGAAATCCTATCCATGACTTCAACTAGAAGTAAATTTTTAGCAGTATTCTCAAAACACTCTCCACAAGAAAAAATTATTGATGATAAATGTGAGGAGATTTTTCTAAACAGGGCAGGATGTTGCTCCTCTTTTTCACCCAACTTCTTTGCCAACTGCTAACCAAAAAAATCATACATACTTCTTAGTCCATATGGTAGGATGTATTTATCAACCAGAACAAAGAGAATAAGGTTTCTTTTGGTTAGATTATGGAAAAAATTGTTTAAATAGTAAATCTTTGATTTTGTTTTCTATGCTGAAAGTAAATAGTAACTCACCTTTGAACACACACCACTAACCTTAAATTTGATTATTAGTTTGGAAAGAGTAGATAATTGAACATTGAAGTTGCATGGCCTGTTACTCCTGAGATGTTCCCTCTCCCTATCATTGAATGGGTTGTTATTACAGAGATGTTCCCTCTCCCTATCATTGAATGGGACTTTAGTTTGTGTAGTTGTGGTTGCACCATACTTCTCCCCTTTCATCATCATTCTTTGTCTATGAGTGTTGTCTTGAATACTCTTTATCCTGTTCTTTTGCAATCTCTGCAACTGATCTTGATCTTGTTTTTCTTCTATGACATTGTTAATGGTACTAGATGAACATTCCATTGTGGGATGATCCCATGATTCAACTACCAACTGCTTTACTTCCTCACTTGAACTCAATTGCAGCAAGGCTTGGGCAGCCACACATTCATCTTCTGTAAAATTTGAACAATCCATCCCATTCATTTTCCTGAGTTATTGATTTCCTGAGAAAACTAAATATTGGGTATAGTTAGTAGCAACTACTTATATATATTTTACTTCATTAAAAATGAAAAAGAAAAAAGCTCATCTATATATGGCACACAGCTTTCTATAAATAAGAAAGCTCATGTTTTAAAAAGCAAGAGTTCGAGTTTTAAAACTCTCCTGGAATATTCAATATTCAGAAATTATAAAATAAATTGAAAAATTCAATTTTTTTTGGTCAATGGGTTTTTATATATTAGTGAAGTTGAATATCAGGAATTCAATCTCGTTTTTACTCAATGGGTTTTTGATATATTTATTTTTTTATTGTATAAATTTTTAATTTTAATTTTATTTCTTTGAATAAATTTTAATAAGGCTAGTAAAATATTACTTTTCTTCTTCTATCTAAGTTTTTAAATTTTCTTAATTAAGGAGTTTTTAAAATTTATATAATTTGTTTAATAATATTTTTTATATTTTAATATATTAATTTAGAAACTATAAATTTATATCTTAAGTTGAGAATTAAGATTTTATTTATTATTTATTATTTATTTTTAAATATAAAGTATATTTGAATGAGTAACTATTGTGTTTTTAATAAAAAGAATCATTAAAAAAATGTATTTAATATTTTTTTAATGTTTTAAATTATTTTTATTATTATATATAATTTTAATTATATAAATAGAAAGAATTAATATGTTATTAATCAATTATATGATTATTTTCAAAGGTAAAATTGTTATTTTATTTGTAATCAAAATTTCTAATAATTTTATTGTCATTTGAAAATATTGATTTTAAAAATAAGGTAGTAATTATTCACAATTAAAATTTTATATTATATTTTTATTTAAAAAGTTTTTTTTTTGGTACATAAGAAGGAAATTGTATTAACAAAATTCAAAATTTACAATTCGTCTCCATTGCAGGAGAAATTCAAGAAACCCTAGCAATTGATTTTCCAGCCAAGCCAAAAGCTAGAACAAATAAGCAAAAAATAAATGCACTGTAGAATTTCAATGCAACCCAAACCAAACCCATTTTTGTGCTTCAGCAGAGGCCAGGAAACCCACCAATGCAAAAAAATTGACCAAGCCACCACCATGCTATCGACCGAAGAAGCCAAAAAACTAGCAACTAGACAACCACGAACCCATAGTCATAGGTAGCCATTGAGTTGGGCGAAGTCATTGAATTCTTTCACCCAGCTCAAATCCTTAGTCTCCACCACCTTTAGAGTTTTCTTTAGATACTCCACCTTGACCGCAACCTCCATCTGATGCCTAACCAATGTTGACCCTTTTGGCTCCAGTAAAAGTGAAAAAAATTGAACCACAACACCAGGAGACTTGAGCAACTCCAAATCTTTCAAACACGGCATCCCAGAGCCAAGAATTGTGGCAGAAATGACCTCTTCCATGCTGCCCAATAGATTGGGCTTAAAGAGCTTGCTCATCATCAATCATGCCAAATCTTTGAGGGTGCTTTGATCGAGTAAAGATGCAAGAAAATGAGAAACTATATGAGAATTGACCCTGACTGTTTCGCTGTAGGCCACATACTCCTAGCCTAAAACCATTTTTACCTCGACCACTATCAAAGGATCGAACTCCGGGAGAATCCATTTAAGCCTCTGGTCCATGAGTTTTTTGAAGCCAACCTACCTCACACCACAATCCAGAAAGATAGGAGTGTCATGCTCGAAGGCGGATAATGCCTCAACCAATTTTGAACACTACAAACTTCACGTCCTCCTCCATGGTTCTTCTCAACCTGAGTGAATCCTTTGGAATGAAAACCTTAAGCAAATGCAGAATGCGGAAAGCACCACCTTCGCTAGGATAAATTGAATGCCATCCTACCTCCCTTTCATAGCATGTTATACCATGCGTACGTTCCACCTGGCGAGCTTCCTAGAAGTCTTGTCGAAGCCTTCAACCAAGAATGACGTACCCCCTATTATAAATGAGAAATGACGTCTGATTAGGTGGAATCTTCCGCCATAAAATCTCCATCATTACCCTTTGTCCAGCTCAACCAAAGCCAACGAGCCTCATTCCAATGCATCCTACTGCCACATCAGACCCTCCAGGGGGGTCATGGAAGGTCGCCTGCCCATCCTTCCACTTATTTAAAAAGTTTTTATTGTAATTACAATTATTGAAAATAAATTTACAAACATCTTTTTAAATGAAATTTAGAATTAATTAATATTTTATAATGTATAAAAATGAAGTATTTAATTCATTTTTAAATATTTTATAGAAGAATTTTACCTTTTTCTTTCTTTAATAAAATCTAAATAAGGATTCCAACCTCACCTCTCATGATGCAACCTACACTTAGGCTCCAGATTTCTTCTTGAGGGATTCAATCTTGTTTTTACTCAATGGGTTTTTGATATATTTATTTTTTTATTGTATAAATTTTTAATTTTAATTTTATTTCTTGAATAAATTTTAATAAGGCTAGTAAAATATTAATTTTCTTCTTCTATCTAAGTTTTTAAATTTTCATAATTAAGGAGTTTTCAAAATTTATATAATTTGTTTAATAATATTTTTTATATTTTAAAATATTAATTTAGAAACTGTAAATTTATATCTTAAGTTGAGAATTAAGATTTTATTTATTATTTATTATTATTTTTAAATATAAAGTATATTTGAATGAGCAACTGTTGTGTTTTTAATAAAAAGAATCATTAAAAAAATGTATTTAATATTTTTTTAATGTTTTAAACTATTTTTATTAGTATATATAATTTTAATTATATAAATAGAAAGAATTAATACGTTATTAATCAATTATATGATTATTTTCAAACGCAAAATTGTTATTTTATTTGTAATCAAAATTTCTAATAATTTTATTGTCATTTGAAAATATTAATTTTAAAAATAAGGTAGTAATTATTCACAATTAAAATATTATATTATATTTTTATATAAATTTTTTTTTTTTGGTACATAAGAAGAAATTGTATTAACAAAATTCAAAATTTACAATTCGTCTCCCATTACAGGAGAAATTCAGGAAAACCTAACAAATGATTTTCCAGTAACCCCAAAAAACCATGAGACAAGCAAAAGAAATGCCTTTATAAATTCCAATGCAATCCCAGACCAAACTGATTTTGTTGTGCTTCAACAAAGGGTGAGAAACCCTGGCAGCAAAAAATTAATGAGCCACCTGCGCTATCGAGTTGAAAAGCCGAAAAAAAACCGGCAAACAACCATGAACCCATAGTCACAGGTAGCCATTGAGGCGGGCGAAGTCGTTGAATTCCTCCACACAGCTCAAATCCTTAGTCTTCACCACCTTTAGAGTTTTCTTTAGATACTCCACCCTGACCGCAACCACCATCTGATGCTTGACCAACGCCAACCCTTTCGGCTCTAGTAAAAGCGAAAAAAATTAAACCACAACACCAAGAGACTTGAGCAACTCCAAATCTTTCGGACGCAACACCCCAAAGCCAAGAATTGTGGCAGAAATGACCTCTTCCATGCCGCCCAAGAGATTGGGCTTAAAGAGCTTGCTCATCATCAATCGTGCCAAATCTTTGAGGGTGCTTTGATCGATCAAAGATGCAAGAAAATGAGAAACTATATGAGAATTGACCCTGACCGTTTTGCTATAGGCCACATGCTCCCAGCCCAAAACCATTTTTATCGCGGCCACTATTGAAGGATCGAACTCTAGGAGAATCCATTTAAGCCTCTGGTCCATGAGTTTTTTTGAAACTAGCCTGCCTCACACCACAATCCAAAAAGATAGGAGTGTCATGCCTAAAGGCAGATAACACCTCAGCCAATTTGAACACTACAAACTTCACGTCCTCCTCCATGGTTCTTCTCAACCCCAATGAAGCCTTTGGAATGGAAACCTTGAGTAAATACAGAATGTGGAAGCACCACCTTCGATAGGATGAATTGAATGCCATCCTACCACCCTTTCATAGCATGCTATACCATGCATACGTGCCACCTAGTGAGCTTCCTAGAAGTCTTGTCGAGACCTTCAACCAAGAATGTCGTATCCCCTATTATAAATGAGAAATGGCATCCGATCAGGTGGAATCTGCCGCTATAAAACCTCCATCATTACCCATTGTCCAGCTTAGCTAGAGCCAATGAGCCTCATGCCAATGCATCCTACTGCCACGTTAGACCATCCGCAGGGGTTGTGGAGGGTTGCCTGCCCATCCTCCCACTTATTTTAAAAGTTTTTATTATAATTACAATTATTGAAAATAAATTTACAAACATCTTTTTAAATGAAATTATGAATTAATTAATATTTTATAATGAATAAAAATGTATAAAAATGAAGTATTTAATTTATTTTTAAATATTTTATAGAAGAATTTTTCCTTTTTCTTTCTCTAATAAAGTCTAAATAAGGATTCCAACCTCACCTCTCATGATGCAACCTGCACTTGAGGCCCTAGATTTCTTCTTGAGGCCTTGGTGAAATTAATTTTCATTCTTTCTTTTGGAGGGGTCATTTATTTTTATTTTTTCCTCTTTTCTCTTTTCTAACTACTTCCTTGCCATTATTAAAGTGAGAAGGCATAATTTTGAGATGAAAGCATTTATTCATGATTTTACACAATAAGATTATATTTATGCTTGCTATCAATAATAAGAATTATGCTAAGATTTGGATAAATCAAATAATAATTTTTAAAAAGCCAATTAATTGTCTAGAAAACTCAAATATAACTAGAATTTAAAGAAATTCATATTATTGAACTTTTTTCTTTATACAACAGAGGTGTCCTCATGACCCAGCCCAGTGGTCCAGTAGCTCGTATCTTGGGTACCTGGGGCAAGCTAGGACAAGACTAGTTCCTTGCGGGTGAGGTCCCTCGCTTGCAAGAAGTCTCACCTCTTAAACTTGAGAGCAAAGTCAAACTTGAGACCAATGGGGAGCAAACCCACTGCCCAAGCCAACTCTACTACTCGTACAGGCTCCCTCATATTATTGAACTTAAAACATGATACTTTTCAAAATTTATCTTCTAACAAAATTGACCATTCCTTAAACAAATAGAACAACTCAAAATTAAATGACATTACAAAACTATTTTTTAAAAATGCCAACAAATATTAACATACTTTTAACACTACAACCTACACCCTCCAAACATTTAATTAAAAGATTCAAATATTATTTCACCTATCCAAACATGTTACATTTGAAAAAAACATACATGTTAAAAGGGTTAACGAAGATAACTTCTCATTACATTTCTTATAACCAAGGTAATGGGTCCTTATGATTACCCACTCTTCATTTAAGTTAGTATGATATTTATAAATTCCTTTAACAAATCAAGAAACACAAAATGAAAACACATAGACTAGTCTTTGTGGCATGCCTTTATAAGTCTTTATATATAAGATGTATGAAACTTAATGAATAAATAGATATTGTGTTGTGTGTGGGGCGAAAATATTAATGATAATTTTAAGATTTTTTTTAAAGATTGTTTATTAAATTTTGATGAATTTATGATAATATTTTAAATAAAAATAATTAATTTTATTAATGAATTATATTTCATCTATTTAATAGAAAGTAATGGTGATAAATCAATTTTTTATTTTTCACAAATTTAAATTATGTAAATGTTTCATTTTTTATACAAGTTTCACTAACATTGATTCATAATATTCACAAGCCTATTAGGGTCAAGCAAAAGTCTAGACTTTGCATTTATCAATAGATCTAAGTTGCATTTATTACAAGAGCTTTAAATGCTTCTACTTTCTATTTGCACATAACAAGAACAAAGAGTTTAAGATTATAGTTTTCTTAAGTGGGTTTTACCAAATAGAAGATTCATCACAAGAGTTATATAAAGTGAACACATATCAAAGATTATAAATAAGATCTTGAATTTTTTTATGTAAATTTAAAAAATAATATTAGTACATGAACTCTACACTAATTATATTCTTCATAATCATTAAATTTGAGGCCTTATATGCCTAGGTTGTAGAGGCCATTATAATAAAGAAGAGAAACAATAATGTTCAATGGTCTTATTGCTACCATAGGACTATAAGGCTTGTCTAACTTAGCCAATACAAAGGAACCATGATACAAGGTTTGAAAAACTAATTATATAAAATTAATAAGTGACAAGTCTTAATAAATGTTAATTTTAAAATGAAAATAATCCCAAAAATAAACAAGAAATTATAAAAATGAAATATGACCTCTAAAATAAATAAGAATGTAATATTAATGATGAATATAATTTAGATTGTAATGTGCATTATAAACCTTAGACAATTAGATAATTTAAATAGTAGTGAATTAAATTTATCTTATTTATAAAAAATAAAGTCCCTTATTTAAACTATTCACCATTTAAAAAATAATTTTTAATCATTTCTCATTACTAAAAAATCGTAGATAAATGTTGTTTAAAAATTATCCACTCATGCAGTTCTCTTCTCACTACTAGAGATTCATAGATAGAGGGTGTTTAAACATTATCTGCCCATGCTATTCTCTAATAAAAACAATATAGAATATACTAGAGTTCCTAAAATTGAAAGCAAGTAAAATTAAATAATTATATACAAAGTATAAAATTAAAAGTGCATCAAAATAATTTTACATGGGAAAGACAAAGATGCATAGAATTATGTTGGAAGGATCTCTCATGAATGCTATATAGGTAGAACACGTGGAAGGAAAGCATGAGTAACATATACATGGAACACGTTGAAATATAAATATTGTGAGAGAAGTAACATGTTGAATGAATGAAAGAATGAAGACTTTTAATAACATCCATGATGCCAAACAACCTATGGAACCCACAGATCACCAATAGAATGGAACACCACAACAACCTACGACAAACAAACCACCAACCTACCAATTACTTGAGCTCCCTTTCCTTTTGGATCTTAAATCTTCTTTTATGTATTTTAATCAAATATTCAACACTTTTTGTTATTTTCTTTGCTCCAAACAAGTTGCACAAGGTGTCCTCATTTAAAATCTCGATGTAATTGGCCTAAACATCCATGTAAGCTAGACATTCCATGATGTAATTCCATTCTATCTCCACTAGCTCTAAAATACAAAATATGCATATCCTATCTACACACTCTTCTTTAGGTGTTATCCACCTTCTAGTTTCACATCTAAGCTAGTGTGAACTAGTTCTTAGCTAAGCTATTAACATTTTCAATTTCCATTAAATTATTTCCACTACTATATAATTATTTTGAGTATGGTTAGATACATAAGGGGCACTTTTAGATAATTTTTAATTTAAGTTAATCATTTTTTATAATTATAGATTTGTATTTTCTTAATTAAATATAAATATATTTTATTTTTTAAAAAATAATTTAAAAATTACATTACGATTGGGGCGGTGGGCCTAGCTCGATTGGATAAAGCATCTTATTACAGGCAAGAGGTCATGAGGTCTAGTCTTCCCACCGTCCTCATGGTACCGGAGGGTGTGTTGTGCCTATGTCATCAATCACATGAAAAAAGTTTACCAGACACACTGCAGTTTAAAGGGGGGGCTACCTAATTCCGATTCCTGTAGTTTGAAAATAATTACATTACAATTATATTTTTTGGAAAAAATATTAAAAAGGAGTGATTTTTATCATGATAAAATCTTTAAAATAAATTAATTTATTCTAATAAAACTATAATATAAATATTTAAATATAGTTGTATTTAAAATAAATATAGATATTTTAAATAGATCTAATTTAAAGTAATTTTTTCTAGGTCATTTCCATATATTTTAATCTATCAAAAATATATATGATAAGGCTATTTCAAGAATTGAAGGTGAAAACAAAATGTCTAAGGAATAATTTCAAAAGTTTCAAAGTGTGAATACATTTTATATTGAACTATTGATGGTTGTACGCCACTCTTTTTTTCCATTCATTAACATTTATTTTATTAGGGAAAAAAGTAAACTCCTATGTAAATATGTTTGTAGCAGCATGGGCTCTTACCCTTGTATTCCTATAGCCCCATCACCATTATTAATTGAGGAATCCTCTTTTAGAATGAAAACTCAATCAACACCATTTGGAGGCATGATTCCCTTGGTGAAATTTAGGAAGGTAATACCCTATTTTTCCTAGTATTTATCTAAGTCATTATTGAAGCAATGAACAAAAATAACAAGTGAGAACCAAAGAGATGCAATAGTTATGTGTGGAAATTGGGCCACAACCCATTGCTAGTTGGGAAACTTGACCTAAGGACAACCTTGTCAAGAACAATATTAGACCTAAATGTCAATAGGTCTTGATCAAAGTCATTAATCCCAACCCCACAATGTTAATGGATTATCTTTTTTATAGAAACACTCCAACAAACATTGATGCTATGTCTATGTTGGCATGGTATTTATGACTGATAGAAAGGAACAAATCAAAAAAATGTCCATGTTGGTGTGGTATCTATGAGTGGTAGAAAGGAACAAATCACCCAAAACCATACATATTGTTTGGACCATATCACTGCTTTAAATTTTATTATTTTCTTAATTTGTAAATCAAATATCTCTCCGAAGAAGGAAATATATTGCTTCTTGGCATGTAACCTCACAATGGTGCCCATTGAGTACTAGTTTAGACATATTATGCAATTGGTCTAAACTAGTGCTTAATGGACACTGCAATAAGACTATATGCCAAGAAGAAATAAATTTCCTTCTTGGGAGAGATCTTTGATTTGCATTTGAAACCATGTTTCATCATCTTTAGTTCCATGCCCTTGAAAGGATTGAGATAATAAATTCGCTTGCAATATAATCATTATGTATGTAACATATGAAAAAGGGAACCCTAAGCTTAATATGTAAACCTAGGGTTACTTTTTAGTCCATTTTCAAAGGTACATTAGAATGAAAATCAACAAGGAAAATAGATTGACTTGCAACCATAAAGGTGACTCAATCAAGTCTGGATTTCTATTCTTAGAGCCTTGAAATAGATTTGGAATGATTAATGTAATTGAACAATATGACCTAATATGATAAATTTAATATTTTGAAAACACATAGACTGAAACAACAAACTAGAGATAGATCTGAGAAGTACTAGACATTGTGCACTTGCCATAAAAATTTGGATCTAGCATGTGAAAGGACTCAAATGCCTAGGGGCATATGTGTCCTTGATAGGGGGTGCTGAAACTAATTTTGTAGTACTTTGATGCTAAATCTGACCTTCTATTTCCTAGTTGCAAAGTTGTCAGAATATTGTCAGATCATTATGTAGGTGAAATTCCATGTCAAAATTTTTTAGGGCATCAAATGCAATAATGAAAAATTTGTCTTCAATATTTCTTCAAAACCTAAGATCTACACATTCATAAAGAGAAGAGATGTACCATTTAGGGGCTTTCCTCATTCAAACCCCATGCAAGTGTTCCCACTTCCATGATGGCAATCAATGACAAATGAATAGTTGAAAGGAAGGAATGATGAAATCACAAAATGCTACAACTCACCACGCTTAAATGGCTTCGTTGAAGGAGTGAAGTCATACACATCACCTCAAGGTCTTGATCTTTATTTCTTGATTTGATTGAATGATTTGGAGACCTATAAAAGTGTCAGCCTTCACAAAACAATGATAACATAAACACACATAAACTCACATAGAATTTGACATGATGTTATGATCTTGAATTGTTGTAATAAAGCTCTGAAATGTTGCTCTTGATCATAATAATTTCACTTAGTGCACTAAGCTTGATATTATTTTAAAATGATGCAGTAACTAGGTATTTATAGGCATTTGTTCTAATTTCCCAAAAGATAGATATGAAAGCTGACACTTGAAATTTGAAATTTTAAGTTTAAAATACCAACAACAACATATTAAAAATTGGTCCCCAAAAAAATAGGGTGACCCATACGCCCATGGGAATATGGGTCTTGACCCTATCTTCTAGGACATTTAGTGTCGAGATCAAAACACTAATTGCCTGCATTTATTCAATGCTTTCAATCCTTCAAAAAATGGTAAAATTAGGCCTTGTAGTGCGTAATTTAGGAAATTAGGAGCTTAATTAGGTCCAATAATTTAGGAGGAGAAAAACATAGTGTGAAATTGTCGAGGGTGACAATTTTTGGCACTACATTTAGCCCCCACTTTAGTGAGAGTATGAACTTAAACCAATACTCACACTAAAGTAGAAAAAGATGTCAAGAGGGGTCCAATTGTCCAAATTTTTAAAAGATAGGACGACAAAGTATTGAGGGAGGTGATCAAGCCCTTAGGATCCAAGATCCCATGGAAAAAATAGGCACAAAGGAACACACATGTGATATGCAACAAGACAACATACACTAACATACAATGTCAACATGGAATACAAAAGAAGGCATGTACTAACATTATATTATGCTAGGACCCATACAAAATGCATTCATGACTCACACCATAACAAAGTCCAATATTTGCTAGGTGAATCATAGACTAGAAGGCACATGGGCTAGTGAAGTTTGATATTCACTAGGTGAGCCCCCAAGACACAAATGAGAAACACATTAGGTCTACTAGGTATACCCATGTCAACCATATCAAGATTTATACTCCCTAATAACTTTGATAAGGTGCAACAAAATGATCAAGATGCTATGTCAATGCTACACTAAGTTCAACACCTATGAACAAAGTGGAAAAAAAAATGTCAAATGTCAACACACCACTAAGTCCAACACCTATGAACAAAGTGAAGAAAAATTATGCCAATGCATGCCCCCACTTTAAAGAAATTGCAAAAACATCATGTTGTGAGCAATCACTTTAAAGTAGAAAAATGATAAATGTCATACAATAAAAGATCACAAGAGCTTATTTGGAAAGCCCTATGCCAATGATATGTTTCCAAATAAAGCTACATCATGATAAGGGGTTTCCCCCAAAATGCAATGTGATAAACAACATAGAAAGGAACATTGAGGGATCCACAAATCTGAGGTCAGTACACGCCTTTGCTATAGTGATATAATAGAGCTTGAAACTGACACTGTTCCCCAAATACTTGTAGAACAAGGAACACAATGAAGGAATGAAACATAGAGAGAAGACAAACAAACTTTTGGGTCAACATGTAAGAGACCTAAATATCTCAACACTTTGCATCATCCCCAAAAGGAAAAAACAAGAAAAAAAACAAAAGCCAAATTTTATGACATATAGAAGAATGAAGATACAAATAGAAGAATATCGCACCATATTTTTCTCTTTGTATCCTTGCACCAATAGAGTAATAAGGGTCATCCAAAGAAAACTCACAAACATAAATAAATTCTAAGCAACACGACATGGGGGATCACATCACATGCATGCAAACACAAATAACACATAAAACAAACACAAAGGAGTATCACGGATACAAGCCAACCTAAATCAGGCCGTTCACTTCCCAATCTTGCTCATCATATAAAGAAGGTGAACAACTAGCCAAACATACTACAACAAGTATCATACTAGGAGCATGAATAGGTTCAACACATGGTGGATCACTCTTGTCAGGCGGATCATCACTATTGCCCCCATCTAAATTTATCTTCTTTGAAAATAAAACATTAATCTCATTATAAATTTGTTCATCATTTTTTGCAATTTCATCTTCATCATCCAAGTTAATCAAAATAGGAGGTTTTATGACAATTGTAGTTGAATTTATTATTTCACTTATTGTTTTGGTTTTATGTCTTGTTTTGATGAAAGTTGTATCTCTTCTTGAGTTGTTTCCATAGGTGTTGGATTATCATGCACTATTTTTATTATTTTCTTCCACTTGACGAACAATAACACAATGCCTACACCTACACTCTTTAGCATTTTATTTTCTTGACCATTGCTTTCTTTTCTTCCCTTAAGGGAGGAACTGAAGGAACCAACAAGGATTGGAAAACCACTTTTTCTTTAGGTTTATACACTTGTTTTATCTTTGGAGGCACAAAAGGAATCATTTTATTGTCTCTTGGCTTTTTATAGGATATGGGTGGAGGAACTGCATAATACTTTCCTTGGTTGCTTGGAAGGGTCTTAGCTTTTGGAATAGGTTCATCCATAACATTTGAGGGAGGAGGAACAACCATGGACCTACCATTCTCAAGAATATTTCTAAGAGATAACTTTGCCATGTGCTTTGCCTTAAAATTTTGGTATGACTTGAAAAATAAATCTTCACAAAGCTTTATAGGTTTCATAGGTTGAGGCTAAAAGAAATCCAATGAAAGGTTCCCATGGGAAGACAAAGGATTGAAATCACTATGATGCACTATAAATATTTCATTTCCAAAGGGGAACTTTATGCACTTGTGAATAACCGATGGGAAAAAATTCATGGAGTGTAGTCGTGATTACCCTAGCTTCACATGAAATTGGTTTGGTGTTGGGATGATGGAGAATGATATATCTAATTGCTTCGGTATAACTTTAAGAGGAAGAGTGATTGAACCTATTGCAGGGCAAGAAAAACCATGTTATGAGTTTTCAACCATGATTTTGATTGTTCATAAGAATCTTGATAAAGCTCTTGCACATGCAAAAATTCCTTAGTGATCACACTCTCTACAAACACAGGATCAATGAGTATTCCTTGCATAGTTTTTTCATTAATATGATTGGTAATGTAAAGAAGACCATCAGGTGAATGTCTAGGTGCATCACTATTGGTGAAAGTAATGGATTGGGTATCACAGTGGTTTGGACCTTATGAGGTTGAAAATCTACAAAACCAACCATTTCTTGTAGATCATCCTCATTATCATTATAATTACCATTCATTTCATTAGTTGTATCAACATTCATCTCATCATTCTTAACATCACAAACTTGCACAATGTTGGTTGAATTATTAGGCATTGGGTTGGTAAATACTTACAAATTTTGGTTAGGAAGGGCAACAAACTTATTGCCTTGGTCATTAAGGCTCCCCAATTGGATGCGATTATAAGCAATGAGGTCTTGCACTTGATGTTTAAGATGCATGCATTGTTTTGTATCATGTCCACTTGTGTGGTGATATTGAAAAAAGGCATTGGGATTCAAACTTGGAGGTACAAGTTTGGTTGTGTCCACGGGTCTAACTGAAGGCAGGCAAATTAAGTTCTTACTCAAAATTTTCAACATGATTGAATGGAGGGAATCGAGTAATGGAGTAAATTTTCTATCTTTAGCATCTTAAATGGTTGGTAGTTATTTTTAGGTACAGATTCAAACTTTTTAGTATGAGCCGATGAAGATGCTTCTTCATATTGACTAATCAAATTTTGATAATCACAAAGATCCATACACAAATGTATGAAGGATGGAAATTTAATCAATAAGTTTTTATCCCTTATTTTAGTTTCCAAGTTGTCAATGGATATTCGTATTAGGAAGAATAATATTTATCTATGTCATAAACCAATTTTTAATTGCATTTAAATTATAATTTGAATGAAAATTCTAATATTTTGGAAAATATTGAAAGAAGTTGACTATCATTGACTATGTGATCTTTTGAATTATCTTATATTTTATCAAGATTGAATGTTAATGATGAACTATTTAAGTGCAAGTGTGTGCAATTACAGGATGATAGGTTGAAGGATGAGAACACAATTGAAGTAGGATCATTTAGCCAGATCAAACAGTAAGCTTGATGGAATTTGGGTAGACATCACAAAATGGCATGAAAACTGCATTTCAAATTCATATAGGGGAATTATATTAATCTGACTTGAAAGGACCCGGTGATTGAAAAGATGTACTTGTGAAATGTAATACATGTGAAATTCTTATTTAATTTTCTATCTTGATTATGCGTTTGAGAATTTAAAATAAAACAATATTGTGACTTAACATGTAAATGAATGTATGTATTTCACAAAGGCTTATTTAAAGGATAAGAAAAATCCATTGTATTTAAACATTTTTGTTTAAAATGAAAACAAAAGCTCATTCTTATTTAAACATTGAATATGAACATGAAAACATCTATATACAAATACATATATAAATGCATATATATACACATGTATATATATGTGAATACATATATATATTGAAGAACATGCATATGATAGTGAATGTATTTGAATATCAAAATATAGAAGTATATATATATATATCTATGTATATATATGGTATATTTATACATATATATTTTTTCATTTCTTATCAATTGAATTTAGAACCGAATTTATCACTATTGTAATTATTAAATTTAAACAAAACATGAGAAAATCTCATGAGGTCATGGCCTATACCTATTTTAATAAAATATTCAAATTTGAACTAGTGGGGGTGGCTGAATTAATGAGATTTATGAATGAAACATCCATAATATTGTGAATTAGTAAAGGGAAACATGTAATTTCTAATTTGGTAACATAAAGAATATAGTGAAGAAATCAGCAAAGGGTGGAAGGTGGCATCAAGAAAATTAGGGAAAGAGGAAAGCAGTGGCATTGACTCATTGGGAAAAAGTAGGGTATGAGCCAAGAAAAGTCGTGAATAGAGATAATCTCTTGTTTGTTGTCGATTATGAGTGATTTTCATTGCTAGTTATTGGAAACCGTCATTTTTCCTTCTTAGATGTCAACTTTATTTGATTCCATATGATACCCATTCTCTGCATTGTCGCTACTTGTTTCATACAAGAGAAAATGTACCATAACTTTGCATTTCCCTTCATTGGCATCATTGACTGATCAGGGGTATGTCATGTATGCAATTCCTCATATCACCACAGTCTTATTGTCATGCATGTATGATATTAACCCTTTTCAAGGGTAATCAAATGAAATCCGATTACGGAAATAATTGTTTGCTTGAACACTATAGTATTGTCATCATTTCCCTTTAGAGGGAAATCTATATATTTTATTTTACTGTTATATTCTTAAAATTTAGTGATGTTTATTTTATTGGCGGCTATACCAAGCAACTGGAAAGCTAGAAATGGGGTTTGATGGTTTCTTCCATCATTCATAGGAATGATGACATAATCTCATGTCGTTAAATATGGTCGATGCCCGTTCTCCTCGAATATTGGGGGAACGAACACATTCTTTCATTTTATTATGTGGCATTGATCCTTAAGATCTATCATAGTCTTCTGATTCTCATGAATTTATTTGCACCCTGAAACGATTCTCCACACTCTTTGCATGTTGAGACACACTCACATGATGACTTTACCAGACTATATTTTTTTTGCACCAATCGTTCATAGAACAATATTAAGAATATGTTCATTGAACGACTGTCAAATTGGTAAGCTGACTATTGGCCTTTCTTAATATTTGACCAATGTTTCGATGACAATAAGAACCTAACAATATATGGCTACTAGTCATTCTTAGAATGACTATAACTCAAACTCAAATCCATTACAGTCGCTCTTATATTTTGAGTCTCTTTGGAGACATCTGCCATAATTGATCCAATGGGTAAGTGATTGGAAATGACAAAAATGTCATTCAATTTTCATCAATTGCACCCAAGGACATTAGTATTGTTTAATTTTTGGCTTAAACAAAATGATAAAGCATTGATGTTCACATAGTAAATAGTTAGCTTGAAACTGATAAAAGGGTCATATTGTCATGGTATTTTGTGAACTTTTGTTTGGATTTAAATAGCTTTGTATTGCTATGAACAGTATCGTTGAATTATAAAACAGTATTTGAATCACTACGAATAGTATTGAATAGTGATAAACAACATTGTTTTGTAATGAACATCGTTCTATTATAAACAATATGTGTTTATTTGTAAACAACAACATTTTATTATAAAATGTAATTGTTTAGCTATAAATAGCATTGTTCTGTTATAAACAGTATGTGTTTATTTGTAAACAACATCATTTTGTTATAAACTGTAATTGCTTAGTTGTAAACAACATCGTTCTATTATAAACATTATTTTTTGAGTTGCAAACAACATCGTTCTATTATAAAACAGTATTTTTTTAGTTGCAAACAACATCATTTTGATTACCACAACTTGGTTGATATAAACGACAAAACAGTATGTGGGAAAACTGTTCAATAGAATCATTCTTAAGATTCTTTTACTTGTAATCTGACAACGATATGTCAATCTGAAACATTATTTGAATGCTAGCAATTTTTACTTATTAGTTTTTATTTCAGAATGTATGCACAAATTTATAACTTAAGTAGGCACATATATCTGTATGCACATAGACCTTCGTCTATGTACATACACATACTTGTGACATACCTTCTTTTGTTACTAATTGAATCCATTTTTTAATGAATAATGATTTGGTGAATGTAATCATGGGTCATGTGTATGATATGACTAAATAATGTATTGACCAATTCCATTTTAATCATTTTTTTGATTATTTGTTTAATGAGGAAATAAGTAGATGAAATTACTTTTTCATAAGATATGTGTGTAAATAATATTCTCTTAATTGAGTAGAACAAAAACTCCCAAGTATACTAGAGCACCTCAGTGTAGATACTGCTAAAGGATAGATAGTTTTTATGGAATGATTGTGTTGTAGAAAGTTACCTTCAGGGATGGGTGCCAAAATGGAGTTCAGGGAGTATATTTTTTTGCTTTTACCAAAACCTATTGTTTGTTGTTACAACATTGTTCTTATTCTTTTCCAAACAATTAGTTCATTATGTATATGTGGACTTTGTGATAACATTCTCCACCATTCGTAGCATAGATATTGCATTTTTCTAACTCATAGATAGAGATGCATGTTGATGTTTGGGCACTCACCAGATTCCACCTTGTAGATTAATCTCTTGCTTAATTTTTTGTGCAGGGTCGGGTATTCTTCAAGTTGGAAGAATTTCGGGGAAGCATAAGCTTCATGGTTGGGTGGTAAAGTGCTTCAACCATGTTCTCGTCCACCAATGGAGGCTAGTGTCAAGAGGAAACCTTGGATGTTTACAAGACTATCTTGGTCTATGATATAACTTTGATGTAACCTTGATGTAAAATTTGTATATTGTATTGACTTTGTGGCTTATAAGCCAAGTCAACGTGGATATTGTAATTGACATTGAAATCGGATCTATATACATATTTGACTCATTTTAATTAGACATGTGTTGCTATGATTGACAATAGCTACTTAGTTATGTCTTTTTAAATTGAATATATTCATAATGTCATTTGCAATAATATAAATTAAGTATTAATTTAGAATTGGTTATTACATTTGGTATCAGAGCCTAGGGTTCAACTCTAGGCCTTTGAGTCTACATAGCCAAGAATAGGGGATAGATGACCCTTGACCAAATTTAGTTGTCCTAAGAATTGACTGAACCTGGATTAAATGCAGGTATCTAAAGGTCTAAGGCATAACAAAAGAAAGGGAAAACCATTAAGACCTCAAAAAATAAAAACGTAATGGAAGAAAACTCTAAGACTGAGGTTCAACCCAAGATTCCCGACGAGGAGACTCTAGCTCAAGCCCTCACACGACTTAAGCTAGAGAGAGGCAAGAAGATTGAGGAGAAGCGAACACTTAAGATCAAGAAGATTTCCACAATCAGAGATGGGCCTCTAGGGTGTGGACCAAACACATCCTTGTTAACTAAGGAGGAAAAGGAGAGCTTGTGTGATCAACCATCCTCTTCTGAGAAATTTGATGTAAATTTTGATGAGGGCCCAGCAGAGTGTCCTCTCTCTAATAATGAGAAAACTAACTAATATAACAATAAGCCTTTGTAAATAAGGATCTATTGACCCACATTTAATATAAATAAAATAAGATGATATTTTTGGTGTATTCAAATGAAGAACTCCAAAATATGTTTATTGTGCATGAATGTGTATGTCTTCCAAGAATAAGGGATATATGCATGAGTATGTAATGTGATGTAGAATACGAATGCTTATTCATAGATCCCAATGTTAAGTTATGATAGACATGAAATGTGATGCAGGTTGAGTGTGAGTCGGCATGGTGACCACTAGGCAAGAGACAGGTGGTAGTGGGTCAAACAATGGACCAAACAAGAGGTTGGAATAGATACTAGAGCTTTTAAACAAGCAAGAGGCTCGTATGGACCACATAGAACATGAGGTTCGCATGGCACATGAGGATCGAGTTCACAGGGATGCAAAAGTCAATCAAGGGAATGGTGGTCGAGGAGAAGGCCCTCAAGGATAAATTGAGGAAGAACTTGGAAAATATCTCAAAAGAGTAGCACCGCCTAAGTTTTATTATAAGACTATTGGAGCAGGAGTAGAGACATGGATCATTGAAATGGAAAAATACTTTGGACTCCATAACCTATCTAATTAGACAAAAGTGACATGGGCTACATATTAGCTTTCAGGTGAAGCAACTATTTGGTGGGACAATGAAAAGTTAGAAAAGAATCTACATCCCATTGAAATTACTCGGGAACTCTTCCTCCAATATTTTAGGAAGAGATGGTACCGCAACTCTTTTTCAACAAGAAGGTGATAGAATTTCAAAACTTAACTCAGGGGAGCATGACTGTGACCCAATAACCTACTGAAGTATGTGCCCCAGTATCAGGGAGACGAACATTTTCATATCTGAAAGTATATATTGGGACTTAGACTCCACATTGGAGCGGAGAAAAAGTGGGCATGCATCA
This sequence comes from Sequoia sempervirens, assembly GCA_007258455.2. NCBI lineage: Eukaryota > Viridiplantae > Streptophyta > Pinopsida > Cupressales > Cupressaceae > Sequoia > Sequoia sempervirens. Next base: position 99,076 of record VDFB02004749.1, on the reverse strand, counting down.
TCCTCTCATCATGAATGAAGTTTTCCTAAAGTCCACCAAACAAGAGTAGAAACTGCAATAGTTATCCAATTACCACAATAATGCAAATTCTAAGTTGTGGTTCGATAACAAGAAGTTTCATAAGGGAGACAAGAACCATCAAATCCGAAATCTCAAGAGGGGGAGTGATTCACAAGAGAAGGGTGAAGATGGTAATGGTGGAAAGAACAAGAAGGAAAAAAAACAAAGGTAAAGATGACCAAAAGCAAAAGGGATTCAAAGAGGACAAGCTAGGAGGTCACAAAGGGCCTCATGACAAGTATTATACTTTTGGAGGTGATCATTACACCTTGAATTATCCACAATGGTCAAAGTCACGAAGGGAAAGAGACTATTAGCAGTCTCAACATCATCAGATCCATGTTGTAGTGGATAACAAGTAGGCGGAGTATTCGGCCTCGCTAATACTTAACTGACGAGTAAGTTGTATGGTCGAACTATCTCTATTTTAATTGATATCGGGGCTACTAAATGTTTTATAGATCCTAGAGTAATATCCAAAATACCTATTATTTCTAGATACGTGGAAAACTCATATGATACCTATCTCTTTTGCAACGAGTTAGAGCTTCCAACCTTCCAAACCTAGGTCAACCTGTATGTGGCACACTTAGCCTCATATGATGTAATTTTGGGAATAAATTAGTTAACTGAGCATAAGGCTATAGTGAACTATGAGGATAAGGTGAACTGTGAGGATAAGGTATAGTCAATTGTCTGGATAATTATGGGAACCCAGTCGAGATTTTTGGAATGCAAAGACCCTTAGAGCTTAGAAAAATTTCTATTATGCAGCTCAGTAAGGCTCATCGAAAGGGATGTGCAATTTATGTTGTGCATATCAGTAACCATGACAAGGAACTGTATCTCGATGACTATCCTATTCTCAAGGAGTTTCGAGATGTATTCCCTGATGAACTCATGAAGTTACCTTTGAAACGAGAATTTGACTTCTCTATTGACCTTGTACCAAGAGTTGAGCCTCAATCCAAAGCACCTTATTGGATGACCACCACTAAAATCTATGAGTTTAAGGCTCAGTTAATGGAATGGTTGAACAAGGGGCTCATAAGACCTAGTGTGTATCCTTGGGGAGCACCAGTTATCTTGGTGAAAAAGAAAGATGGAACCTTGCGTCTGTGTATAGACTATCAGATGTTGAACAAGGCGACCATCAAGAACTGATAGCCACTCCTGAGGATTGATGAGTTACTTGACCAGATGAAGGGAGTGATAGTGTTTTCCAAAACAGATCTCGGGTCAGGATACCATCAGTTGAGAATAAAAGGAAGAAGATATTCTGAAGATTTCTTTTTGAACTCGATATGGACATTACAAGTTCGTTGTGGTACCTTTTGGTTTGACTAATGCACCTACAGTTTTCATGAACCTCATGAACAGTGTGTTCAGAGATTGTTTGGATGACATTGTTTTGATCTTCATTGATGACATCCTAGTCTACTCAAATTTCATTGAATAGAATGATAGACACTTGAGGATAGTCTTGCAACAACTAAGAGAAAAGAAACTCTTTGGGAAGCTATCCAAGTGTTTATTCTATCAAGACAGGGTGCACTATCTAGGCCATATTATTTCAGTTGAGGGAGTCAAGTTATAGACCCTAAAAAGATCAAGGTGATCATGGAATGGCTAGTGCCTCAGAATGTGCTAGAAGTTCGTAGCTTCATGGGCCATGCAGGATATTATAGAAATTTTGTGCAAGGGTTCTCCCAAATTGCATCTCCAATTACATCACTCCAAAGAAAGGGAACATGGTTTGAATGGATTGAGGAATGTGATTAGGCATTCCAACTCCTAAAGGAGAGGCTCATGACAACACCAGTGTTGACCATTCTTGATCCTAATGGAATATTCACAGTAATCACAAATGCTTCAAGAGAGGGATTGGGAGTAGTACTGATTCAAGATGGACAAGTGGTAGTGTATGAATCAAGGAAGCTTAAGTAGTACGAGGTGAACTATGCACCACATGATTTAGAATTGGCTGCAATAGTTCATGCCTTACAGATGTGGAGGCATTATCTCTTGGGAAATCCATTTGAATTCAAGACAAACCACCTGGGATTGAGATACATTTTTACTCAACCAAACCTTAATGCACGACAAAGAAGGTGGTTGGAATTCCTTGGTGAGTATGACTTCGGAATTGAGTATATAAAAGGAAAAGAGAAAAAAGTAGTTGATTCTCTTAGTAGACGAAGACATCTGACAACCATGATATCGACAAGGTCTAATTTGAGACAATAGGTGACACAATATTTTCCAGGGGATGAGCACTATGAAAGAGTGAAGAGCACCCTAGCGGAGAATCCTACAAATCATTGGTTCGATGAGTATGAGATCGAACCAGATGGCATTTTGAGATACCAGAGAAGAATGTATATTCCAAACTTTGGATAGCTAAGGAAGTTGGTTTTAGAAGAGGTTCACATTGCAAAGTTAAGAACTCTATACTTTTGGCCTAAACTCAAGAAGGATGTAGTGGAGTACGTAGCCAAATTCTTAGAGTGCTAGTGAGTCAAGGTTGAGCATGCACATCCAATCAAGATTTTGTACCCTCATGACATACCTGAGTATAAATGGTAGGTGATTAGTGTGGACTTTGTATAGGGGTTTCCTTTGAACAAGAATCAACATGATGTTATCTTGGTTGTGATTGACAAGCTGGCCAAGGTGGCACACTTAATTCTAAGAAACCTTAAGGATGGACTGTTGACCTTGGCCAAGAAATTTTTCCAGGAGATCTTCCACTTACATGAAGTGGCAGAGACTATCATTTATGATAGAAACACTCATATGGCCTCAAGATTTTGGATGACCATAAATGCCACATTGGGAACCAAATTGAATTTCAGCTCGGCTTATCATCCTCAGATTGACAAGCAGATAGAGAGGGTGAATCAAGTAGTCGAAGACCTCCTCTGAATGTACTGCATGGACCAAAAGTATAAGTGGGAAGGATACTTACTATTGGTAGAGTTTGCTTACAATAACTCTTATCACGCATCCCTACGTATGACATCATTTGAAGCTCTTTACGAGCAGAAGTGTCGAACACCTATCAGTTGGGATATATTGGAAGACATGATCATAGTAGAACTTGAAATGCTTAAGGAGATGGAAGAACAAATGAGATTCATTAAGAGCAAACTGAAGGAGGCGATAGACCAATAGAAGAGTTATGTTGACAAGAATAAAACTCTTAGACAATTTGTGATAGGGGACAAAGTTTTCTTAAGAGTCAAACCTCATAAAAGTTACATTGCCTTTGGAAAGCCTTCCAAGTTGGCCCAGAGATATGTGAGACCATTTGAAGTCTTGGAAGTGATTAACCCAATTGCTTATAAACTTTCTCTACCACCTGCTCTGGCTCGACTTCATAATGTGTTTCATGTTTCTTTGCTTAAGCAATATTATCCTGATGTAGCTCATGTGCTTGATTGGAAATTCTTGTAGGTACATGATCTAGGAGTGGTGCTAGTGGAGCTCATTAGAATCTTGGATAGATGCAATGTTAAGTTGTAGAGCAGAGATATTACTCATTTTAAGGTCCAATGGGACCAGTATTCAGAAGACAGTACTTGGGAGAATGTGGAACAAATAGAATGCTCCTTTCCACATTTTCTTTCTTAAGAAAGAGACTCTGATGATTTTGTTTGAAAATTTTCAATTGAAATATTATGATGTTTTGGTTTGGAACAATATGATGTGATGTTGAAAAAGACAAATGTTTTAAATTTTTATTAAATAAACATTGGGAAGATGTCTCTTCCAAGAGGGGAAGGATGTCATAACCCAATTTTTTATTGCATTTAAATTTATACAGGAAATTCAATATGTCAAATTATGATATTTTGGAAAAGATTGAAAGAAGTTGATTGCCGTTGACTATGTGATCTTTTGAATTATCTTATATTTTATCAAGATTGCTCCTATTGCAAAAATTGCTTGAAGGACTTAGCCATAGAATGGAAGCTTGAAATGATGATCAAATTGAATTTTATTAATCTTTTAGCAATGTGTAATTTTCTTATTAAAAGGAAAGAATAGTGCGACTTAACATGTTTGGTAACAATATGATGTGATGTTGAAAAAGACAAATGTTTTAAATTTTTATTAAATAAACATTGGGAAGATGTCTCTTCCAATATGATAAAGGAATGAAGGATGTCATAACCCAATTTTTTATTGCATTTAAATTATAATATGATAAATTGAATTATTGAGGAAATTCAATATGTTGAATGAAAATTATGATATTTTGGAAAAGATTGAAAGAAGTTGATTGCCGTTGACTATGTGATCTTTTGAATTATCTTATATTTTATCAAGATTGAACATTACTGATAAACTATGTAAGTGCAAGTGTGTGCAATTGCAGGATGACAGGTTGAATACGAGAACACAATTGAAGAAGAATCGAAAATTGCCATATAACATGATTATGCGATTGAAAAGCTTGATGAAAGAATCTAGAATAGTGCACTTAACATTTCACACTTATAAAATGGCATGAAAATATTGCTATTTACAAGATTCATATAAGAGATATATATATTCAGAATCACTATCGTAATGAAATTTAAACAAATCATGAGAAAATCGCATGAGGTTGTGGCCTATGCCCAATTTAAGGAAATAATCAAATTTGAACTAGTGGGGGGTGGTTGAATTTTATGAGATTTATGAATGAAATGACCATGATACTGTGAATTAGTAAAGGGAAACATGCAATTTATAATTTGGTAACATAAATAATATAGGGAAGAAATCGACAGGGGTTCGAAGGTGGCATCAAGAAAATCAAGGAAAAAGGTAGCTAGTGGCATCAACTCACTGGGAAAAAGCAAGGGACGAGCCAAGAAAAGTTGTGAGAAAAGGTAATCTCTTGCTTGTTTCCAATTATGAGTGATTTTTCATTTCTATTTATTGGAAACCATCATTTTTCCTTCTTAGATGTTGACTTTATTCAATTCCATATGATACCCATTCTTTGCATTGTCGCTACTTGTTTCATACCAGAGAAAATGTACCATAACTTTGCATTTCCCTTTATCGACATCATTGACTAATCACGGCTATGTCGTGTATGCAATTCCTTATATCGCCATAGTCTTATTATCATGCATGTAAGATATTACCCCTTTTCAAGGTTAATTAGATGAAATCCTGAACACATTCTTTCATTTTATTATGCATCAATCCTTAAGATCGATCACATAATTTTGATGCTCATGAATGTATTTGAACCCTAAAATGATTCTCCACACTCTTTGCATGTTGAGACGCACTCATAGGATGACTTTACTAGTCTGTATTCTTTTTGTACCAATCATTCACAGAACGATATAAAGAATGCGATTATTGAATGACTATCAAATTGGTAAGCTGACTATTGGCCTTTCTTAAGATTTATCCAATGTTTTTATGGAAATGAGAACCTAACAATAATGATTGCTAGTTGTTCTTAGAAGGACTATAACTCAAACTCAAATCCATTACAATCACTCTTATATTTCAAGTCTCTTCAAAGAGATTTGACAAAATTGATTAAATGGGTAAGTGATTGGAAATGACAAGAATGTTGTTCAATTTTCATTGATTGCACCCAAGGACATTAGTATTGTTTAATTTATGGCTTAAACAGAATGATAAAGCATTGATGTTCACATAGTAAACAGTTAGCTTGAAACTGATAAAAGGGTCATATTAGCACAATATTTTGCAAACTTTTGTTTGGAGTTAAATAGCTTTGTATTGCTATGAACAGTATTGTTGAATTATAAAACAGTATTTGAATTACTGCCAATAGTATTGAATGGTGATAAACAACATTGTTTTGCAATGAACAACATCGTTATGTTATAAACAATATGTGTTTATTTGTAAACATCATTTTATTATAAACTGTAATTATTTAGTTGTAAATAACATCATTTTGTTATAAACAATATGTGTTTATTTGTAAACACTGTTTTGTTATAAACTGAAATTGTTTAGTTATAAAAAACATCATTCTGTTATAAACAATATTTGTTTAGCTACAAACAACATCATTTTGATTACCACAACTTGGTTGATACAAATGACATAACAGTATGTGGGAAAACTGTTCAATAGAATCGTTCTTAAGATTCTTTTACTTCTTGTAATCTAGCGATGATATCTCAATCTAAAACATTATTTGAATGCTAGTTATCTGACTTATTGGTTTTTATTTCAGAATGTATGCACAAATTTATAACTTAAGTAGGCACATATATGTGTATGCACATAGACCTTCATCTATGTACATACATATACTTGTGACATACCTTCTTTTGGTACTTATTGAATTCATTTTTAAATGAATAATGATTTGCATTGAATGTAATCATGGGTCATGTGTATGATATGATTGAATAATGTATTGACTAGTTCCATTTTAATCATTTTTCTGATTATTTGTTTGATGATGAAATAAGTAACAAAATTACTTTTTCATAAGATATGTGTGTAAAGAATATTCTCTTAATTGAGTAGAACAACTCCTAAGTAGACTAGAGCACCTCAAGGTAGATGCTGCTAGAGGGTAGATAGCCATTATCGAATAATTGTATTGTAGAAAGTTACCTTCTAAGAAGAGTGTTGAAATGGAGTTCAGAGAGTATAGATTTTTTCTTTTACCAAAACCTATTGTTTTTTGTTGCAACATTATTCTTATGCTTGGCCAAAAAAATTAGTTCATTATGTATGTATGGACTTTGTGATAACACTCTCTATCATTCCTAGAATAGATCTTGCATTTTTATAACTCATAGATAGAGATGCATGTTGATGTTTTGGCACACACTAGATTCCACCTTGCATATTGTTCTCTTGCTAAATTTTCCATGCAAGGTCAGGTATTCTTCAATTTGGAAGAATTCTGGGGAAGCATAAGCTTTGTGGTTGGGTGGTAAAGCGCTTCAACCATGTTCTCATCCACTAGTGGAGGTGAGTGTCAATAGGAAACCTTGGATTTTTACAAGACTATCTTGGTCTATGATGTAACCTTGATGTAAAAATTGTATATTGTATTGAATTTGTGGCCTATGAGCCAAGTCAACGTGGAAATTGTAATTGACATTATAGACATCCAAATTTATCCACTACCATATGGTCAAAGACGTCTCCTCATTCATCCCTTTACTCGTATACCTCATCCTCTTTGTCGGTATTAATTAAATCATGCATCTAATTAATATTTCATGTCCTACATAAGGTTCCTAAAGTATTTAATTTAATAAATACTTTTCCCCTTTTTCCTCTCTAAATTAAATAAATATACCATTTTATTTAATTTAGTCATATAACCTCTTGGAATTTAAATTCATTTTTAATTCCTCACTTTCTCTCTCATTGTCACATCCTCCAACTTTTGCAAGTTGGCCTCTAATCTCTCTTAACCATCTAACCCTCTTCTAATCATAATTAATTTGTGGTTAGGATGTGCACACCGCTAATTATCATTAGGGGCACATCCTCCATAATTTCCCACTTGCCTCTAATATGTCATTAATTTATCTAATCAGGTACTTGCACAACCTTAATCACTTAATTAGGTCAACTTAATCTCCATGTCATTTATGAATGTGTCATAAGTCAACTTTATTAAAGGCTTTCTCCTTTTCGAGAAGGCACCCCTTTCCCTATGTGAATTTTTAATTCACATTTAATCCCCCAATGCATTTCAAAGAATTTTAAATTCTTTCTCTCATTCCCATGTGGATATTTGAGGAATTTTTAATTCCTCACATGTCCTCTCACCCACATGGGGATAAGGACCTCCTTTATGAGATCTTTTCCAAATCCCAAGGTACTATGTAGTACCTCCATGTCATGTACTCTCCTTCCAACTCATTTACACATCATTTTTTCAAGCCACTTTACATGCCACATGCCAAGATATGAGGGCTTGTGAGTTCTCAACTCACCATAGCCCTACGTCTTGGCCTTGTTGGTTTAATCTCAACCATCCATTTCCCTAGAGAATTCAAAATTTTATATAAATACCCCCTCTTTTCTCTCATTTTGGGGGGAGATCATTGTGCTAGCCAAACTCTTACAAATTTTTCATTTGAGCCATACTTAGTCAAATTTCTCATTTTCTTGCACTCATCATAGCATTTTCTTCCATTGTTATCCAACTTCAACCATCTTGCATCCTCATTATCCACCATCAAAGGAGCATAAAACATCAAAGATTGAAGGGCCAACCAAAGAACAGTTTGACAAGGTGAAATCTTTCATTTTGCTTTGTTAAATTAAATGATTGCCCAATCTTGAGGTGTAGGGTGTTTATATTTGTTGTTTGCACTCTTTTGTTTGCTGCTCATTTTCTAATGCATATTTTCACCTGTTCACATTTCTGGAATGCCCGGTGGGACCCACAAATGGGTCTGTATCTTTCACGTTTGTTATTTTTTTCACTTTTTACAGGTGCAGGTTGCAGAGAGGTGGACCCGACCTGCAAAGGGGCGGACCCGACCTTACCCAGGGGCGGACTTGCCCTCCACAAACTCCAGAAACTAAATTTTTTACATATTTTTCACAAAGGGGTGGACCTGACCTGACAGATAGGAGGACCTTCCCTCCAAACAGGCAGACCTGACCTAGACAGTTTTTTTCAGAAGGTGAAATTTTAGTTTTTAGCACTTTTTTTGGTTGTTTTAAGTGTTTCTAAATTCTTAACGTGTCTTGTTTGAGTCTGTGCAAACATCTGATTGACATTTGGCAAGGAACAAGGACAAGATTCACTAACAACTTTCCTTCCAGGGTTAGTGATTTATCAACTGCTACTTGTCGTTTTGCATAACTTAGACACATAGTTTAACTAAGATTGTCAATTAATCTTGTTTGTCGTGCTTGTTGGTAAGCTATTTGATGTATCCAATCCCCTTGCACCATTTGGTGATCCTAGGTGATGAGAAATCATAGCTTACCAAGTATTTGTGTCTCCCTTTTTTCTTTTATTAGGGGACCTGCTTGGGGATTTCATCACCCCAAGGGATGATCCCAACCACGCATACCGGCGGGGTATATAAAGGGGGGAGAGCGAAAGTTGTACCTCAATCCAACCATGTTGTAATTGGCAGAGCATCGAGATGGCGTGAAGAGTTGGTTTGAGCCTCTAGTATCTCACTAAGGTTCCTAACTCACGCTTGTAATGGGTTGGTGTTCATCGTTTGGGCCTCACGTACCGAGTGTATATCGAGGAATCCTTAGCAACCATGTTCATCCTAGAATAGAGGACTTTGTCAGCCATACCCCTTCTACTAGTCTTAGGATTGTGTTGTCTGAATTGTCTTCTTTGTGTGAAACCAATAATTTTCTATTAGTTGACTCAGTCGTATTCTTTTGATTGATGCTTGTTGTGTTTTGGGTCCTTTGCCTTAGTCATCTTTTCAAAACTCAAGCTTAAACTTGTCTACGAGTGGACTTGCCCTCCAAGGGCGAACTTGACCTTTGAACCAACCCTTTTAAGCCTATTTTAGCCAATTTTGACCAAATTTTATCCGATAGGCAGACTTGCCCTCCCGACAGGCGGACTTTCCCTCCAGGGGCAGACTTGACCCATCTAGGGGTAGACTTGACCTTTGAACCAGCCCTTTTAAGCTTGTTTTGACCATTTTGACCAACTTTTGTCCGACAAGCGAACCTGCCCTCCAGGGGCAGACCTCACCCATCCAGGGGCGGACTTGACCTTGAGGGGTGGACTTGTCCCCTTCCACAAGCGGACCTGACTTCCAAAGAGCTTTTATGTTCCTTTGTATAGCCATTCTGGGAGTCATTCCTTCATTCGGGATTGTCATTTTCATGTTTTGAGTAATCATTCGCTCATTCTGAGCCTTTGTTTCCTCATTCTGAAAGTCAACCTCCACCATCGAGCATGCATTAATCCATTCACTGTCCTCATTTATCCATTTCAAACCCACATTCACTCAACGGTTCTCCCCATTCTAGATATCGTTTCCTCGTTTCGAATCACCAGTATTTCATTAAACTTCGTTAAAGCAGTTATCCAGTTTGACCTAGGTGTTCATCTCTAATCTTCATCTATCAAAACTGACTTAGGATTGTCATTTGTCCTAAGTCGTTCATCCTTGATGGCCCAATCAATCCACTTCTATCTCAATTTGGATTCGGTGGCGTTGTCATATATCCATCCTTTAGTCGATTAATCAACACCTAGCATTACCAAGGATCACTCTTGAACTCAGTTGTGGATTTCGGTCAACATCATTCATCCTACGATCCAATCTTATTAATTGAACATAAATCCAATCCAATCCTTATATCATCAATCGCCCAGTCAATCTAGTCAATCCAGTCCAATTTGTTTACCAATTAATCCAATCTGATCTCATCAAACAAATCCGCTTTGGACAAATCAATCATCCAAATCAATCCTATTGAGCCACATCCTTGTCAACTAATCTATTGGGCCAATCCTTTTGTCATCATCTTGATCATCCCAACATCCTAGTCCATTCTACCATCTTGCATGCTTGTTCAGACCTAGTCACAGGCAAGGAAAATGGCCGAGCAACAAGCCCAAAATTCCCAACCAAACATCCCTCAAGATCCCAACAACGTGGCTAATGTCTCACAAGATTCCCATAATGGCAAGAATATCCCTCGAGATCCTCAGAATGGTACATCATCACAATCCAATGTTGATGGTCAAAACACATCATCACTCGGAGATGAGAACATGGTCAATCAACTTGAACTTACACTTGAGGAACACTTTAGTAACCCTACCAATGTGCAAATGATAGATCGCCTTCTCAAAAAACATGGGGAAGAAATATTGGCCCACTTAATTGAAAGAGGTGTCAAACCTCCATCAGGTATCAACCTATCCAAGTATGGCAGTTCCACCTCTAACATACCACAAGATTCACAAAACACACCAGGTATTTCGTACATCCCCAATGTTCCCCCAGTTGAGGGTTGGCACCAACCTGAATTTGGCAACACCATTCTCTATGACGTTAAAAATCCCCCACACACCACAATCTTAGTCGTGGGGGCTCCTCAAGTAACTGATCCCAACAATCCCTTTTCCTACGACATGCCACAAATGTTCTGCAACCTCAGCCATTAATGCTGAAAGCACCACCTCTTTTTAATCAACCTCCCATCAACACTGGGGGCAGCCCTTTTATCGAATTTCCTCCACCCCCGAGGGCCAAAAACCTACCATCTCCTTTGTACGCATCTCAACAGCCTCCCCAATCTAACATACCACCTCCATTACCGCTGCAAGGTACATCCCAACCAAATGTTCCCTTCAGTACTCAACAACCTCCTTTGCAGAATGCCTCTACATTATCTCAGTCACCTCGTCAGCAACAACCCCCGCATAACTCCTTGATCTCTTCACAACAACCACCACACCAATCGCAAAACAATCTGTCTTGACCTCCCACTCAAACCATATCCCCGTTCCTTGCATCCATTCTATGTCTACAAGCTCAAACACAATATAACATCCCATTTCGGCCCACGCAACACCTCACATCACATCAACAACCTCCCCAACATTATTATTATCATAACCAACAACAGTCCCAACAACAACCACCTTATGTGGCCTCCCAACAATTGCAACAGTACCTTCAGTACCAGTAGACCAATCTACATCACATTCAAGCTCCTCAGCATCCTACCGCAAATTTTTATCAGACAAACCCGTACTATACCTCGCAAAAACAACCCCAGTACGAAAAAAATCCCCTGGCATACCAACAAGGGATGTCATCATCTCACTATCAAAATCCATACCTAAACCTCCAGACACTCTCTCAGCAGAATCCTTCATCGTCCTACCACCCATATCCATCCAACCCATCTTTGGCTCTCACGCCACCAGTCAACTTAGATCTATTAGAAATCAAAGCCGCTTTGAAAGATCTTCAAGCTGGGACTGGTAAACAATCATTCAAATTCAAAGACATATGTCCATATCCATTCGATCCCTCCATCTCGTTGATCCCCTTCCCTAAACATTTTGAAATACCAAAATTCGATAGATATAAGGGGAACAAAGATCCTAAGGCCCACTTGCAAGAGTTTTACTCCCAATGTTAGGAAGTTATGCACAATGATAACTATCTCTTGCGCCTATTTCCATGGAGCTTGACAGGCAATGCCCTAGAATGGTTCATGAGTCTAGAACGAGGGTCCATAAAATCCTTTGCAGATCTTTCAGAAAAAAGTGTTTCTTCTCCTTCAATCTGGAGAAGGACACAGATACCTTGGATCTCCTCAAAGAGAAGCAACGTGAAGGTGAAACCTTTGCTAGCTACCTTCAAAGGTGGCAGGTGCTAGCAAGTTGGATGAAAACCCCTCTCAAAGAGAGACATGGTCACACTCTTTGTGGAGAACTCTCATCCCAACATGGCTCATAATTTTAGGTTACACTGTGTCACCACTTTCGCTGAGATAGTGGAAAAGGGACCCATCCTTGAGCACACCCTTATTGCCAAAGGGCACATCAAGATACACAACCATGAAAAAGAAAGGCCATCCGGTGATAAGTCACACTTTTGGAACAAGAACATAAACACAGTGAATGATGGTGTCACTAACACTAAACATGTTTAGGTGGCTAATACATCCTAGAGACAATAACCATATGTGCCTAATGCCATATATGTGCCACAGGGGGCATCTCGTCCTCCTCAGCAGTCAAATTAGAATAGTCAAGGGAATGGAAAACACCAGTATACTCAATTAGGAGAACCCTTGAGTGTCATCTTCAATAAGTTGTTACAAGTCAACTATCTGATCACGTATCTTGTCACCAGACCACTTGATGAATCTAAGCCCAAACCTGCCTAGTTTAGGGAGAATGAATATTGTGAATTCCATAAAATAAAAGGGCACACTCTGAATAAGTGTCAAGGTCTCAAAAACTATGTCCAAGATCTTATCAATCGAGGAGATATTAAAGTTGACACCAGTCAAGCTTCATCATCTAATGCTCAATTGCATATATACCAAAATGCCTTCCCTAACCGTAATCAAGGTGCAAGCACCTCCAACAACAATTCCCAAGATAGCAACACAAATAACATAAGCTATAAAAGTGTACCCCTCAATTATGATGGCATTGTCCATTACATTGAACAGGTAGAACCTCGTGTGTCTATGATACATGTTAAGGCTAAAGATCAAAATGTGTTGTTGCTACCTGACGGTCCCACATTATTGTCCCTGCAGCCTCCACATCCACCCAATCAAATCCTATAAACTCTCAGTACAATATTCTTGATCACTTAGGAAAGACCCCTGCTCAAATCTCAATCTTGGATCTGCTTAAGTCTTCTCTCGTACATCAAGAAATTCTCAATAGAGCTTTACAAGAAACTCATGTACCTAATGACATCAATCCCACATGGTTCTAAGCTTCAATAGGACACCTAGCTTTATCTTACCAGCTACACTTCAACCAAATTGACATGCCAAATATTGATGCCAATCACAATCATCCCTTGCATATCGAAGTCCTGGTTGCCCGTCATAAAATAAAAAGGGTCCTGGTAGATAATGGCTCTGCCCTCAAGCTATGCACTTTTAAAATCATAAAATAGGTGGGGTATACTCAAGCGGATTTGAGTAATCAAATCATCACGATCAAGGCTTATGATAATGCAGAAAGAAATTCTGAAGGAATTATCAGTCTCCCCATCCAGGTTGGACCTGTAGTTTAGTACACTACCTGCCATGTCCTTGATCTGGACTTACCATATAATCTCCTCCTTAGCCGCCCATGGCTTCATGATATGCAAGTCGTTCCCTCCACGTACCATCAATGCCTAAAATTCCTAGTTAATGGACAAGAGATCACCATTTATGCCAACCCTCAACCATTTGAATATTGTCGCACTTTAGAAGCATCATTTCCCCATTTACATTATTGTATTGGGGTTGAAATGGGGACATCTCAGTCATCATCCTCCAATCCATCATCCACCACGACGATCACTCCACCTTCTACCACCAATCCTACAGTAACCAAAGTCCAGATGATTGACAAGCGGTGTGGTCAATATGAAATGTATACCGCTCTAAATGTGGCAACCATGCCACCATCACCACACATGTATGGCCAACCTTCATAGGCTCCTTCAAAGGAAGACAAGACTATCACCTTCAGTGCAAAAAATATTCCCACTACTACTTTCTGGTCTCCTAGTATAAAGATTGATGCACCAGAAGAGGATATTAGTCAATGGGTATACCGTGAAGAACCCCAACCAAATCCTCCTCTAAAGGAATACTTTCAAGAAGCATACCCTTGGTCAGATAAGTTCACATAAAAGCATAATTATCAAGGTGGGGGCCTAGGTAAGGAAGAACAAGGACGGTTGCAACCTATCGATGTATCAAAACTACCAAGGAATATAGGCCTCGGATATGACAAAAAGTAGAAAGGCCCTACAACATCATTTAATACTTCCAATAGTGTTACTATGGACAATGGTCCCTTGGAAGAAATACCCGAAGAGGAATCCATCATACGTGCGTACGATGATGTTGATCACACAAATCTCTCATCCATGTTTGATTTTTTATCCATCTTTACCATCAGCCTTTCTCTTTGCCATCCTAAACTCATTGATTGGGACCTACGTGATAGCACACCTACCAATGTCTCTCTGGATACATATTTAAACCTCATGGGGTTGGGAGAAGATGAACGCTCTAGTCGCAAAAATAAAAACAAGGAAAATGGAAAGCGGTCATTTAGTGAAAACCTCCTCGAGGCACTTCCTGACCTAGAAAAAGTAAAAATAAAGAATGCATCCAATAGTGAAAACCTCGAAGAGGTGCTGGAGGATGGAGACATTCATTTTCCCCTTGTGGGAACTCAATTATCTACACAATCATCCATCCTAATCGAAGAGACTCAAGAAGTTAATCTGGGTACTGCAGAAAACCCTAAGATCACTTATGTGGCCAAATCTTTATCAGAGAAAGAATATTCAGTCATTCTTCAGCTACTCCATGATGGTATCATTAAATTTTCCTGGTCCTACTTAGACATTGCAGGCTTAGATCCTGCTTTGGTAGTTCATCATCTGGATTTTTGCCCAGATGCCAAGCCTGTCAAACAGAAGCTCCAAGAAATGCATCCACAAGTAGAATTATTAGTCAAGAAGGATTTGGAGAAATTACTAGATGTCATTTTTATCAGGCCAATTGACTACTCTGATTGGATCTCCAACATAGTACCTGTTGCCAAACCAAATGGACACATTCAAATTTGCACAGACTTCTGGGATCTTAATAAACCCTATCCAAAAGATGACTTCACGCTGCCTAATATTGACATGTTGTTCGACCTGACTACATGAAATGATATGTTCTCCCTTATGGATGGTTTCTTTGGTTACAATCATATCTGAATTGCACCTGAAGACCAACATAAGATCGCTTTTGCGACACCTTGGGGTAGTTTTTGTTACAATGTTATGCCCTTTGGTCTTAAGAATGCGAGGGCAACATATCAAAGGGAAATGATTGTCATCTTCCATGACCTCATCCATATTATCATGGAGGATTATGTTGATGACTTGCTATGAAAATCCAAAACCTGAGCAGAGCATCCTGTCATCCTGAAAAAGATCTTTAAATGTTTAGAACATTACAAGTTACAACTAAATCCAAGAAAGTGTGTCTTTGGTGTTACATCAAGAAAATTTTTGGGTTTCATAGTCTCCCGAAGGGGTATTGAGGTTGATCCCGCCAAGGTGAAATCTATTATGGATATGCCACCCCCACGCAATTTGAAACAATTAAGAAGTTTCCAAGGGAAGCTGCAATCCATTCGTCGGTTCATAGCCCAGCTTGCAAATAAATGTCAATCATTCACCCATCTTCTGAAAAAGGATTCCACCTTCAAATGGAACCAATAGTGTCATACAGGTTTTGATAAGATCAAGGAATACTTGGCTCATCCACCGATCTTGATGCCCCCCATTCCAGGGAAACCCCTCCTACTTTACATCTCTTCCACTTCAGTCACACTAGGGGCATTATTGGTGCAACATGATGAGTCATCAAAAGAAAGAGCAATCTACTACATCAGTCGCACACTAGTCGGCTATGAATTAAACTATTCACCCATGGAGAAAGCTTGCCTTGTAGTGGTCTTCAGTACACAAAAACTCAGACATTACATGCTCAGCCATCCGGTCAAATTAATAGCAAAAATTGATCCACTAAAGTATCTGTTGTCCAGAACCACTTTAACTGGTCGCATGGCTAAGTGGGTCATGCTCCTAAGTGAATTTGACATAGATTACATGGATCGCAAAGCCATAAAGGGACAAGTCATAGTTGATTAGTTGGTCAAAGCACCCCTAGTGGATGCTTACCCTCTAGTCACGAAATTTCCAAATGAAGAAGTTTTCATAGTTTTAGAAGCACCTGCTTGGACATTGTATTTTGATGGTTCATATAATCAATGGATCGGGTGCGAGAATTCTATTGGTTACCCCTCAAGGTAATTACATTCCAAAATTGTTCAGGATAGAATTTCCATGTACCAACAATATGGCTGAGTATGAGGCCCTCCTCACAGGCCTCTGGATTGCAAAGCAATGGCAAATAACTCACTTGAGGGTCTTTGGTGATTCATTGTTAGTCATTAATCAGGTTAATGATGAATTCCTAACAAAAGATGATAAGTTATTACCCTATAAATGCATGGTGGATGATTTCAAGAAATATTTCACCTTCATACAATTTGACCAAATTCCTAGAGTATAGAACAACGTAGTTGATGCAATGGCTACTATTGGCTCCCTAATTGACATGCCTAAAGATTGGACAAAATGTGAGTTCCTTGTAGAACAAATTTTAATCCCAACATATGATATCCTTGAGACTGACATGGTGTGTGACATTGTGGGTCCCACTTCCCCATGGTATCAAGGTATATATGATTATCGACATGATAATATTCTACCCCCAAACCTCACACAAAACCAACGAAAATCCTTTATTCAACGTTCAGCCCAATACATTATCATCGGTGATACACTTTATCATCGCGGGTATGATGGAATCCTCCTTAGATGTCTGAGTGAGACCGAAGCCCATATTGCACTAATAGAGGTACATAGTGGTGTTTGTGGGGCCCATTCAAATGGTGTGGCTTTGGCCAAAAGGATTCTCCAAGCTGGATATTATTGGCCTACATTAGAGCATGATGCTTTTGAATTCGTGAAGAGATGTCTTCCCTACCAACAACATGCTGATTTGATTCATGCTCCAGCACAGGACCTTCAACCCCTCGTAGCACCGTGGCCCTTCTCTCAATGGGGTTTCGAGTTGATTGGCAATATTTACCCAGCATCTTCTGACGGCCATACATTCATAATTCCTGCCACTGAATACTTCACCAAATGGGTGGAATCAATGCCACTCGCACAAATCACCGGTACCTAGATTTCAAAATTCATCATTTACCATATTCTTTGCAGATATGGTATTCCCTCCACCATCTTGTTCGATAATGGAAAACCTTTTAAAAACCAATCCATGAAAGATCTCTGTAACACCTTTCATATCCAACATCATTGGTCAACGCCTTATTTCCCCCAGGGTAATGGTCAAGTAGAAGCAACCAACAAGACCCTTATCTACATCCTCAAGAAGGTTGTCAATAACACTGGTCGAGATTGGCACCTCCATATTCATCCCACCCTTTGGGTATATCGTACCTCCATTTGCACCCCTATAGGCACCACCCCCTATTCTTTAGTGTATGGTGTCGAAGCCATCTTGCCAATTGAAGTTGAGATCCCATCACTGAGAATTTCTATAATGGTCAAGAAAAAGCAACCAACAAGACCCTTATCTACATCCCCAAGAAGGTTGCCAATAACACTGATCAAGATTGGCACCTCCATATTCATCCCACCCTTTGGGCATATCGTACCTCCATCTGCACCCCTATTGGTTCCACCCCCTATTCTTTAGTGTATGGTGTTGAAGCCATCTTGCCAATTGAAGTTGAGATCCCATTACTGAGAATTTCTCTAAAGAACCTTATCAGTGAGGAGGATGTTCGTGTTGCACGACTTGCATAGCTAGAGTTACTTGATGAAAGATGAATCAAAGCCTACGATCATCTACAAGCATATAAGAACCACCTCAAGCATAACTACAACAAGAAGGTTCATCCTTGACAGTTCCAGGTTGGTGATCTTGTTCTTAAAGAGAATCAGCGCACCCAGCAGGACCGAGATAAAAAAAGAAAATTTGAAGCAAACTGGTTGGGTCCTTATATCATAGCTGCTAAATATGGATCTAGGGCATACAGACTTGCTACCCTTGAAGGAGAGCCCCTTGAAGAACCTATCAATATCATGCATCTGAAGAGGTTCTACACCTAAATCCGTTTGGTAAGCCTACCTGCAAAAATCAAAAAATCAAAAGATCAAAAAAAAAATCCAAAAATAGTAAAGAGAAATAAATTTGTCCTATGGTGAAAACCACTTTTGGTGGTGCCTTGGATAAGTACGGGTGATGAAAACCTGGTAATAGGCACCATCCGTAGAGGGCTTAATCATTATCTACCTTGTGTCCTAGTTATTTTATGACTTCATCTATACTATCCTTACATCCCCTCCCATCCTATCCTTGGCTGCTTGGTATATTTTGATTTAGCATTGGACGATCTACCTTGGCTATCCCTCATCCTAAGCTTTTTGTTATCCCACTTTGAGCTTGTGTCGTTCATCGAATCATCGGTCAGTTTATGTCATCACATAGGATCATCCATCGTGTCAGTTTCCATCTAGATCTCATCCTGTCACACCAATCTTCTTTCCCTTTTTCAAACTATGTTTCCCCTGTGTTGTCACGTAGGTAAGGTTGATCATTTGATATGCTCCTGGGGCATTCAGGTCATCCTATGATGGTCCTCCATCATTTTTCCTCATTGTCTCCTTTCCGCTCTTGTCCATGGTCGGTTGTTAGTTGTCTTTTTTTGAACTACATGGCCCCTGCGCTTTCATGTAGGCAAGGTCGATCTTTTGATCCACCCTCGGGGCTTTATTTTTTTCTTTATCTAGATTTCTTTCATCATCTCCCATCAGTCTCCATTAGTATCATCATATATAATCAAATAAGGTACAAAATCCAGAGATGTAGATCATCTTTGATCTCTTCCAATATGTACTAAACCTCCATCCTATACTTGTCAAAAAACTGGTATCCTGTCATGTACTCTTTGACTGCTCTACTGTGAGCTACCCATATCTGATCTCTAAGGAGAGTCAGACACTGGCCCTCTGTGTGTAGGGGTCCCCTGGTAATCACAGGTAGGAGTCCCCTGATACCCACCATAAGGAGAAGGGGTTTGTCGATAGTCGATATACCCTCTGGTACGTGTCCTTAATAACTGGGATGGTACTAGCATTTGAGGTACCTGTCTGATGTAGCACGCAGTGTGCTGCACCAGATCTAGAACTGCCTACTCATAAGCAAACCTCCAATAACTCGCCTCCTACATATAAGCATCCTGCTGCGTAGCCTGATACCTAGCGGCATTTCGCTCATGCCTATATCTGTCTCAATCCCCACTAATGGCCCTCCACTCTTGCCCCCATGCCTCCTGTGCTAATATCAGTTGTTGCACCTACTTTGTGGCCCTATCTCTCTCAGCCTTTGCAGCCTATAACTGTGCCTGTAACCTCTATACCTTTGCCCCTAGCTCACCCCTCTCAACCTGCGCTACCTGCAGCTGAACCTGCATTGTGTCCCGCTCACTCTGCAACATCTGCATTTGTACCTTCCCAACATATCTCTCCCTATGCGCAGCCTGTGCTTGAGCCACCACTGCATCCCTGTCTCTCTAAAGTGTCTGAAGTCTCAACTCGGCTGCATCTCACTCTCTCTGCAAAGCTGATACCTATGACATCGCTGCATCTCTCTCTGAAGAGACTAAACCTATGCCTCTGCCACCTACCTATCGCTTTGTAACACCTAAGCATGTACCTGTACCACATCCCTCTCTGCCTCTATGGCCTCTACCTGTGTCTGTTCCATGTCTCTCTCTATCTGCAACATGCATATCTACACCCGCATCTCCTCCTCTCTCTGCTGCATCAGTCCCATATCTCCAACTGTCTACTCTAAATAGTACACTCTATCCCTGAGCTCATCCTGCTCCTGGTGCAGATCTGCTCTCTCCCCCCATAATCGCTCTAGCTATCTCTACAAGCCCTTTATATCTCCTATAGCCCCTGCCCCAATCTCTATCGGCTCCTATCCTGTCCCTACTCCAATAGCCTATCGTATCACCTCCTCAGCCACTAAACGGTCTTTCTTCCATCTCACTACATCCCCCTCCTCATGCTCCCTAGCCACCTCTACTTGCAACCTCTCTACCTCTGCCTGCAGGTCAACCACCACATCTTGTGCCTCATCCCTCTCTCTCAACAATCTCCTCTCCACATCTGTCACTAGTGTGGCTAGGTCTGAGTAATCCCTCTCGCTCTGAGCGAATCGTGCCTGTAGCTCACTCATCTCTACCTCTAATCTGATTCGCTCTGCCTTTGTTTGCCATAATCGTTGCTCACTAAGTCACAGTCTCTCTAGGGTCCCTCTCAATACCACTGTTGGATCCTCTCCTCTAGGTGGTGCTATCAATAGTGGTGGGATGTCATGCACCTAAGCATCAATGTCCATCTTTTGTGACTCATACCCCTCACTCTCTGCCGATGCATCCATGTCATCCACATCAATCACCACGAGGGCTCCCCCGTCATCCTCTCCTACTCTCCACTAGCCTTTGCCTCCTTCTGTCTCTGTCGTTGCTGCCCTCATGTGGCCACATCTGCCTCCTATCTCTTCTGCTCTCCGTTAGCCTCGGCCTCCTCCTGTCTCTCCTGCTGTTAAACTCCTCGGGATGCACACGCCTCCTATCTCCTCCCTCTTTGGGCCTCTAGTCCCCTATCCTGCTATGCTGCAACCCTGGTGTTATGCCCTGCATAACCACCCCATTTTGTTTTGCAACAAAATAGGTCCCCCTTGTCTGTTCTGTTTCCTTTGGCCTATTGATTTTCTATCTTAGGCATTTTTCTTTTATTATGTCGAAAGCGGAACCGGGACCAATATCGGGCTTGGAATTACATCCAAGTTCTGGTCTTGTTTTGTCCCCCGTTCTGGTTCCGACAGTTCCTGTATTTTCATCTTTTTCTCTCTCTCGAAGCCAGGTCCGGGGCTGAATCTGAATGTTGAACTCTGTCAAACTTTCTCGTTTGAGTTCCATACCGGCCTAGACTCCACCTTTCCCTTTGTCTCTTCTATGGTTGATCGTTTTCCTCTCTGTTTTGTGTCTCGTGTCTTGGGGGTTTTCCCTCTTCCTTGGGTCTTTTCGTGTTGTTCTGGTAGACCCGGAATCAGAACTGGAACCGAACCCTAAAACTTTCAAAAGTTTCAGGTTCGGGTTCCGTTCTGATCTCGGTTCCACGTGTCTTGTTCTTTTTGTTCTGTCATGGGGTATTTTCTCCCCTTTCTTCTTCTCTTCCCTATCATTTTTCTTTATCTTTTCCGGGTGTCGTCGGAGGTGGGTTCGGAACAGAATCCGAACCTAAAACTTGAAAAAGTTTCTGGTTCGGGTTTGGTTCCAATCCCAGTTCTGTTGTGTTCGTTTGTTTTGTCTCGGTTCCGATCACTTGGTCGGACGGTCGGGTTTTTCCTTTGCATTTTCTTTGCTTTTGCGGATGTGGGGCCGGGATGGGGTCTGGACTGGGAAATGATGGTCATTCCCATGGCTTGTTCCCATTCTGACTTCAATCCCGGTTCTGATTTCTTCTTGGTTCTGCCCTCACCAATTTTGAAGATAAGGAAGGCGTCGTTTCTGGTTCAGATTTGGTTCTGCCTCCACCAGAGTTGGGTTTCTTTTTACTAAGGAATCTATAAATAATGGTACTTTTCATCCTTCTAAGAATTAATGGAGGCATTTGTTTTGCAGGATTGAATTATTTATCTGAATATGTCTCTCAAGGAAGTCAATGGGGAAGCATTCCTCAGTCACATTCAGCATAAAACTCCTCAAGAAAAGTTGTTGGGACCCTACAGTAGTCTTGCCAAATAGGGGAGGCCTTGCCAAAATGTTCTGAGTTCGGCATAACGTCTTTCCAACCAGGCAAAGTCTCCCCAAAGTAAAATGGGCTCTCGACGAAAAGGGGTGTCTTCGACGAAAGGTCTCCCCGACTGAAATGAGTTCATTGCTGAAATAGGGTGGCTTTGCTATGAGGTCTTGCCGACCCGATAGGGTCTCGCCGATATGTTTTCTCCCTTCAGTGTAGTGGAATGCGCTCAATGAAAGATCTTGCTAACCGTTTTGTGCTACGTCGATGACCGCTATGAGGTATAATTGCATCAGGGAGACACAATTAGTGTCTCACCGACATGCGATTCCATTCGAAGGACCCTTTGAATACCCAAGAATCTTATGTGGCATGTTTTTAGCCAATCCGAGAGAATTAAGAGGAACCCTAGATGTTTTACTGATTGACTACCTCCGTGAAGAGGACCGACAGAATACAACCGATGTGGATCTGCTCTGTGAATAAGCCGATGGAGTAGCTCGATGAACAATGGTGTCTAGATCTAATGGGAAGTCTGATGCCACTTCCAGAAGATGGTCTATGTATTGAAAGGTCTAGAACAGGAAGAAGGCCGGGAAGGAGGAAGAAGTCATGAGTCACAATGACAGCTGGGGTCTACTGGCAAAAGGGTAGATCGGTATTAATGGTAATGCTTTAGGGAATTCAAAGCAGCTTTGCAAGGGAATTTAGGGATGGACATGGAGGCAAAAAGTAAATGCTATAGTTGCAAAAGATATGAAGGTCTCTCCTGGCAACAATCCTTCACCAACATGGACAACAAGGATTCACATTGAATGCGGAGTCAACTTTATCCAAAAGATCTGAGGGCCGACCCTTCGGAAGTGAGATATTTTGTAAACCCTAAAAATAGGGGCCAACACATTCATTTTGATACATTCTGTATATATGGCATTTTGCTTTCCTTTTCAAAAAGAGGACAAAAGGTAGAAAAAAGAAAGAAAGAAGTTTTAGAAGAAAGATAGAAGGGACAAAAACTGCATCATGTTTCTTGGTAAATGGAGCTTCTTTTGTCTTCTTAGTTACGAGTTAGATTCAGCATAGAAAGGAATGTATCCCTCAATTTTTCTTAGAGTAGATGGAAACAATCTGAAGACATAGGTTTTCTGTACACTGGTGATTGTGCCAGATTTGTAAATGTTGCTTATCTATTTTACCAACAATAGGAGCAACCAGACTTGAAGCTACTTCATATTGTGTTCCAAAATGGTATTTATCTTGAGTTAATCATTTGATTTTGAAAGCTTTCAAGGAATGAAATCTTATTTTTTGTTTTGTTTAAATTGTAACTTATAATCAATTGTTGAAATCAACACTGTGAATGGATGCAATTGTGTGTTAATCACAAGTTAATTTTGTTCTTCAGTTTTAGTTAGCAATTCCTTGAAAGGTAACAAGTCTGGTTAAGTTAGATGAATTATCATTCTTTTCAGTACCAAAACCTTGATCTATCTTTTTATGTTTCTTTAAAACCCCAATTAAAATAGGTTTAAATTCATGCTTGATCTTATAACAATCCACAAGCCCAACACCAGCAGGCCCCTTGAACATTATAGTTCACATCAACCATTGAATGAAATCAACACATTTGAGAACCAACTACCAAGACCTTGGGAGCTAAGATATCCATGTGTTATTCTTTCTCTTTCAGGAGACTAGAATAGTAATATTTTGTTTAACTGTTGTTGTGCTATTTGTACCATCAACAGAGATCTGGCGCTAGAAGGAAGGCCTAGAAGGGAAAGCTGAATAATACTAGTTTTTTCTCACCAAAAAGGTCCCGTAGAGTTCTTCGATCAACTGAAAATCCACCACCTTTGATAGAACTCAAGACCCCAATAAGACATAAGAGTCACAGGACTGGCTCAACCATCATACCACCCTTATCAGCTCCACTCACTCCACCAGGCTTGTCACTGATACCCTAGTGGATACCCATCAATCCACCACCGAATCCATCTCAACTGTCATTACAGCTTATTCAACCCATACAACAGCTGGCTCAACCACCACCATCGCTACCAATGGCATTTTTTTAGAATAATCCCTCTCCATTGAGGACTATTCCTAGAGGTTTTCATGATATTCCTAAGAATCTTGAGAAATTATGTCCCAAATACATTCATGGCGAATCAAGGAGTGCTAAAGAGCACATACAGGCTTTTAAGGACGCCTATACCAGAGCTCAGATAGCTCACCATGATGTATTTTGTAGGTTGTTCCCTTATTCCTTAGGGGATATGGCATACAACTGGTATCTTAATCTTCTACAAGGTTCTATTATGACCTGGACACACTTGGAAAATGTTTTCATCAATCAGTTCAGGGTTTATGTGGATCCAACTCTTTTATATCACCAATTTGCTACCATTAGGAAGGAGCCATGTGAATCCTTTCCCTCGTTCAATACCAGGTTTCAACGAATGTATAGGAGACTGGAGGACCCCTATCTAGTTACTGAGAATAGTGCCATTCAAGCATACTTTAGGGTTATAGACCCTTTGCTAGGTTTGTTCCTGCAAAGAACTTATCAACTGGCTGATATTGATTCCCTGTCTAAGGTTTACCATCTGGCCATTAAGCTGCAACAACAAATTAGCTCTCAACAAGGAAGTTTGGGAGGAGGTTTTCCTTCAATGGGGTATCAGATACCTAGCCCAACCCATTTATTCAATACTGTCCCAGGGATGTCTCCTTCCCATTATGGGCCCATGTCTGAATTACAGACTCAACCTCCTACTCCATTCTTTGCCAACATAGCTCCTAACCTCTTTCAGCAATCACAAGGTCATCATAGTCCACAGGGTCATCATAACCAAGCTGGAACACCGAATCACGTTAGTCAGCCACCGGTTGCTAAGAATCTTGAAAGTGAAAAGACAGTCCAACTTACAAACAAGGTAGAGACCTTAAAGAAAATTCTGTCTCAATTCACAAATGACATGGCTCAGCTTAGATTGAACCCCTCTCACAACTAGGGTAATTATCAAAATAACAACAATCACAGCCAGAGGGGTTACCAAGGCCAAAACCCCTCTAACCAAGGCTATCAAAATCAAAATAGAGGATATAACCAAAGGCCAAATAACAACCGACAATGGAATACAGGGCCAAACAACGGTGGAGTCTCTCACAATTATCAAGCTAATGAGGAAATGTCACATATTGCAAATGTGGCTGACCTTAATTTTATGACTAACTAGTGCAGGCTACACGATACTGCAACCCATTCTGAGGTGAACTGCCCTGAAATGGAGAAATTTTTCAAGATGGCGTAGGCATATGCCCAAACGTTCCAAGGGAACCCTCACAAAGAAGGCGGCTTAGTAGATACAACAATGACTTATGACCTCTTTGAGGAGGAACCTTCATTCCCAAGGAAAGATGAGAATGAACTAGAGGAAGATTTGTATGATTCCCAAGCCTTTCAGAAAAAGGGAGGACACTTCCTGAGAAATCAGAATAAGGGTCCATTCACTATATCAACACCGCCTAATCACATGGTGCCTCTAAATCAAAGTGCTGACAACAACCCTCCTCCACCAAAAGGTCCGCCTGATTTCCATAACAAAGGTAATTCACTTGGTGTTGTCAAAAATAATGCAAGTTATAACATGGAATTTGATATTGTTTCTGAGATGCAGAGGCAGAAAACCTCTTTATCATATTTTGACATCCTAAAGTGGTGCCCTGCCCAACAAGAGATAGTGTTGAAAGCTTTGGAACAAGCTGATAAATCAAAAGGGAAAAGCAAGGTTGCACCTGCTGTAGATATGAACGCTGCGTTGTACAGAAGCAAGGTAGGTACCCCACCATTTCTTTTGAGTTTAAGAATCTGTGGAAAGAATCTACATAATTGTTTGTTAGATTCAGGGGCTTCTGGCAATGTTATGCCATTTTCTGTATGCAAGAATTTGGGATTAAACCCCATTCAGACAAACAAGAAGGTCATCCAACTTGACAAAACAGAGGTTAATGTAGTGGGGGAATTGAGAAACATACATGTGCAAGTAGGATCTGACCCTAGGATCCTAACCAACATAGATATTCAAGTAGCAGACATTCCCAAGACCTATAGTATGTTGCTGAGCAGAGATTTGATGAAAAGTATAGGGGGATATCTCTCCCTTGACTTTTCACACATGTGGCTACCATGGAGGGGAGTGCTTATGCAAATTAGGATTGAAAGTGAGCCTCGCCTTAAGCATGTCATCACTGAATATGATTGTCCCAACGAGGTAGCTTACTTTGAAACCGAGATAGGGGTTTATAAAAGAGAGGAAATTTTAACCTTCTCGGTTCTCGATTCTAAAGACATGTCAATACAAAAACTCCTTGACCCCACGATTAATGAAAATCAACAGGCCTTGATCAAGAAGCTACAACAAGATCAGCTAGTCTTAGGGGAAGACATCGATTTGCAAAGTATTTTACTCCCTAATTGGTGCAGGGTACACTACCAAAGTCATTCGGAGTTAACCTACCAACCCTGCATCAACATTCTAAATTATGTCTCCCAAGCTGAGGAGACTAGCCCAAGTCACTTTGAGAACATTGCAGATCACTTCTCATTTCAAGCCAAAGATGCAATAATGTTAACTAGGGATAAGATACCTTCAAAGGAAGTTCCTTCTCAAATTGAACTTACCTCAGTCACATTTCCAAATCAGCATATTTGTAAAGAACAACCCCAAGGGTTATTTGACATCCTTGCACTGACAAGTATACCAAACCCTGGGGGATTAATCAAAGATACGAGTGACTGTCAGAAGGATAGCCACAAATTATATGATATATCTGTGCAGGAATTGGAAATTACACCTGAGGAACCAGTTGAACACCCATTCCCTATATATGATGCAAAAGATCAAGTAGCCCCACCTTTGGCTCATCCTATCCAAATGCCCACAATAACTCCCAAAGGACCAACTCCAGCTCATGATTAGTTGTGGACCCTCACGTTTGATGGATCCAAATCCAAGACAGGCTGTGGTGTTGGGATTGAACTAACCAGCCCGAAAGGGAAAACCTTCTTTGCTTCTTACAGGCTACAGTTTGGGTGCACTAACAACGTAGCAAAATATGAAGCTCTAGCTCAGGGGCTGATGTTTGCACATAAGAAGAAGACCACTACCTCGATGGTCAAAGGAGATTCAAAAATAGTTATCAAGCAAGTGCACATCCAATATACATGTCACAATAAAAGGCTGGCAGCATATAGAAATAGGGTAGGGAACCTGATTGAAGACTTTGATGCCTTTGGGATTAGCTTAATCCCTAGGGAAGAGAATCAGATAGCCGATTCATTAGCTATTGCTGCAAGTATCCTGGCATCTATGCAAGGCTCCAAGCTTAAGAGATTCTCAGTAGAATTTATTTCCACCCCTACTATTCCTGATAATGTCAAGAACTTTTAGGTTTTTGATGATGATCGACATATTCTTGCTTTTCTAGCAAGCTCAGATGTTTTCCAAGGGTAGATCATTGATGAGTCCAATAGGGATCAAGGAGATTGGAACCCTGAAGATTGTGATACATAGGGGGTCCTCAATTTGAAAAGTAATAGTATTCCCAAGGGGATGGTGGCTTTGGAAAGAATTTTTGATTCAGACCCAAGGGATCAAGAGAAGATATCAGCTGAAGATAAGGGAGGTGAATATGAAACTATTAACCTAGCTGATATTGGCCCAGAAAGAAATGTTTACATAGGGAAAACTTGCCTTGAAGCAATCAGAAGAGATATACTGAGGGCAATAAAAAAGGATATTGCTACTATAGCCTAGGGATATGAAGATCTAAATACATTTGATGCCTCTGTAATGACTCATACTATTCCCCTAAAGCCCGAAGCCAAGCCATTTCGACAAAAACAACGCCATGTCAACACCCTGATTGAACCATTGATCCTTAAAGAAGTTCAAAATTTCTTTCTGCAAGAATAATTTTCCCTGTGTGACATTCAACATGGGTGGCTAACTTAGTCCTAGTCCATAAGAAAATGGAGAGATCAGGTTGTGTGTAGACTTCAGAAATCTGAATAGAGCTTCAGAAAAGGACAACTACCCACTCCCTTCACTGGACGAAGTATTGCAGACTGTCAACGGGTCTCAAATGATATCATTCCTAGACGGTTATTTTGGATACAATCAAGTGATGGTTAACTATGAAGATAGGATGAAGACAACCTTCACTACAAAGTGGGGAACATATGCTTATATGAGGATGTCGTTTGGTTTAATAAATGTTGGAGCAACTTTTTTAGCGTGCCATGGACATAGCATTTAAAGACTTAATCGGTAAATACATTATTGTTTACATGGACGACTTGACAGTATTATCTAAAGATAGACTAAACCATGCTGCAGACTTGGCTAAGGTTCTCAAGAGGTGTATCTAGTATGGTGTCTCCCTCAATCCCAAAAAGTGTGTATTCAGGGTTTCTGAAGGGAAGCTCTTGGGACACATAATTTCAGAAAGGGGAATATCGATCGATCCAAACCGAGTTGAGTCCATTCTAAAAATAACCAGGCTAGGAAGCAAGAAGGAGATGAGATCTTTCTTCGGAAAGATCAACTTTGTGAGAAAATTTATCACAGGTTTTACAGAAATTGTAAATCCATTGAATGAAATGATGAAGAAAGACGCCAAAACGGGATGGAGTAATGAAGCAAAGGTCACGTTTTCACAGGTCAAATGATCCATTACGGAAGTGCCAGTCCTCACCAGCCCTGACTACTTGAAGTCGTTCTATATTTATTCTTTTGCCTCTGAACATTCTTGTGTAGCTGTACTAACTCAACGAAAAGAAGAGGGAGAAGAGAGGCCAATCGCTTTCATGAGTTCTCCATTCAAGAATGCTGAGGTGAAGTATCCACCTCTTGAAAAATAAGCTTTCTCACTAGTTAGGGATGTCAAAAAGTTTAGGCACTACATTCTCCGAAGTCAGATTATTTTTGTAGTTCCTGACGCTGCTATAAAAGTCTCTACTTATGCAAAGCGAACTGGGAGAGTGAAGAGGGAAGTGGATGGCCATTTTGCAGGAGTTCGACCTAGAGATATGCCTTATGAAACTTGTCTGAGGTCATGGCCTGTCTCAGTCCATGGCGAACGCTAGTGACAACATCATTTGTCAGCAATACACAACCCAGTCCTTTTCAAACGACCCTTGGTATGTCGATATCATTTGCTTCATGCTCAATAATCGGTGCCCACAGGGAATGAATACAACTCAGAGGAGGGCACTGAGAATGAAGAGCTCACATTATATGCTCAAAGGAGGATTGCTATACAAGAAGAATTTTGAGGGAATATACCTACAATGCCTTGATCAGTAAGAGGTTGAACATGTGGTTGCGGAATTTCATGGGAAACATGGCACAGGTCATGGGTCTGCAGATTCATTAGCACATCAGATCCTTCGATCTAGTTATTATTGGCCATGTGTGTTCAAAGATTCCCATCAGTATGTAAGAACATGTCACATATGTCAGATTTCTGCATCAAAAGAACGCCATTCAACCATGCCATTGTAACCTGTTTATGAGGTAAAGCCATTTGCCCAATGGGCCCTTGATTTTATTGGGGTAATTAACCCAAATTCTTCTGCATAACACAAATTTATTTTGACTGCCACTGATTACTGCACAAGATGGACAGAGGCTATACCTTGCAAGAACAACACAACAGAGGTAGTAATCAAGTTCCTCACCGAATGCATCACCACTAGGTTTGGAGTACCCTTCGCATTGGTATGTGACAATGGCTCTTCCTTTTCTTCTGCTGAGTTCATTTCATGGGCATATGATCACAAAATTGTCTTAAAATATTCTTCAAACTATTACCCACAAGGCAATGGAGTTGCAGAATCAACCAATAAGAATCTCTTGAGGGTAATTAAGAAACTTTTAGAGAACAACCCTAGGGACTGGCACACCCAGCTAATATTTGTGTTATGGGCAGATAGGATTAGGATCAAGGCTGATTTAAAAACTTCACCATTTAAACTAGTGTATGGACAAGAGCCTATGTTCCCTATCCACTTGCAAATACCTATCCTTGAGTTCATGCATAAATTCTACTCCAGTGATGATAGAATAGAAGTAAGATTAGTTGCCTTGTTAAAATTAGAAGAGCAAAGAGATGTCGGCTTGCAGCAATTCTTTAGACACCAGGCTATTGTCAAACATTGGTTTGAAAAAAGAGCCAAAATCAAGGCTTTTAGAATATCTGACCTTGTGCTGCTGTGGGATAAAGCCAATGAAAGGAAAGGCAGTCACCAGAAATTTGACAAACTCTGGTTAGGTCCCTATCAGATTTTTGAGATCCTAGGAGAAAATGCTTTCCGATTGTGTAGTTTAACTGGAGAACCTGTTCCCTTGCCTGTCAATGGACAGTTTCTTAAGCATTATTTTGAGTCGTAAAGCATGCTGATTTTCTGTTCTGTATGTAAATAGTTTTATGTTCTTTATGTAAACAATTTGTTTGTTTCCTGTTTGTAAATTATTTGTTTTTCTGTTGTAAATAGTTTTGTTTCTTTATTTGTCTTTTCTTTTTGTCCTTTCGTTTCCTTTGTTCGTTGTGTCGGTCTTGTTTTGTTCTTTGGGGTTTATCTATTCTTTCTATCTTTAAATAGTGGGTCGTTATCTAAAGTATGCTTTGGTTACCAGGAGAGAAGTGGTTTAGATATTTTCAAGTTTGTTGATGGGGTGATTTTGTCCTAAAACTCTTTGTTTTATGCCCATTGTCAATAAGAGTGGTGGAAAGTCTTGAAAACAAGGTGCAAAGTAAATAACCTTCATAGGCTGCTCTGAATCTGTCACAATTTATCAAAGCATCTCCTTTTGTAACAGTATATTTATCCTAGGATGATAATGTTGTAAGATTTGAGTGAAAAATCTGATCTCCTAGATGTTGTTATGAGATCCATGGTAGTTTTCAACCCAGAACAGATGTTAAGCATCTGATATATTGAGAAAAATTGAATGAAATATCTGAAACTCCAAGGAAAAAAAAAAAGAGAAGGGGGACTCAATATGAATGGGCGATTCCAGTATCTCTACTAGGGCTATGGATGCCTGACTGGCAGTAGAGCGATGCTATGAGAAAACTAGAGGTATCTCCGTCGGGGCTATGGACGCCTGATTGGCAGCGGAGCAATGCCCAGGATATCATTGCACGACAGCTAAAGGAAATCAACTCATGTAGTTCAAATCTTACACATTGTTGTTCAAAAGATGAGAAAAACTTTATAAAAGGATGATGCACCATCAAGCACACACATAGATTCGGGGCTAGTCATTGTGGGATTATATTTGAGATTCTAGCTCAACCTTGGTTGTTAAAACTGGCCCAATTGGAGTTGTGATGTTCATAAGTGATGTTCATAAACTAGGAGTTCTAGGTAGTTGAATTCTTCAATTTCTTGAAAATAGTTAAACCATTTTCCCAGCCGAGTCGCCATTTGTTATGCCCTGCATAACCACCCCATTTTGTTTTGGAGCAAAATAGGCCCCCCTTGTCTATTTTGTTTCCTTTGGCCTATTGGTTTTCTGTCTTAGGCATTTTTCTTTTATTCTATCGGAAGCGGAATCGGGACCAATATCGGGCTTGGAATTACATCCAAGTTCTGGTCTTGTTCCGTCCCCCGTTCTGGTTCCGACAGTTCATGTGTTTTCATCTTTCGTTCTCTCTCAAAGCCGGGTCCGGGGTTGAATCTGAATGTTGAACTCTGGTAACGTTTCTTGTTTGGGTTCCATCCCAGCCCCGACTCCGCCTTTCCCTTTGTCTCTTCTATGGTTGGTTGTTTTCCTCTCCGTTTTATGTCTCGTGTCTTGGGGGTTTTCCCTCTTCCTTGGGTCTTTTCATGTTGTTCTGGTAGACCCAGAATCGGAAATGGAACTGAACCCTGAAACTTTCAAAAGTTTTAGGTTTGGGTTTCGTTCTGATCTCAGTTCTGCGTGTCTTGTTCTTTTTCTTTTTGTTCCTTTTGTTTTGTCATGGGGTATTTTCTCCCCTTTCTTCTTCTCTTCCCTATCGTTTTTCTTTATTTTTTCCAGGTGTCATCGGAGGCGGGTTCAAAACGGAATCCAAACCCGAAACTTGAAAAAAATTTTGGTTCGGGTTTGGTTCCGGTCTCGATTCCGCCATGTTTGTTTGTTTTGTCCCGGTTCCAATCACTTGGTTAGTCGATTGGGTTTTGCCTTTGCCTTTTCTTTTCTTTTGCAGACGCGGGGCTAGGATGGGGTCTGGGCTGGGAAATGATGGTCATTCCCATGGCTTGTTCCTATTCCGACTCCAGTCCCGATTCTGATTTCTTCTTGGTTCCGCCCCTGCCAGTTTTGAAGATAAGGAAGGTGTCGTTTCTGGTTCAGATTTGGTTCCGCCTCCACCAAAGTTGGGTTTATTTTTACTAAGGCATATGTAAATAATGGTACTTTTCATGCTTCTAAGAATTAATGGAGGCATTTGTTTTGCAAGATTGAATTATTTATCTGAATTTGTCTCTCAAGGAAGTCAACGGGAAAGCATTCCTCAGTCACATTCAACATAAAACTCCTCAAGAAAAGTCACTGGGACCCTACAGTAGTCTTTCCGACTAGGGGAGGCCTTGCCGAAATGTTCTGAGTTTGGCATAACGTCTTTCCAACCGAGCAAAGTCTCCCCGAAGTAAAATGGGCTCTCGGCGAAAAGGGGTGTCTTCGGCGAAAGGTCTCGCCGACCAATCAAGGTCTCCCCGACTAAAATGAGTTCATCACCAAAATAGGGTGGCTTTGCTATGAGGTCTTGTCGACCCGATAGGGTCTCGCTGACATGTTTTCTCCCTCGGTGTAGTGGAATGCGCTCAATGAAAGCTCTTTCTGACCATTTTGTACTACACCGATGACCGCTATGAGGTATAATTGCATCGGGGAGACATGATTAGTGTCTCACTGACATGCGATTCCATTCGAAGGACCCTTTGACCACTCAGGAATCTTATGTGGCATGTGTTCATCCAATCTGAGAGAATTAAAGAGGAACCCTAGATGTTTGACTGATTGAATACCCCCGTGAAGAGGACCGACATAATGCAACTGGTTTGGATCTGCTTTGTGAATAAGCTGATGGAGTAGCTCGATGAACAATGGTGTCCGGATCTAATGGGAAGTCTAATGCCGCTTCCAGAAGACGGTCAACGTATGAAAAAGTCTAGAATAGGAAGAAGGTCGAAGGAAGGAGGAAGAAGTCATGAGTCACAGTGACAGTTGGGGTCTACTGGCAAAAGGGTAGATAAGTATTAATGGTAATGCTTTAGGGCATTCAAAGCAGCTCTGCAAGGGAATTTGGGGATGGACATGGAGGCTAGAAGTAAATGCTATAGTTGCAAAAGATCTGAAGGTCTCTCCTGGTGACAATCCTTCACCAACAAGGATAGAAAGGATTCACATTGAATGCCGAGTCAACTTTATCCAAAAGATCTGAGGGCCGACCCTTCAGAAGTGAGATATTTTATAAACCCTAAAAATAGGGGCCAACGCATTCATTTTGATACATTATGTATATATCGCATTTTGCTTGCCTATTCAAAAAGAGGAAAAAAGGTAGAAAAAAAAAAGATAGAAGTTTTAGAAGAAAGATAGAAGGGACGAAAACTGCATCCTGTTTCTTGGTAAAAGGAGCTTATTTTGTCTTCTTAGTTACGAGTTAGATTCAGCATAGAAAGGAATGTATCCCTCAAGTTTTCTTAGAGTAGATGGAAACAATCTAAAGACATAGGTTTTTTGTACACTAGTGATTGTGCTGGATTTGTAAATGTTGCTTATCTGTTTTACCAACAGTAGGAGCAATCGGACTTGAATCTACTTCATATTGTGTTCCAAAATGGTATTTATCTTGAGTTAATCATTTGATTTTGAAAGCTTTCAAGGAATGAAATCTAATTTTTTGTTTTGTTTAAATGGTAACTTATAATCAGTTGTTGAAATCAACACTGTGAATGGATGCAACTGTGTGTTAATCATGAGTTAATTTTTTTCTTCAGTTTTAGTTAGCAATTCCTTGAAAGGTAACAAGTCTGGTTAAGTTAGATGAATTATCATTCTTTTTAGTACCAAAACCTTGATCTATATTTTTATGTTTCTTTAACACCCCTAGTTAAAATAGGTTTAAATTCATGCTTGATCTTAGAACAATCCACAAGCCCAACACCAGCAGGCCCCTTGAACATTATAGTTCACATCAACCATTGAGTGAAATTAGCACAGTTGAGAACAACCTACCAAGACCTTGGGAGCTAAGATATCCATGTGTTATTCTTTCTCTTTCAGGAGAGCATAATAGTAATATTCTGTTTAATTGTTGCTATGTTATTTGTACCATCAACACCTGGCCTCATCCTCTCCCTCCTCTGCTCCATCTCCTCCTCGGGCTCTACGTCGTCGTCTCCTCCTCCTGCCTACCCTCACTAGTTCCTCGCCTGCTCCAACCGCCTCTTGTCCTCCTCTCCGCTGTCCTCCTCTCTCCTGAACTCCTCTCTGCTATCCTCGTGGACCCTGTCCCTCTCTCTCTGCCATTAGTCATCTCTCATTCTGACCCGAACCCTAGTGCCCCCTCAATCAGCACCACTGGTGTAATTCGTGGAGGCAGATGTCGCCTAAACCACTAACCATAATGATCTGTTGTCCCTGCATCTCTCGGCCCCTCCCTCCTACTTGGGTATGGCACAAATTCCAATGCCTCCAACTCCTCCCACACTGTATCTAGATCCAACTCATCCCCCCATGACCGGTCTCATGTCAATCATCAGAATGACACTCGTCCTCCGGGAATATCCTGCCTCACTCCAAACTACCTCATCACCCAATCTGGCATGTGCAGCTCCACTACACACGGACCTCTCCCAATGATATAAAATTGTGCAAAGAAGTAACCCCTGTGTGCCTCCTCATTGTCTCTCCAGTCTTTGAATCGCCGCAGCATATACAAATGCCATACTATCATCTCAACCTGAACAACATCAAATCATTTTCTCCACATGTCCACATCTCTGACATCCCGATAACGCAATATCCCTCCTGCCTCTATCCCCCATCCCCAAGCCACTGCTGCTCTGTCATCCTACTCTTCTGCTCTCAACATGACCGACCTGGTCACCTTGATATGCTCCCAGGCCCACACCTGTAGCAGTGATGTGTGTCACACTCAACAACTCTCGATAGCATATCACGTGCATATCCTTGTACAACTGAGCCAACATATAGGTCCCCCATGCAAACTGACCCTCTCATCCCTTGATGATGTGACAGATCACCTCAACGAACTTGAGATGTAGGAATCGACCACTCCGGTCTGGCAGCAATATCTCGCTAATCAGCCCCGCTAGGTACAACAATAATTTCGGTACTCTGCAGGACAAGCATATGTCCACGTCCAACTGCTACCACTAAATCATTAGCTTTTCATAACCAAACATAACCTGCATGGACTCGTCCAGTGCCTCGCCCTCTACCTGAAACTCGCTAACTAGGATCCCTACTATGGGGAGCCTCAGAATCCGCCATATGTCCTCTAGAGTCATCGTCATCCCCCCAGTTGGTAGGTGAAATGTTAATTTCACCGAATCCCAACACTCTATCAATCTGTCAACATGGCCCTGTGGGCCTTAATCGTCGGATAATATAGCATGTGGAATAGTCCTACCTCTGCTAACGCCTAATGATCCATGCCCACCATCACCGCTATACATCTCCTTCGTACCTTAGACTGTCTCCAGCGTGCACAAACTCTCAAAATCCTGCATCCATGACATGACCACTATGTCATTTTCTCCTTTCTTCTTGCATCATTTTTTCCCTTTTTTTCCCCCGGTTCCAAGATTCCCTTGCCTATCCTTTCTCTTTCCTCTCTTTTTTCCCTCTCTTTTTCATCTTTCCCCTTTGTTGATCCTACCGGATCCTGACTCAGCCCCTGGCCTCGCCCGAGACCTCGGGCGAACCTTTCCTAAGTGTGGACGGATTTGCCCGAACCCGCCTTGGCCCAAGTGGATTCGCCCGAGCCCGCAGGCGAACCCGCCTCGACCCAGTCGAACTCACCCGGGCCTGCAACAGACCCGCTCTGGCCTCGAGTGGACCCACCCTAGCCCGAGCGGACCCACCCCACTCCCCAGGTAGACCTGCCTGGTTGCGGGTGGACCCGCCCCAGCTCGAGCAGGCTCCCGCTCGGCTACGGGCGAACCTACCCCAGCTCGGGCAGATCTGCCCGAGCTCCCAAGTAAGTCCCCGGGTTGTGCGGGCAGACCCGCCTGGGCACGGGTAGACCCTCCCCCATCTGTGGGTGCTTCTGGCACAGGCGGACCCACCCCCATCCGTGGGTAGACCCACCCTGGCACGAGCAAACTTTCCCCCGTACGTGGATGGACCTACCTGAGCAGAGATGAATCTGCTCCTCCGCGGGACCCGACAAAAAATCCCCCTCTTTTTTTTCCACCCACACCGACCCTCTTTTGGGGCGTACCCAACTAAATTTTTCTCCCCAATTGAACCCAAACTCTCAATTTTTCTTTCTACCCATTTTTCATCCCTCACCCCCCCAACAAAACCCATATTTTCAATTTTTTGAAAAACTTAAACAAAATGACAAAAATCACAAAGTTGGGTTTGAGGCTAACCTGGTGTGGCACAACACACTGGCTGAAGAACCGTCGTCTCTCATCCCCCCGATGAATAATGTCTCTATCGTACTCTAGCATCATGCACTTTCACCCTTTCCCTCTCTTCTTTTCCCTCTATTCCTCAATTGACAACTGCCCAAATGAGGAGAGGTAATTCTTAGAATTACCTTTTATAACCTTTTTCCCTCATTTTTACCTTTTTTAAATAAAGGGGATTTGTTCATTTTATTTAACCAATTTTTCCCCCAACTAATTCATTTACCCTCTAACTTCCCAGGATTGCCATTTCCACACTGTATATCTATTTACCTCCATGAAACTGCCAATCCTCTTAGTTTTTCGTGCTCTTTCCAACGACATATACCACTTCATACTTTTGAGAAGTTGCCTGGGACCCCTTTTCTTTCCCCGTCCGCCTTCTCGAGGGAGCATACCTTACCTTTCTCTCCCAATCTTCTGTCATAAGCCTTATTTTGCGAGATTGGGGCATCCCCTTTAATTTCCCTCTGTTTGGGCAGCTCATACAAACTCTCCCATGTTGGGGCATCTCTTTTCTGGTCGCTTCCTATATAGTCATCTGCATTTTATTTTCTTCGAAACCCTATTATTCTAATAGTGTTTCGAAGAGGGGCAAAATGTAGACATCCAAATTTGACCACTGCCATATGGTCAAAGACGTCTCCTCATTCATCCCTTTACTCGTCTACCTCATCCTCTTTGCCGGTATTAATTAAATCATGCATCTAATTAATATTTCATGCCCTACATAAGGTTCCTAAAGTATTTAATTTAATAAATATTTTTCCCCTTTTTCCTCTCTAAATTAAATAAATATACCACTTTATTTAATTTAGTCATATAACCTCTTGGAATTTAAATTCATTTTTAATTCCTCACTTTCTCTCTCATTGTCACATCCTCAACTTTTGCAAGTTGGCCTCTAATCTCTCTTAACCATCTAACCCTCTTCTAATCATAATTAATTTGTGGTTAGGGTCACATCCTCCATAATTTCCCACTTTCCTCTAATATGTCATTAATTTGTCTAGTCAGGTACTTGCACAACCTTAATCACTTAATTAGGTCAACCTAATCTCCATGTCATTTATGAAATGTGTCATAAGTCAACTTTATTAAAGGCTTTCTCCTTTTGGAGAAGGCACCCCTTTCCCTATGTGATTTTTTAATTCACATTTAATCCCCCAATGCATTTCAAAGAATTTTAAATTATTTCTCTCATTCCCATGTGGATATTTGAGGAATTTTGAATTCCTCACATGTCCTCTCACCCACATGGGGACATTGACCTCCTTTATGGGGAGATCTTGTCCAAATCCCAAGGTACTATGTAGTACCTCCATGCCATGTACTCTCCTTCCAACTCATTTACACATCATTTTTTTCAAGCCACTTCACATGCCACATGCCAAGATGTGAAGGCTTGTGAGTTCTCAACTCACTATAGCCTTATATTTTGGCCTTGTTGGTTTAATCTCAACCATCCATTTCCCTAGAGAATTCAAAATTCTCTATAGATACCCCCTCTTTTCTCTCATTTTGGGGGGAGATCATTGTGCTAGCCAAACTCTTGCAAATTTTTTATTTGAGCCATACTTAGTCAAATTTCTCATTTTCTTGCACTCACCATAGCATTCGCTTCCATTATTATCCAACTTCAACCATCTTGCATCCTCATTATCCGCCATCAAAAGAGCAAACAACATCAAAGATCGAAGGGCCAACCAAAGAATAGTTTGACAAAGTGAAATCTTTCATTTTACTTTATTAAATTAAATGATTGCTCAATCTTGAGGTGTAGGGTGTTTATATTTGTTGTTTGCACTCTTTTGTTTGCTGCTCATTTTCTAATGCATATTTTCACCAGTTTATATACATTAAAATTGAATATATATATATACATATTTGACTCATTTTAATTAGACATGTGTTGCTATGATTGACAATAGCTACTTAGTTATGTCTTTTTCAATTAAATATATTCATAATGTCATTTGCAATAATATAAATTAAGTAATAATTTAGAATGGGTTATTACAATCTATGATAAAAGCAACTGATAGTGGCTTATGAAAGCTATGACCTTTTCACCTCTCTTTTGTTTGCATCGCATTAAATTAGTTATGTTAATCTTAGGACCAATGTTTACTTTAAAATGATTGAGGAACACATCAACAAGCTCATTGAATGAGTTGATTGAATTATTTGGCAATGAACAAAACCATTCGAAGGCCATGTCTCTTAATGACCTAGCAAAGAGTTTAGCCAATAACTTATGCTTAAAGATGAAGTCACTACACAATGTTGTATATGCATGTATATGATTGCTAGGGTTTCCATTACCATTATACTTGTCAAACCAGGGTACCTCTATGTTTTGTGGCATTTGTGCTTTCAATATTTCAAGTAAGAATGGGATCTTTTCAACATATTGTGATGGTTGTCCATTTTGGTTTTGGTTCAAGTTTGAGAATTTTTGTTAAAGTGAGACCTGTTACGTTTTGTAAAAGTTGGTTTATGACAAAATCATTGCTTGACATGCTTTGGGAATGAGGTGAATTTTGTGGAAGTGTGGATGTGTTAGGTGGGCTACTATGTTGCAA
Source organism: Sequoia sempervirens (assembly GCA_007258455.2). Taxonomy (NCBI): domain Eukaryota; kingdom Viridiplantae; phylum Streptophyta; class Pinopsida; order Cupressales; family Cupressaceae; genus Sequoia; species Sequoia sempervirens. Next base: position 59,567 of record VDFB02004749.1, on the reverse strand, counting down.
ATTTATGAGTGGGGATGAAACTTGGGGTGTGACATGGGAGGATCCAAAACCAAGAGGATTCCCAGTGGAAAGACCTATTGTTGTAGTTATACCAATGCTTTGTTGTGTTGTTGAAGTGATAGTTGGATATGTGTATGTAGGAATAGAGGCTACAGTTGTAGGGAGGGAGACTTTATTTCCTCCTTGACTTTGAGTATATCCCAAAGCTTGAGCGCAACTAGCCATTGTAGGTATATTAGTATCAACTATATGGGCCAGACCACACAAAACATCTAATCCATGGGCATCACTAATCAATTTCCCCATTCTTTCTAACATAGGGACCACAAGACCAACTAAAGATTTAGTACTCACATAGTCTTGGAGTCCTTCTAAATCTTTGTCTATTTTTTTTCGTTTATATTGAAAACACATTGAATGAAAGAGTTGGAAGACTTAGGATCCACAACAGATGTAACAATAGCACGGGTTGTCATAAGTCTAGAACTATGTCTCACAAAAGTATTGGCAATAGGACATCAGGTCGTGAAACTCATACAAGTTAAAAATACTTATGTGCACCCACTAAGAACACTAACACATAATAGAATAGCCAAAAACATAACTCAAAAAATAGAAGCAAACAAGAAACACAACAAAGATTTGGAAAAAGGTTTGTTTGGCCAAGAATAACAGGACAGAGTCACCCAAGGACGTTTGAGTCTTGTTCAGGGGTTCTATAAACTCAAAATTTAACTATATATTACACTGCTTAAGGATTCTAATTCTACTTGCAAACATTTGTAACAAAAAATGAATTTCCAAAATTTGCTTAATTGCCCATTTGATGTAGAATAAAAGTATGCAAGAATGTTAAAGTTGTTTGAACAAGTTATGAAAGCAAATTTTAGATCTAAAATGCAATAATATAAGATGCAAAGACCTAGAAATGATGATTTTGATGCAATTTTGAAACACAAATAATGCATTTTCTTTCACTTTTATGAACTATATGCCAAATGCCTAAAGACATATGAAAAAGGGAACTTTAAGTTTAATGTGTAAACCTAGGGTTACTTTTTGGTCTTTTCAGAGGTACATTAGAATGAAAAAAAAACAAGGTAAATAGATTGACTTGCAACCATAAAGGTGAGCCAATCAAGCCTATATTTGTATACTTAAAGCCTTGAAATAGATTGGGATTTGGAATGATTAATCTAATCAAACAACATGACTTAATATGATAAATGCAATATTTTGAAAAGGCACAAAAATGAAACAACAAACTACATACATATCTAAGAAGTGTTGGAGATTGTGCACCTATCATAAAAAAGTTGGATCTGGCATGCAAAGAAGGATTCAGACGCCTAGGGGCGTATGGGTCCCTAATAGGGATCCTGAAAATAATTTTGTAGTCCTTTGATGTTGGATTTTACCTTTTGTTTCATGGTTTCAAAGTTGTCAGAATGTTGTCAAATCATTATGTAGGTGAGTTTTTGTGTCTTGACAACTTTTAGGACATCAAATGCAACAATGAACAATTTATCTTCAATCGTTCTTCAAAACTTGAGATCTGCACATTCACAAAGAGAAGAGATGTGCCATTTAGGGTTTATCTTAGTCAAACCTTGTGTAAGTGTTCCCACTTCTACAATGGCAATGTCAATGATACATGGATAGTTGGAAGGAAGGAATGATGAAATCACAAAGTGCTGCAATTCACCACCCTTCAATGGCTTCCATGAAGGACTGAAGTTGTATACATCACCTCAAGGTCTTGATCTTGCTTGCTTGATTTTCTTGTTCATTCTTTGGAGACCTATAAAAGTGTTAGCCTTCACAAAACAATGATAACATAAATACACATAAACTCACATAGAATTTGACATGATTTTAGGATCTTGAATTGCTACAATAAAGCTCTAAAATGTTTCTCTTGACTTGCTCAATAGTTCTCTTGATCATAATAATTATATTTAGTGCTTGCTATTATTTTAAAATGATGCAATAACTAGGCATTTATAGGCATTTGTTCTAATTTCTCAAAAAAAAAATCTTGAAAGCTGACACTTGAAATTTGAAATTTGAATGTTAAAATACCACCAACAACATATTAAAAATTGTTCCCCAACAAGATAGGGAGACCTATATGCCCATGGGCATATGGATCCTTACCTTATCTTCTAGGACATTTAGTGTTAGGATCAAAACATTAATTACCTACATTTATTCAATGCTTGCAATCCTTCAAAAAATGGTAAAAATAGGCCTTGGAATGCATAATTTATGAAATTAGGAGCTTAATTATGTCCAATAATTTAGGGGGGAAAAACATAGTGTAAAATTATTGAGGGTGACAATTTTCAGCACTACGATTTACCATTGTAAAAATTTGTTAGCTTTCCTAGTGGTAATGGATCATCATGAAATAAAGAGGGGGATTGTCACATCCAACGTCTTAAGTTATCTCTAGATAAAATCCTTGTGTCATGATCAATACTAAAGTTGTCAACATGTTTGCATGAAAATTCCCTTCTTTATAAATGTGTTTGATTGTAAAGGCCTCTACTTTGTTGTGTAAGGGTCAAATTTGATTTTCAATTATGTTCATTTTCTAATTTCTTTCCATCTTTTTTTTATTGCATTTATAACAATATGAGAGTCACCTTCTATCTATGCCTTCTTTATGCCTAGGTGTGGACAAGTTTGTAGGCCTAAAAGGAGCATCATGGCTTCTACTTTGGTATTTGTTCCTTATCATAGACCCTTCAAAGCTACAACAATTACATGAACTTCATGGTCTCTCACAATACAAATAGACCCATAAATGTTCTAATTGCCTCTAGAGGCCCCATCAAAGTTTAGCTTGTTCCATCCCACTAGAGGGGTCATCCATTTGATTTCTTTGGACTTGAGTTTTGAGGAATGCACCCTATTACTCTATGAATGAGGGGCAATTTTGAGGGATGAACTCTATTACTCCCATGAATGAGGGACTTAAAAGTGATTTTATTTTACTTGAAAATTATTTTATTTATTGCATGTACAATACACATAAATTTTAAATTTTAATTAACAACTATTTTATTTTATCTTTATTATTTATTTATATATATTGTAGACACCTAAATTATTCCACAAAGCCCTAATCATCGTCATATAATACACCTATCATTAATCACATTAATTTTCATTATTCATCATTAATTTAGTAACATTTACCACATATTATCATTTAATCATTTAATAATTTTCATTTATCACATCACATATTATTATTTATTAAATAATAATTAATTAATGAGATCTTATTATCCATTTATCACATCAAAAATCATTTATTAATTAATAATCTTCATTTATCCATAAATGTGATCTAATTTCTATTTTTTTTTCAAATATCTTTCATTTTCAAATTATCAGTCAACTCTTTCTTCCATCATCAGTTAACTCAGTCTTCATATTAGAAGCTCAATCTTCTCTCACAAGTTAACTCCTCCATTTTAGAAACCTCTTCTGTTTTCATTAGTTATCTAAGCATGAAATTGGAAACTTCATGTGCACAATTATCAATCATTTTAACTCAAATAATTCATTATTATCCCTTCATGAATTGAAATGACAATTTTCCATTTCTCAGATCACTGTTATGTTGAGATTTGACATCCACATCCAAAGGGAAAGCAACATCATATCATTTACTTTAAACTTTGCACTAAAATGATAAATTAGAGATTTAATTTGATTTCTTTATTTATGTTTTCAAATTCTTTTAATTTTTTATTTTTCCAATTCCAATACATACATATATAATTTTTTAACTTTTACATATAATTTTAAGATTTTATTTTAAAAAATTACTATTAATTATTTAAATAATTTTTTATTATAATTTTACTGTATATTTTACTCAAAAATTAATTTATTAAATAACATCACTAATGTTATATATATTAGAACTTCACCCCAAAACCCATTTCAACCTAAGAAGTACCCGCATGCTTTTGAAAAAAGGAGCCCAATTATCATCATCTCACATACCCTTATTTAGAACAAAGGAAAAAAGTCAACCACAGTGGGGGCCCACAAATTACGCGGCGTTTATGTTTTTGAAAACGAGCTCTTAACAGCTTTTGTGGTTTTAAATAAAATCATTTCCACCAACACAAATTGTAACCTGGAAGCTTCTTACTTCTTCACAATGATGGGACATTAATAATTTAAGAGTTTTTTTTATCTAAATTAAAAATTCATAAATATTTTTAATAAAAATTATAACAATTTTAACAGATTAATAGAATGAAAAGAAAAGTATATTTTATATAAAAGTCTTTTATTATATATATATATATATATATATATATATATATATATATATGCCCTAAGGGTGTCCCCGCACTCAATCCAGCGGCTCAACAGTCCATACCTTGGGTTCCTGAGGCGAGACTAGCCCTCAGCGCCCTGCGGGTGGACGCCATAGCGGCATACAAGGCCACAAGGTTAAAAATTGATGTATTTTTATTAAAACCGTTTGGTATAAAATTTTAGTTTCTTTCTTTTTTATTATATTTCAAGAAGATTTTAATCTTTATGAAGTTTTAGTAAAGAGAAGACTACTTAGACTACAAAGAATGATTGTACCATAGACAACTTTGGTCGAATAGATATTCTCAATGTTTAGCTTTTAACCAAAGAGATACCAATTTAGATTCATGCTCTCAAATCAAACTGCAAAAAAATCTGACATGGACAGAAAACCCTAACTAGAAGAATCTAGAAACATAATACCATTGTTATATAATTATTATTTTTAATTAAAATTTAAATATTAAAACTGGAATCTCATCATTTAACTAACCAACCAACCACAGATAGCTCGAACCAAATGAAAAACTTAAGATACTCTTATGCGGAATTAGGGAGAGGGCCCAATAGTCGTGCGGGGTCCAATAGTCGTGCACCCAATCGTGAATATAATACCCAATAGTCATTTATATAATGTCCAATAGTTGTGATTTGACTACCCATAATTAAACACAAAGTATGCTTTTGATCTAAAAAGCAACCAATCATGTGATACCACATCAACGCTCAACTACTCATGATGTAATGCAGGAGAATTGGTCTCACTATTTTTTGGGGCCTTTTTGGACACCTTGACAAAAACGCATGCTGATGTGGCATCATATTTGATGATGTGGCCTTGAAACCTTAGTTATACGCAGAGAACTTGCCAAGTAAGCTGCTGTAAAAAATTGGAAGTGATTTGAAATTTCGACGTAGGATAATTAGAAGCGCGAAGTTAGGGTGCATGACTACTGGGCCCTCTCCCCTAGTCCAAGTAGTGATGATTTTTTAATTAATAAAAAATGATTCTACAGTTCTGTTTTGAAAACTCTTATCCTAGTTTCTATATTTATCTGTTTGATTTTAAAAGAAAGCCAGGTGGCAACGAAAAGATTACCAAGTTGTCACTGTTAGTTTTGACCCACAGTAAACCTGCTTTACTATATTTAGTACGGTGGCTTAAATTGTGCTGTGCGTACTTGAAGGGCGGGTGCCACATAGGATCAATGCACTTAGGACATTCATTTGAAATGTTGTCCACGTAAGCAGAATAGAATCAACGTGTCAAGAGCGTAGAGAGTGGCAATGGACATGGACATGGACATGCTCGCCATGTTTGTCTCGGCTAGCCCTAAATTCGAGTGAGCTGCTGCCGTCGCGACACGTGGTCACCGAAGCTCGGGCTTATGTTGGCGACGGAATATAAAGGCAGCGGAGGAGAAAAAAAGGACAGAATGATAAACAAGGAGAGATAAAACGGATGGTGATTGTTGTCAATCACCGCACCTGCTGTATTCTGCGATGGATCTCATGGAGGAGCGTGGCGCTGCTGAGCAGGTTTTCAACCCTGAGGAGCTGGTGGCGCTGCAGGCGCTGCTGGAATTGGGCCGGGTGCGCGGCCCCCATTTTGTGTCGTGGGGACGCAGGCAGCGACGCTCCAGAGCGGCGTATTCTTCCTGCAACTACGAAGATGAACATGCGGCCGCGCCGCCGGCCGCAGTGAGGGCGGCGACTGGTGTAAAGCCGGCACAGGGCAGCCCCAACACGCCGCTGTGGAGCGGCAACGAGAGGTCCTGCGTTTTTGCCTCCGCCCCTGCGTCTACCAGTAGAGACAGTGCAGCTGGTCCGCGTACATGCGACCTTCCGCCGGGGCCCAAGCTCAAATTGAAGGTTGGTGGCGCTGCTGTTTCTTTTGTACATGGTTCTTTTTACTGTTTTGGGTCTATTTGCTTTTTCGTTTTGTTTGCTTGCGCTCCAACGACGCTTTCTGTTTTGCTTCTGTTTGGCGGTTGACTATCCTTTTGTTTGGGGGGCGTGGGACTTCACCGTGATTGTGTTAACGGGTTTTGTTTTCCGAGCGGCCCTGCGGTAGCACAGATCCTGAGATCTGGTTTTATTTACTTCCTTCCGCGGGGGTCGAACTCCTGAGCACCTTTTATTCCACTGCCTGCTGCTTTTCATACGCAGCGGTGTTGAGCCGCACAACGGTATTGCAGAGAATCGGCCGGTTTATCGCGTTCGCCTCCATTGTCTGTGCGGCCGACATAACGCACTTGGATCGACGGGTCGGCCTCGATCCACAGTCGCAGGAATAAACGTACGCCGTTGATGTTTGCTGGTTACGCACAGTGACTGTGGGTCCCATGCTTTATTACCTGTTTATTGTGGGCCCGCCCTTTGTGTGTGTGTGTGCATGCAGGAATTCTTTGACCAACCATTGGAGCTAAATTGCTTTCGCCCCAAGGCTCTAGTCACAGCGAAGTGTTACCTACACGCATGGAAATTATTATTACTATTTTAATTTAAAGTGGGGCCCACAAATGCCTGCAGTACCTAAGGCTAATCTTATTGGTTAGTTTCCACGTCACCTGCTTACGTGGCATCTTCTTGATAAATAAATCTTTTTTTCTTTTCGCGTATTGACACGTGGCAATATGCCTAAAGCAGCATCCAACAACCTCTGCTTGCTGTTAAGCAGAGAGCCGAGAGGTCTCCCTCCGTATTTTTAACCCAGACGAATTATTTATGGTGTATACTATAAATAGGAGATTTGAGGTACTCGCCCAAAACCTGGGGCGGCCATTTTTGGTTCCCGTGGGGATGTATTTCTGCCAGATGACAGGTCTCGATTAATGTAATGTTTTTTATTTTAACTTTTTATGTATAGAGGATCGAAATTTGAAATTATAGAAGACTTTTAACATCTCATTCTTCTGAGAGCTCGATCTTCTTTGATTTTCTAATTTTTTTGATTTTTTAAATCTCTGTGGGACGATAGAGAACGGAAAGATTGTTTCAAAGTTAAATGTGCCTGGTGCTCTCAGCATCTACTGTTTTTTAGGATGCAGGCCCATGGAAGGGGTTTGGACCCCACCTTTTACGCTGAAAATTTGTCCCAGGGTGTAGGAAAAAATGCAGCTACATAAATAAATGAATCTTGCCCTCTAAAGTACCAACGTAGGGGTCTTTATTTTTATGTGGTAGTTTGATTGACATCTTTGTTAAAGTCCAAAATTTTAAAAAATATTTACCATCTATTTCAATATGGTTTCTCTAGTTTTTTGTCTAAAAATTTCCAGTTACAAAATTTGATGGCTATTTGATAGCATTTAGGCATTTTTGCCCTAAAGTGCACTCAAAATTTAGGGAGATTCTTTCACATGAAAGGGGGATTATATAATTTGTTTAAAATACAAAAATGTCTTAGTATTTTAAGGGCAACTTTGAATGGACAACAGTCGCAAAAAGTTTACTAGACTCTGACTAAATAGTAAATAGACCGTGACTGTGCTAGATTATTTGAAGGGCAACTTTGAATGGACAACTAGAAAATCAGAATGGTGTGTATTTACTAGATAGTCACATTATAGCACCCTCAGATTATTAAAATATCCTGCAACTCAGTCCCGTGACCTACATTTTTCCTGCCGACAGACATGCTAACTCTGCTGCAAGTGTGCATATACATATTGTTGAACAGCCCACAGTTTTGTTTAGGTTAAAAACAGAGCATGCTGGCTTTTAAAGCTTTTCCCAGGCTGGCCATTGGACCAGAGAGTTTTCATCCTTAAGCCCAAGGTATGATTTTCAACCATCCATTGTTGGTGCTTTATTATGACACAGCCGAGACAGGAAATTTGGTTTTCCTCTTTCTGAGAAATGGGACATATAGTCTGCTTTAAGACTTGAGGGGTTTCCTTTTGGTGCTGCATTTTCTAGATGTTGAATTAGAAATACATGAGGATTGAAAATCAGGATGTTGGCAATACATGAAGATGCTGAATTAGAAATACATGAGGATTTTGGCAATCTGGCTGCCACCTTATCTTAAGATACACAGTTACCATTGTGAGGTCCATGAAATGATTTATACTCTCTTTCTTGATGAAATCTTGTCAGTAGATCTCATTGGTTTTTATCTTGAGATGAAGTGAATTTGATTTTGCTCTTTCTAAATAATGCAACATTTAGATGCTTTCTAAGAGTGCATTTAGTCAGAGATAAAGTGAATTTGATTTTGCTCTTTTTAAAGATGGAACATTTAGATACTTTCTAAGAGTATATTTCGTCGTTGTACTACATTTTCTAGATGTTGTTGCTATCATATTAATTAGCAAATAGCACCTGTGGGTGCCAGGGTGTTGCAGATGGGAATTATAAAGGAGGTAACATACCAAAGGTACAGACATTGTCCAATTTTGTGTCAACATTAGCTTACACACTCAGTACCACTTTGGAATTATATTTTTCACTTTACATTGTTGTTCAAAAATGTTCCTCCTAAATATTTCCTGCTAACTACTCTGGATTTGCAATATATAATAAATTAATAATAAAATATAAGACAAACCAAAGGTAGACTTCAGTGCCCATTTCACTATAAATTTCTGTCTGCTCAAACTACTTTCTGTCAACGAATGTTAATGCAAGAAAGAAAGTACTTAATGTTCACTGCATGGTATTGCATTCTTCTTACATCTCAGAGACTACATGTAATCTTATCTGGTATATTACATATTAAAATGACCACCTGTAATTTTAAGCGAAGATTTTTCACGCAATACATTTTACATGGAATATTCAGTACTTAAATATGATTTTAGTTTTGTAGGCTTTTTAGATGGAGTATTTATCACTTAATAATATTAACTTTGTATTTTTTTTTTCAACATGGAATGCTCATCAGTGATGATATCGATTTTGTAATTGGTTGTCAAAAATCAGATTAGCTGCCATCCAAATCCAACTTCAATTCATTTAAATCTTATTTTCCATATCTGTAGATGAATTAATATTTTTATTGAAAGTTCGAAATAAGGAGACATTGTAAGATTCTATTTGAAGGGTTGAGTCTAAAACTTCAATTTATAATGTTTCTATCTGGTTCAATAAAATAATCACATTTACATTTTGGTACAGGTCGAAAGAAAATTAGGAGTCCACAACCCTTCCAATGGAAAAGGCCCTAAGAAAAAGGTATTCATGAGCTCATCTCTGTATGTTTTTGGTTTTTGAATTCAAACATTAGGTGGCTGATTAAAGAGAGCTGTCATGTTTGCAGACACTTGCAGAGCTGAGGGAGTTGTTTATAGGACTATCATCAGAAAAGGAAGAGATGGAAAAGGTCTGTTTCTTATTAATTCATGTTGCAAAAGCCATTAAATGTCATAATGAAAGAATTGTTATTAAGATGAATTTTCTCTTTTCAATGCGGGAAAGGTTTGTTTTTGTTGACAGTTAGTTCTTATTGCAAATGTCATTAAGTTTCATTATGAAGAAAGTGTTATTCAAATGATTCTTCTTGTTTCAATCAGGAAAAGGAGAAGCTATTTAACAGCTTTAAGTCATTGAGGGATGAGAATATAAGATTGAAGCAGGAGGTAATAAATTTTGTTTTTTAAAAAAAAAAATCTTTTTTCATCTAATAATTATAATTTATAGAAAATAAAAATAAAAAAGATTTTCAACATTCTGCTATATCGAAGAATCACTGAAATTGATATCTGATGTAATGGTATATGAAATTTTTACTTTCTTTACAATGAATATATATTTGTATTTAATAATTTATTTATTTTCTCTATTCATACAAAAAGTGCTTCATAATAAATGAATTTTTAATAAATATTCATTTATTTTGCAGTTAGCATCGAAGTTGAGCATAAAAGGACAACACCAACTTCCTACCCAGTCTCCAACAGAACGTGATGCATTAGATTCTTCTACTAATCTTGTCAGGAATTCACCTCCTGTTGCAGCAATGGGTTGGTATTGTGCTGAAAGGATTTTGCATTCTAATGACATAAGCTGGACTGGTAAATCTCTTAGACAAGATTCATTAGCGCCCACAAAGTCTTCTTCACATGCTTTTGCTCTTCCAGACTTAAACATGCCTCCAGAAGATGTTGAAGATTTGTCTGATAATATGTCCATTGATATTGACAACCAAGTAGTTCAGGCAAATAGCAAAGCGTTAGTTGCGGCTGAGGCAAGGAAATATAGAAGGGAATGCCTTAGATTGAAACATTCCCAGTGTGTGAAAGCTCACCTAAGTTGAGACTGACAATGACAATGGTTTTGACATGTATCTAAAAGAAAACTGACAAATATTATTGGTGTTGGGCAAGAATCAGCAATTGTAAATATGTTCTTTCTCTTCACCATTGAAGAGTAGATTGTTAGAGCCGAATTTTTCCTAAAATCAGCTCCTAAAATAGGCAGATTCAATTATTTTTTCCAGAGGAATTCACTACCCAGCAGAATAAGCGTTGAGGAATGTAGATGAGTAAATCAAGAATATTGAAAATGTAATTCTTTATATTCTCAAATCTTTTCTCGGTTTTTTGTAAATTGAGTTAGGCGCAAAATGATGGCTATTTGGGCATTACCAAGTTGCTGTTAAAATATGATTGTTTGATTTCTTGTTTTATTAATGCGCTGCAATGCAAATAGGAATTTAATGTTAGTTGTTTAAAAAAAATTGTCCTCTCCCACTTATACTGTGTTTTCTTTGAATAGGAATCTTTTGAGCTTATGCGATTTGGTGGTTACGAAACCATACAAAACTCTCAGAGCAGTCCTAAACTGGTTCTCAAAATTTTAAGTGCATTTGTGTCCATGAAAACAAATATTTATGTCAACTTATGGAGGTTGATTGGTCAGTATGGATATGATTTATCTGAAGTTATTATCTTAATGTCGCTTTTATGATTGATTCAATGCTACCCAAAGTATCATATCTCTACATAACTCTCAAATTTGTGTAATAAACAGTACCCCTGCTTGAAACAACAATTTTTAAACATTAGGAAACTGCAGTCATGGCAAGTAAGAGGCAATTGATCCATCGATGACACTGTCTCCCAAGTCCATTTGGATTAGCAATAGTTATCGTAAGGCTTTAATTATCTCATTAGATAAATTACCAACAAGAAGTTAGCACAAATTAATTGTTTAAGATAATATACTTTAACACATATTTTGTGTTCACTTAATTAAGATAATTTAATTTTCAAATAAACAATAAAGATAGTAAATTTAGATTTATACAAATTAAAATGAAAGATTATAATTGGGAATTGAAATGAAATTAAAAATAATTTAATTGGTAGAGAGGTGGCTGAAAAGTTGACTAGAAGAGTTTTTAGACAAATATTGGACTCAACAAAATCTAGAGATGTTTGTGTCTAACAAAGGTATTATTGAACTTCTTTGGGCATTGTTGTTCAACGTATGTGATGGTGTTTAACAAATTCAATTTCAATATTCTTTATCATTGGCAGATTTTAGGAGTAAGAACAAAAAAAATTGGTTATAAAAATATGGTCTTCTTCTCCCTCATACAATCTTCTGCTTAGAAATTTTGAACCAACCTCCCAAAACATAGCCTACCCTCATAATATATTCCTCACACATGGAAATTCAACCGCTTTCAAAAATAGTTCATTCGTAGCCTTAGACCATTCATTTTATTTCCTCACAAATTTTCATGACTTCTCTATTCTCTTCTATCGAGAGTTTCCACTATAGTGGGAACCAAGAACCGACCACCCTTGATTAGAGGTTCTTTCCCATGTAGGAACCATCTAAAGAACTTTATTTTCACATCCTCTTATCAAGGGTTTCAACTCAATCATGAACTCACCACCTTGCTAAATATCCCTTCTTTCTTATGAACCTTTTGAAACTTTTCTTTCATCATAAATACCTTCTCTACCTTTGATTTGATCTTTTGAATCCATTGGTAACCTAGTACCAAGCCCTTGCAAAATTGTTTAGATCTTTGTCAGGGATTTCAACCTCGGTGGGTACCAAGCACCAAGAACCTTATGTCTAAGGTTTTGATCTCCTTAAGAACTCCTAAAAGGTTTAACTTAGCTCTTGATCAATGGTTTCAACCTTAGTGGGAACCAAGCACCAAGAACCTTATAGATATATGATACTTAAGATCATCGGGGATGATGATTCACAAGGGGGGAATATGTTACACTCCATTGTATTATTACCTATTTACTGTTATTTTGATAAGTTAAAATGATTTAATACACGATTACATGTTTTGTATATTTTGATGGAAAATGTAATGAGTTGATATGTATTACAATGTGATTAATTTAATGCTTTGATAATAAAAATGATATATGATGCATATGGATGTTATGTTATCAGCTAACTTATATTATGATGCACTAAGTTTGATGTAGGAAAATAATCGAGCCCTTTAAAAGAGAAGGGGAGTATCACCCAGGAGAGGAATTTGGTTTGGTAAACCCCTAATGTACCTACTTGAGCTATCACACACTCACATCCTAGTTTGGTCTAGCTGAGTCAAGTTAGTTCGGGAATTGGTAAGTAAACCTTTGATCATAGTTTGGGGAATGATTTGAAATTATTTTGGTTTTAGTCTTTGATTTCTTGATTGTTTCTTATGTTTAAATTACACGATTAAATATTTGCATTGAGTTTAAGTTCTTCTTTGTGTATTTATATTTATATATTAATTGATAAGTATATACATTGAATGCATATATGTATGTAAATGTGATAACTCATGCATGTGAGCATATACGTGTGTGTGTGTATACATAGGTAGAAATACTTGCACATACTCATACACATATATATCATATACATGAGGATATCAATTGATATATGACACATATATAAATATATTGCTCAATGAATACATAAATATGTGTGTTTATTATGAATATTAAAATAACGATATATGCATATAATACATATTAATATATATGTATATGAGTATGTATTTTAATGTAAACATATATAGATACATACATACATACATACATATATATATTAAAATATTTTTTATGCATTAAAATCATTGGTTGCCATTTATATATATATATATATATATATATATATATATATATATATATTAATGTGTATGTATATATGTTTACATTAAAATACAGACTCATATACATATATATACATATATCATTATTAAATAAATATTCATAATAAACACACATATTTATGTATTATTGAGTGGTATATTTATATGTGTGATATATCATTGATATCCACGTGTATATGATATATCCGTGTATGAGTATGCGTAGGTATTTCTATCTAGATGTATACACAAACACATATATGCTCACATGCATGAGTTATCACATTCACATACATATATACATTCAATGTATATAATTATCTATTAATATATAAATATAAATACACAAAGAAGAACTTAAACTCAATATAAAGATTTAATCATGTAATTCAAACATAAGAAACAATCAAGAAATCAAAGACTAAAACCAAAATCATTTCAAATCATTCCCCAAACTATGATCGAAGGTTTACTTACCATTAACATATATATAGTTATAATATATATGTTATATATGTGTGTGTGTGTGTGTGTGTGTGTGTTTTAATGATGACATTATAACACACACACACACACACACACACACATATTGTAATATAGGGGGATTCTCTACTCACGAGTTCTCTTCATTTAGAGAGCCTCATAGGGAAAACTTCCCTATACTACCTCAATGGAACAACGTGGAAGTTTCAGAATCCGAAAGAGCAAGTCATAGAGATCTTTTGGACAAATCGACCAGCTCTCGACCAAAGGAAGTCAGCGTAGAAAACAAACAACAGCATGGCACATTGGCATCTCATATGGACTAGAAAGCGATTTTATCTCAGAAAATGATTTAGTGGCTACTTCTACTTGAACTGCTAAGAAATCTTAAAATATAGGACAGTGACAAAACTGAAATAGAGTGAAGTAAAACTAATAAAGATAAGAAGAAGAAAGGGAAGAAATACTTACAACCACGTGAGTGATGAAGCCTCCACCAAACGAATGCCTTCAAAACCTACGAGTGTGATATTTGGAGAGAATGTTGGGGCTGTATAGGGGTTTGCCTCAGTCAAACCCCCGTTTTGGTGTTCTCACCTCCACAATCAGCTAAGAAGATAAAGAGAGAGAGTGTGATGAACAAAGCATGTGGTGAAAGCAAAACCCGCTCAGGAGTAGAACCCGCACCATGAATAAGCATGTGATAAAAGAAAACCCCGCTCGAGGAGGAGAACCTGTATCACAAAAGAGGTGATAAAAGCAAACCTCGCTCAAGGAGGAGAACTCGTATCACATAGTAAAGATGCAAATGGAAAGGGATATGAAGTCCCCAAGATGCTCACAAGCATGAAGTAAAGGAAGTAGTGTTGCAAAAGGTGTTGTAAGGGGAGCTTGAGAGAGCTTGAACCTACTACAACAAGCTGTATAAATCTATGCAAGCAAGTGTGAGATGGTAGAGTGAAGCTAGAGGCAGAATAGAGTTGCTAGAAGGACTTAGAGAGCCAAATGAGTTGAAAGGATGGCTTAAAAAGAGAGAAAAAAATCTTCTTCAGCCGTTTTCGGGTGTTACCAGCTATTACCACTAACAAAACTCGTCGTCACATGGTAAACATGCACGGAAATGGTCATTTGAATGTTGATACGTTGCAGGACGCTAACGCAGAAAAGGGATGATGTAGGGGCTGCTGCTAAAAAGGGGTGCTGGAGCATCTTGAGACGGAAAAGGGATGATGTAGGGGCCAAAATGAGCCAACCCAAGATGCTAAGGGAGTGGACACTAAAGCGGACACAAGAATGTACATGAAATTGCGAGGGGTGCAATTTTACACTTATATAATGTGGACCAAACAAATAGTGAATGGCTTACATAAAGCCAACAACGTATAAAATTTATGTTGCGCATAAGACTCACACATATGTGAGGATTGTTATTGCTAATAAAAGCGCATAAGTTGTGAATTGATTATTATTGCAAGTAATGTGCATAAATGAAGTGCTTGGGAAAAATTTGTAAGGCATAAATAATAAATATGATATTGTGCCATGTTAAGTGGAAGAATGCAAATAAAAGTCAATATTGGGAGTTGAAAAGCCACACATAGCCATATAAGAACATATATATGTATATATATATGAAAAGTTAATATGTGTGTGTGTGTGTGTGTGAAATGTTATAAAGTAAACTTCAACACATATATAATGTGGACCAAATAAATAGTGAATGGCTTACATAAAGTCAACAATGTATAAAATTTATGTTGCACATAAGACTCACACATATGTGAGGATTGTTATTGCTAATAAAAGTGCATAAGTTGTGGATTGATTATTATTGCAAGTAATGTGCATAAATGAAGTGCTTGGGAAACATTTGTAAGGTGTTTAATAAATATGATATTGTGCCATGTTAAGTGGAAGAATGCAAATAGAAGTCAATGTTGGGAGTTGAAAAGCCACACAAGGCCATATAAGAACATAAGACTTGGTCAAGCCATGAGTTGGATGAAGATAATGGAAGGGGTCGACTTGTTGTGGCAAGCAACCAACAACACAATGCAAATAAGAAACCTATAGGTAACAATTTTTGTGTTTGACTGAGTAAAAGAGCTAATGTTGGTAGTTTATGAGGGCGACTCAGCCATAATAGAGAGGGTGAAGTTGTAGGGACTGTTTATGTGTTTGTATTTTAGTTATTTGAGCAACCATTTTGCACTTAGATTGGCTTAGTCAAGTTATTTAAAGAAGTTGGTTTTGTTGTTTAGTGGTAGAAAATGGAAGAGAAAAGGTGGAATATTCGAGAACTTAATTGTAGCATTAGGCTTCTCAATGTTTTGTATAAATAGAGGATAGTCTTTTGGTTTTTGGTATTCATTCTTTTCATTGTTGCAATCCATTTTCCAGCACTGTAGAATTTCTTGAGCATAAAGTTGAGTTCTTAAGTATTGTAGAGAACTGCAAGAGAGATTATTTCATTGAGAGAGTTAGAGGTTTTTCTTATGTAGTTAGATTATTTGGATTTAGAGATAGATTGGTGAGCAAGATGAAAGGAGAAGGAGCAAAAAACGAAGTTTTGATACCAAGATTAGGAGGAAAATTTTGTATTAGGAGCTATTTTCTACGCATGCTAGTTTTACTTCTCTATTTGTTTATGTTTGATTCCATATATGCCTATGATTGCAAGTCTTTGAAGGAAAGATGATTATGTGTTTTGTTGGGCTTGCTTGCATGAACTTTGATGGATTCTTATTTTGGTGAATTTATATGATATTTGGTGATTTCTTATTTTGGTGAAACCTTATTGGTTGATATTTGTATATTTATCCATTATGTTGGAAATTATATATGGTTATGTTTACTAAATAAAGATAAACGTAGAGTATCAGTATAATACCTAGGTTGTTATAGACCTTATGCGTGCTTATATGTAGTACGAGGATTGATATTAAATTGAAGTGCTATCTTGAAATTGTTAGCATATGATACTAGTTAAACCTTTGTGGCTAATGAGGTTAGTCCTTGGGGTTAAGTTAAACCAAGATTGGCAGTAACCTTGTGGGCCAATTGTGTCACTTGAATTGTGTTATCCTTTTGGGATGTAATCATGATATGGAATAGACTCAAATTATGAGTTAGTATGGTCATAATATTTACCAAATTTAGCAATAGGGTGGGTCAACATAGGATGTCCACTTCATAGAGGTGAGACACCAATCTTTAATAGTGAGTTTGAACAAAATGATCAAATGTTTGGCCAAAGTAGTGTAAGTAGCCATTGATTACATCATCGGTTCACTATGTTCTAGAGTAGCATATCTAAGCTAGGAATATCATGCATGCAGGTGGGTATCCACTGTATGGTCTAAGCTCTAGTTATGTAGGACACAACACTAACCTCAAGTAGGCTATTATCATTTATGATGGATACCAGACCAAACTCTTTATTGAAGGGTAGGGCCATCTTACCTATATGGTAGATGTGCAGGGGACCATAGTAAGTCTGTGGTTGGAAAAAAAGAACTTGGGTGATGCTCTCCCTCATGTAGTAGGTAGCCAAAATTTGAGGATGTATGCCAACAAGGACATCTGAACCATTTGTACTTTATTCCATTGAGCTATAGAAATCTATATATGTAATCATGATCTTATATCTTTATGAAAATGTATAAGAATATGTAATCATTACTTGGAATTATGTAATGTACTTTATTGAAATGCAATGGAAATTTGAAATGGGATATTTTCGAATATGCATCTTTTATTATTGAAATTCCATGGGAATTTGGAATGGGTTCATTTCAAATGTGCATCTTTATTATTGAAGTTGAAATTATGAAAAAAAATTATTGCTATGTCTTGGTGAACTTAAACTATTCACATACGGGTAAATTAGGTAAAATATTGGGCATGTTATATAAAGTTTCTAGGAGGAATTCCTATATATTAATATATTTTTTTAGGAAACTTCATTAGTTCATAAAGTTTTAAGAAATGGATTTAAGAAAGAGAAAATTTTGTATACCCTACCTAGCAAAGCAAAATTCTTGAAATGGATTTAAGAAAGAAATTTTTTTGTTGTATCTCAACCTTTCGTTATTTCAAGGAGTAAATTATTTTGTTCTATAACCAATTTCTTTGATGTGTGACGTAATATATGGGTTCTCTAGATGAAGTGAACAAGATTGATGTGTATACAAAAACCAAAAGCTAAAGAAACATACAACATGATACATGTTAGTCCTCTACAACTCTAACAAGTTCAAACAAAATTTTGGTAGGGCTATAGTTTACTAGAAAAAAAACAATGTCTCAAACTTCAATATTGAAGTTTCAAATTATGACAGTAATTAGTCTTCTCTTTTGCAAGTAGAAATAAATGGAGATTAATGGTTACAAAAGCAAACTAGCATTAGATAGGAATTTCCCTGTTACAAGTAATTACTGGATTCAATGTAGATGCAAAAAAATTAAGTATTCAATTTATAAAGTTGCTCTTGTGTTTCACAAGTGGTGGATTATAAATTTGTGTGTCTTACACTTCAAATCTTTGATGGATTGGGAAAAAAATGGGGCCCTATTTATTAAGGTGGTTTTTTTGGCTCATGACTTAATGGTCATTATTTTGTAGTGCCACTTAGTTTCTTTAGTGATGTATTTATAAATAAATGCACATGAGTTAGGATTATTGTGGGTGAGAAACATCATATTGTATCGTAAATAGTTGAATTAATGCATTAAGTGAGCTTTATTTTGCTAATATTTTTCCCAATAATGTTTGTAAAAAAAATCTATACTTCATACATATTACTTGATCTAATAGAAGTCAAACCAATCATGCTTTTGAAAACTGTCACACAAAAAGACATTTAACAAATATATTTGTATTATGCAAAGGATTAGTTTCAACATCAAATTATGGCTAGTCTTTTCAATGCTATTGCTAATCTAACAACTCAATCCTTTTGCAATGCAATTTTTCCTTAAGATAAAAAAGTGTTCACTTGTATATATGCATCCTTGAATGATGACATACAAATTTGTGATGATATTTCAAATTATAAAACATGTATTACCAAGGATGAAATGCCATATCACGAAATTAGACTCTAAAAGAGGAAAAAAATTCTTACAATGGTTGTCTATATTTTACGAATAAAAATGCAAGGATTTTTTTTAACATAAAGGAAAAAAGCATATTAAGCAGAAAATGATTACAAAGTAGGTTTGCTAGTCTTAAAAAGACTTATGACACACCAATTTCAAAAAATAAAGATAATATAAATGGATTGAAAATCGACAATTAACAAGAGAGGAGGAATTTTTTGAACCCCATAGATAGGGCCTAAGCACTTGTTCCCTTGAAGTCTGTACATGTGCTGAATATCAAAAGTAGTGTTTTCCTTTATGGTTAAAAAACTAAACCAACAAGAAAAACACCTAAAGAGAATAGTAATAATGAAGTTAAAAATTGCGGGAATACAACATCAAGACTGCAAGAAGAAGCACACCAATAAGGATCAAGAATCTCGAGAGACATCGTAGTTAGCAATGAATAAATCACAAAATTCTTTGCTCAAGCCCCAAACAATGCAATCTAGATTATTGCTTGTACCAACTTTGATATCATTCCATTGAGAAGTTGATTTAGCCAAAAAGCCAACAACCTATTTTGTTTCCCTTCTAATATAGTTCCACTTAACAATGCATTGAGACCATGAATGAGGATGTTGATGTCTTTCTTGCATTCACTTAGCTACTATTACATTGGAAGTGAAAAGAAGAATTCCTTAAGAAATGATCAACTAGAAATTTAGAGTCAAATTCAAAATAATAGTAGTAAAATATTGTATCTTAGCTTATAAAAGAGCTTGGTGAATTGCCATAGCTATAACTCCCATGCTAGCATTTCTACGATTGTCTTTTGAAGCTTCATCAACCTTAATTTTAACCAAGCTTAGAGGAGAACACTATCATTTAGTAAGTCGGAATGCTTGTATACATGTATCTTTAAATGATGATGCACAAATAGTGATTATATTCCAAATTAAAAAAACACATATTACCAGGAATAGAGTGCAATATGACCAAAGTAGACTTTGAAGGAGGAATTTTTTGCTTACAATAGTTCTTATATTTTATAAATAAAAAATATAGATATGGATATTTTTTAAATAGAGGTACAATAAAATATACTAAAACAACTAATTACAAAGTAGGTATATTAATCTTAAAAATACGCATGGTACATCAATTCTAGAAAATTAAAAAAATTGAATTGATTGAAAACAGACAATTATAAAGAGAGGAGAAACCCTCCAAAACCATAGATAAGGCATAAGAAATTGTTCCCCTAAAGATGACACATCATTTGAATATCAAAAGTAATGTTTGTCTTTATGTTCAAAAAAATGGACAAACAAGAAAACCACCTAAACTAAATAGTAATATTAAAGTTAACCATGAGGGAATAAATAAAAACATGAACTAGCGCACCAACAAGAATCAAGAATCTAGAGAGGTATTGTAGTTAGCATTGAAAAAATCACAAGTTTCTTCTCAAGTCCCAAATAAAGCAATTCTAATTATTATTTGTATCAATCTTGATATTATTCCAATTAGAGGTTGATATAACTAAACATTCAATGACCTAATTTTCCTTCCCTTATAGTATGGTTCCACTTAACAACATTGAAACCATGAATGAGGATGTTGATGTCTTTCTTATATTCATTTAGATGGCATTTCTAGAAATGAAAGAGAGACTTGTTGATGTAAATAGGTGTTTTACCTATCTAGGTCCTATTTACACGTTAAGTCCACTTAGGTCCTAGGAGGAAATATTTCTAGTTAGTATTAGTTGTCACTATATCTTATCTTATCTTTTGGCATTTAACACTTGTGTCCTAAGTCATTTAATATTCGTTGAGGTAGTTGTCTCGTTGTACAAGATTAAGACACATGTCAATATCTTGTATAATCCTATCT
The DNA here is from genome assembly GCA_007258455.2 of Sequoia sempervirens. Taxonomy (NCBI): domain Eukaryota; kingdom Viridiplantae; phylum Streptophyta; class Pinopsida; order Cupressales; family Cupressaceae; genus Sequoia; species Sequoia sempervirens. The sequence continues at coordinate 38,692 of VDFB02004749.1, read as the reverse complement.
CACACCTTGCCTTTATCAGCAAGGCATCATATGTACAATCTAATTCAATCTAGCAATCTTGCATCCATAATCATAGCATGATATTTTTGTCATTTCTCTCTTGTGGAAGTTATTTTTGTCTTGCAGGTGATCCTGGCATGTTGAGGAGTTCACCATAAACTCCTACATGGTATTAGAGCTTCAGTGTTGCAGACTTCTTCCCAGATCTGAGGGACTGATCTTGGTGTGAAATTTTTGTTGGGTGTGATTAGAGGTTTCAAGGACCTCACCATTAAATCCAATGCATTAGAGAAATTCAAGTTTTCCTTTTGTTTTGTCAAATTTCATCAATTTTTTTCTAATCTACAAGGGTTTCAAGTTGGGAAAAGGTTCCCAAATCCAAGAGACAACTAAATTTTTGAAGCACTTTGGGCCAAAATTGGTCCTGCTATCATGTCCAAAAGGTCCAAAAAACCCAAGATCAACTATCAATTCACAAAAATTGAAGCACTTTCCTTGGGCCTCGTAGAAATTATTTTATCCAATTTGGTTGTGTAGTTTAGTAAAATGCATACCCTTGCATTTTTCACACTCATTTGGGCTCGCTTTGCTTTATTTATCCTTGTTTATGTCTTAATTGGTCCTATTTTGCATCCGCAAGCCCTATGAATTATATCTTTTTGTTGCTATTCCCGACATTCTCCGATGGATAAATGATAATTTAATGATTTTGTCTGAGTGTCCTTGATTTTTGGGTCAGGACTAAAACGCCACCTAGGGTGTCTTTTTCCTCCAAAGATCTTGGGACCCTAATGTGTAAAGCACCTAAATAGGTCCCTTTTTGGAGACTGTGCCTCAAGTTTCATGCCTCAGGACTAAGACACCACCTAGGGAATCTTAGTCCCCCTTAAGGTATTTTCAGGATTTAATTTCAAATTCTGGTGAGATTTAGCCTCCTTTAATTAATGAATTCATATGTTGGCTTGCTGTGGTGTAATTCCAAGATATTAAGCATAGATAAGTATAAATACAAGGCTCCTTCCTCTCATTTTCATAAATAGCAAGATTACAAGCACTCTAAGCATTCAAGCATTCCAGCATTTAAGAGCATTTCATCAAGCATTTGGAGCCATCATCAAGATTCAAGCATCATATCAAAGATCTTCTTGCATCATGTGTGTTGTTGTGCTAACATTTGTGATGTAGGGTTTTGATTCAAGAAAGCAATTCAAGTCCATATCTATCAAGAATTCCTTTGATTCAAGGTCCATATCCATTGTAACCATTTCACACAAGTTTGCAAACTTTATAACAAGGGTTTGGTGAGTTGTAGCATTACATGTTGTTCATTCATCATTTCCCTTCATTATTTCATTTCATCTCAAGGTTTAATTCCCAACAAGGGGTTTGACCAAGGAAAACCCCCATTCACTAACAATCAACAAGTTTTCCCCCTCTTGCATGTTTGTGACTGCAAATTTAGGTTGAAGACTTGAAGATCATTTGAAGTGAAAATTTGCAAAGTTGCAAAGTTACATTGCAAAGTTGTCATCTTCACGAAAACTCACCTACATGCCAAATCCAGAAGTTTTAGAACCTGAGATCAAAGATGAAGGAAGTGCAAACATCAAGCCTCAAAACCACATTCAGAGATTCCCAAAATTCAGAACGAGACCACGTCACCACCTAGGGCATCTTAGTCCTCCCGAGGGTATTTTTCAAAGATTCTTCTAGATCCAGTTTCGGCATCTGAAGATTCCACATTTTCCTAAAAAGTAGCAACAGGACTAAGAAAACAGTAAGGGTGTCTTTGTCCTCCATAGCACATTTTGACAACTTCTTTGCATTTTTGGAATCCTTGTCACATTTCCAGCCTTCCCAGGTACACATATCCTAACTTGTTGCATAATTTCATCAATTGCATCCCTCATTTAGCTTGCATTAGTAGGTTTTGTGAATTGAATGCTTATTTATCTTTTTCCAAACATTTGCTTGGTGGTGAATCCCTAAAAGCTTAAAGAATCCCCTCCTAGGTCCTCCTTGTTGAGTATTGACTCACCTTGTGAGGTTGATAGTCCAAGATCTCATTGATTCTAATCATATCCAAATTGCAAGTGTGAATGATAAAGGTAATAAGTTTGTAGCTCCTCCCAACCAAAACTTGCAAATATTTTCCAATCCCATGCCCAACCATAATATTTCATTTGTTAAGGCTAGTGAAACTAAGCCTGATGTGATGAACGTTGACACAAATGATGAAAACATGAGCAATAACAAATAGAATCCTATAGACGATGATGAACAAAATCCTAAGGATGCTAATGACCAAAGTCCTATTAATACAATGATAGGAGTGATTGACATCAAGCCTCGTAAACAACAAACCATAACGCCCACTGACATTACTTTCTCTTCAGAAGAAACAATCACACATGCACCTAATGGCCCTCTTTACATAGCCGACATAATCAATAACATGCCCACTCCTAGGATTTTAATTGATCTCGTCTATGGAGAGAATGTGATCAGAAAAGAACTCTTATATGTGCATGAACTTACTCAAGATATATATGATAAACTGAAAGCATGAATTAAAATGCATGATGGTTTTGCTCATGCTATTATGGGTGTAAGAATTGGCTATGAAGGTAGCCACCCAAGATCTAGAGGCCTAATAGAAAGCACAAAAGAGAGAGAAAATAATATGACAAGAATAAACTGTATTCAATGTCAATAATATGAGATGATAGAATGGTACAATGTACATAGGAGACCCCTTGGATATATAGCCAAGGTGAGAACATAGGAGGGCATAAGATTATGACAAGTGTCGTAATCTTATGACATGTGACAACAATGAATAGTTATCACTCCATCTAAAGTGGAAAAGGATAATGTGATAATCTCCACAAAAGGTGGAGAGATTATCACATGATGTGTCCACAAAAGGTGGAAGTGATGTGGTAATGACATGTCAAGTCAACCAAAAGTGGAAAATCTCCAACAACCTTTTATGTGGTCCCTAAGTAAACTTAACTAAGGTGTAATCATGACCTAGGACAAGGTAAAAGACATTTAATTACACCAACAATGGGCTCAATCACACTCCCTTTACAAGTAGGACCGAAGAAATGAGATGTATCATTTTCTATCACATCTAATTCAAACCAATTTTGTGTGAAGCTGGGCTATAGATGGCTTAGCTCCATGAATGTGGTCCCATCCGTTGTCCTTAAGTGCTTAAAGTTTCCAGTTGGCAATGAAATATTCACTATAAACCATAGTGGCTTTAGAGCTTTGTCTTCTTGTGGAAATTTTTCCTTAGATTATTTTTGGCCTAAGCCCATGGAACCTATAAGACCCCGTGAAGACTTCCTTTTCCTATCCTAAAAAAATTTCAAAACAAAATGCATGGCCAGATTATCCCTTGAGAATTTTCCTCCACCCATTATTAAACCTCCACCCCTTGAAGAAACCAATAGTAAGCCTAAAGCCCTTCCAACAAACCAAGTCCCATCCATCAAAAATCCCTTGCCTATTTCCTATAAAAGACATAGAGAAAACCAAACAAGTCCTAATCCGCCTCCTAAGAAAATTTATAAAGCAAAAGAGAGTGGTTGAACAACCTTCCATGGTTTCTTTTGTTCTTCCCTCACAAGAAGAAAAAGAACCTATGGTTGAAAAACCCGCTCCTACACAAATGCAAATTGAAAAATGTAATAAAAGAAACAAAAATTCTAGAGAGTGTAGGCGTAGCCACTGCTATTGCTCAAAAGATGAATGAAGAGAACAATATTGAAAATAAAAATCTGAACTTTACAGAAACAATAAACAATGACCCTCCTCTTTTACCAGAACAAACAGATACTTCGTCTCCAACACCATCTATGGATATTATCATTCATCGTCTTGTTGTGTTTAACCTAGATGACAAGGATGAAACTACTAAAATTGATGAGGAGGTGCATAATGAGTTGAATCTTTTATTTTCCTCTTCCATGAGCTTAAACGATAACAAATGTGATGATTCTCCTAAACCGAGTGATGCACCATGTGTTGAACTTGGTGATTCTCCTAGTACAACACTTGATGTTGTCCCTCTCGCTAGTGATCTACATTTTCTATATACTGAACAAGATTGGGATGTGGATGACCTGTTGGATGGTTGACTCACATGTACTTTACTAGTCTTTCATCTTTTCTTTTTCTTTTTCTTTCCTTTTTATTTTCTTTCTTCTTTTGATTGCATGCATGTAATGTGACCCCCATGATGTTTTCTTTGATGTTTCTCTCTATATGCATTCCTCTATTTGTACCTTCATTCTTCTATATGTCATAATATTTTAGCCTTTTCATTGGTGCTTATCTTTTATTTTCATTTTCATTTTTGTTTTGTGTTTTCCTTTTGGGGATGATGTATGGCATTGAGACACCCTATGTCTCTTCCATGTTGACCCAAAACATTTTTCATTATCTTTGCTTTCTTTTCATTTTTGTCTTGTGTTTTCTTTTTGGGGATGACACAAGGCGTCGTGACACCCTATGTCTCCTCCATGTTGACCCAAAATATATTTTTTATCTTTACTTTCCTTCCATTTGTCTTATGTTTTCCTTTTGGGGATGACACAAGGCGTTGAGACACCCTATGTCTCTTCCATGTTGACCAAAAATATTTTTCATTATCTTTTCTTTCTTTTCATTTTTGTCTTGTGTTTTCCTTTTGGGGATGACACAAGGCATTGAGACACCCCATGTCTCTTTCATGTTGACTCAAAAGGAATTTCTTTGTTTTCACTCTCTTTGTGTCATTCTTCCAATTCTATGTGTATTTGGGGAATGATGACAGTTCCAAGCTCTCTAATATCATTGTGACAAAGATAAATACTAACCCCAAATCCATAGATCCCTTATGTGTTTATGGGGGGAAAACCCTCATTTCCTTTTTATTTTTCATTTTTGGCTACTTTAAATTAATTGTTCACAACATTTTGTTAGCAATTTCTTTAAAGTGGGGGCATACATTGGCATTATTTCACTTGTATTTGTTTTCATGTTCCTTGTGTGATTTTCTTTCTTCTTGTGATGTGTTTTTCCTCTTGGTGGTGTCATAGGGTTTGATTTCCTCTGAGAGTGTGATATTTCCTTGTCCTCTCTTGGAAACATTAGATACAATGTTCCCCGAGATGAGACCTTGCACTTGTCCTCTCTTGGAAACTAGATGAGACCTTTTGCACTTGTCCTCTCTTGGAAACATTGGGTACAATGTTCCCCAGGATGAGACCTTGTATTTATCCTCTCTTGGAGACATTAAGCATAATTTCCCCTAAGATTAATACCTCACATGAACTAAGCAAAATTCATTTGAACATCCCTCTTTCTTGTTGCATTTTATTTTTGTACCTTATTAAAGTCATGGAGGTATGGCTTTGATATGGTTCCTTGGGGTTCACCTAGTGAACAACTAGCATCACTAGCCCTTGTGAGCATGCATTTTCTTTTTGTACCTTATTAAATTCATGGAGGTATGGCTTTGATATGGTCCCCTGGGGCTCACATAGTGAACAACTAGCTTCACTAGCCCTTGTGAGCATGCACTTTGTTTGCATAGTGGATAGCACATTCCACTTGATATGGACCTCTTGAGGCTCACCTAGTGGACAAATAGCTTCACTAGCCCTTGTGAGCATGCACTTTGTTTGCATAGTGGATAGCACATTCCACTTGTAAACCTCTCTTGGAAAAACAACCTAGACCTGGTACACAACATGTTGGATGACCAGTCAAAGCTTGATCCATTGCATTTTTCCTTTTTCTTTTTTTGTCTTTGATGGTGTATGTTTGTGATCTGGTTATAGCTTCATATATCATCTGCAAGCGTGCTCCTTTATGCTTATGTTGGTTTTCCATAGGATCTTGATCCTGGGGGCTTGGTCGCCCTCTTGATTATTGTCATCCTATCTTACTAGCATTTGTAAATTGGAACCACTCTTGATTGTGTGGTTGGCTACTTTAGTGTGAGTTTGAAGCAAGTTCCTCCTCTCACTAAAGTGGGGGCTAAATGTAGTGTAGTAAAATGCACACCCTTGCATTTTCACACTTTTTTGGGCCCTCCTTGCTTTATTTATCCCTATTTATGTCTTAATTGGTCCTATTTTGCATCCACAAGCCCTATGAATTATATCTTTTTCTGGCTAATCTCAACATTCTCCAATGGATAAATGATAATTTAATGATTTTGTTTGAGTGTCCCTAATTTTTGGATCGGGACTAAAACGCCACCTAGGGCGTCTTTGTCCACCAAAGGTCTTGGGACCCTGATGTTGAAAGCACCTAAATAGGTCCCTTTTTGGAGTCTATGCCCCGAGTTTCATACCTTGGGACTAAGACACCACCTAGGGTGTCTTAGTCCCCCTTGAGGTATTTTTCAGGATTTAATTTCAAATTATGGTGGGATTTAGCCTCCCTTAATTAATGAGTTCATATGTCGGCTTGGTGTGATGTAATTTCAAAATATTAAGCATAGATAAGTATAAGTACAAGGTTCCTCCCTCTCATTTTCATAGATATATAGCAATATTACAAGCACTCTAAGCATTCAAGCAATTCAACATTAAAGAGCATTTCATCAAGCATTTGGAGCCATCATCAAGATTCAAGTATCATATCAAAGATCTTCTTGCATCATGTGTGTTGTTGTGCTAACATTTCTGATGTAGGGTTTTGATTTAAGAAAGCAATTCAAGTCCATATCTATCAAGCATTCCTTTGATTCAAGATCCATATCCATTGTAGCCATTTCACACAAGTTTGTAGACTTTATAACAAAGGTTTGGTGAGTTGTAGCATTGCATGTCATTCATTCATCATTTCCCTTCATTGTTTCATTTCATCTCAAGGTTTAATTACCAACAAGGGGTTTGACCAAGGAAAACCCCCATTCACCAACAATCAACAAGTTTTTTTCCCTCTTGCATGTTTGTGATTACAGATTTAGGTTGAATACTTGAAGACCATTTGAAGTGCAAAGTTAAAAAGTTGCAAAGTTGTCATCTTCACGGAAACTCACCTATAGGCCAAATCGGGAAGTTTCAGAACCCGATATTAGAGAAGGAGGAAGTGAAAACATCAATCCTCAAGACCACATTCAGAGATTCCCAAAATTCAAAACGAGACTAAGTCACCACCTAGGGCATCTTAGTCCACCCAACCATATTTTTTAGAGATTCTTCCATATTTGGTTCTGACATCCAAAGATTCCACATCTTCCTCAAAAAAAAGTAGCGAGACTAAGACAACGGTGATTGGTGATTTCTATTCAAGGTGATAGAGGCATTTTGGTTCCATAAATGTTGGTTGGAATGGATTTCCAACTGTATAGCCAGCCCAAGATATTTAATCCTCATTAATATATGGGTCCCTAGAAGGTTACTTTGGGGCATCAAGAGGGCTAAGGCAGGGTGACCCTTTATCCCCCTTCTTATTCATCATCATGGTAGAGGCTGTAGGAATATCTTTGAGCAAAGATTTTGTTAAAGGAAAGGTAGAAGGAATTCAAATAACTAGGGGTCTACCAACAATAACACATCAACAATTTGTTGATGACACAATGCTATTTAGAGTAGCTCAGGTTAAGGAAGCTCAAAATTTTAAGAAGATATTGGATAACTATACGGTTGCCTTTGGTTAGGAAGTAAGCAACGAAAAGATCAAAAGTCTTCTTCTTCACTAATCAAAGAATTGAAAATCATATTTTGAGTTAAATTTAAAAAAAGGAAACCTCCCAAGTAAGTATTTAGGCCTTCCATTGGTCGTAGGGAAGTAGTCAGACAAAATCTAGGATTCATTGGTCGCTAAGGTGGAAAACACAATCCAACCTCATGGAAAGGTAGACGGATTTTCTTGACAGGAAGGATAACAATGTTAAAGATTGTGATAGTTACTTTATCGATATATATGATGTCATGCTTCCTCTACTAATTGGAGCAAGTTAGAGAATAAATTAGAAAATAAAAAGGTTTTTTTAGGCAAGGGAATTTGGAGTAGAAAATATCCTCTCATTAGTTGGGATAAAGTTTACAAATCAAAAGGTGTTGATGGTGTGGGGTTTAAGAACTTACTCTTGCAAAATAAAGCAATAGGTGAAAAACTAGTGTGGAAGATGTCTGCAAATCAAAACCTAAAATGGGTCAAGATCATGAAAGCAAAGTATTTGGATGAAGGGAAAACAAGCGTCTTCACTTCAAGGTCAATCCCATTAAGATCAAGAATTTATAATTTTCTTAGAAGCTATCATGATGTAATAGTGGATACCTTATCTTGGACATAAAGGATGGAAGGACTGCACTTTTTTGGGAAGACTCTTGGGGTGGTTGCTCAAGTTTGGTGAGGAGAATGGAATTGGATCAAGTGGAGGCCATCACAAAGCATGTTTGGGGCTTTCATGTGAGAGATTACCTTCAAGTCTCCTCTGCCAATGACTGCATTCAATGGTAGTGGAAAAATGTGAAAACATTAGGCCTATCCAATGAGCTAGCAGAAGTTTATGAAGCTACAATTAAGAACTAGTTGGAATTTATTAGGGATGGTAATGACAATTTAAGGTGGCATAGATCAACGACGAGATACTACAATGATAAGGATGGATACATATTATTGATGAAAGATCTTGAAGTTTCATCTTGGATCCCAGTAAAGTTATGTTGGAATAAAAATTATCTTCCAAAGGCAGGCTCACTTGTGTGGGCAATGGTTCAAAATAGGATATTAATTGTAGATATATTTTCAAAGATGGGATGCCATGGGTTGTCAAGGCATGCACTTTGCAAACATGAAGAGGAGACTAGGAATCATCTTCTTTTGAGTTTCCCTTTTACTCAAGAATGTTGGCAATGGCTATGTGCAAAATTAACTTGGAAAAGTGCTCTTCCCAGAGACATCCTAAGTTTATTTTAGGCATGGACATTGTTAAATAAGTCAATAATGTTCTCAAATTTGTGGGTCATCGGTCCATCCTTACTAGTATGGGAAGTCTATAAGGAGAGGAATAGAAGAATCTTTCAAAAAAAGGAGATGTCTATCCCTTTACTGTTGAAAAGCTGGAGACAACTATTGTGGAAGTGGTGAATTACAGGACAAGAGACCAAATTTTGAAGAATGTAAACTTTACAAAATGGGATGCCTCAATGAGGAAGGTATGTCATGGCCTAAATTTACCCCCCTTCTTGGGGGAAGGGAGACAAAGTATCAAGATTTGAGAAGAAAAACTATGTGGCAGGCTCCAGACCTTGGTTGACATAAATTAAATTTTGGCAGGGCTACACAAGGGAATCATGGCTCTTTGGGTGTTGGGTGTATCATAAGAGATTGGTGTGGTAGGGCGGTTGGAAAACTAGTGGCATCACTCCCAAATCACACCAATAATGTTTTTGAATTGCAAGCCTTAATTCTTGGCCTCAATCTATGTCATGAGTTAAAGTTATAAAATGTGGCAATTGAGGGGGATTCCACTCTGGTAGTAAATGCTTTAAGATTAGGTCAAGTTCAAAACTAGAAACTTTAGGCCATGCTAGAGGTGGAATCCAATCTTGTGAAAGGCTTCAAAAGTTGCATGATAAATCACACTTACAGGGAGGGCAATAAGGAGGCTGATGAGCTAGCAAATAAGGGTGCGGATGTCTAAGTAGTGAAGGAAATTCAACCAATCAATTTAGGATAATATCATAATCAGGTTGGATTGTAGGGAAATATCAATCATCTTAAAAAGAAAACATCCAAGATTAGTAGTGCCTTTATTAATTTTTATTTCATCAGATTACCTAAAAGACACAAACTACTATGCGATAAAGAAACACCAGACATAGCTTATTTCCCACATTAATCCTTTTGAGAGAAACTCATGCAAAACAACCAATTTCAACAACACCATTAAATAGATTCAGCAACAAAACCGACAAACATGAAAGATCAAACAAAAGATATGAAAACACAGGTATACGTGGGGAAAAACCTTACAGGTTAAAACCCCACACTCCAAAAGCCTAGATCACCATTGTATTATTCAACAACAAAATACAATATCAGGATCATGGCCTTTACAGATTTTACATCTTTTTTCATTCTAGAGAATATCTGGCAACATAACCCATCGTGACCACCTCTCTTAGTGAGAGACTTCTCTTTCGGCTACACAGCCACACGACTCGACCACTGGCCTCTCATCCTTTCTATCGCATAGTCACTCAGCCTTCACCTTCTACAAGAATCATCTCTCTCGGCTTCCCATCCTCTTGGCCAATCCGATAATGTAATGGCATTCACATTCTACTCTTAATTGTTCCAGGAATCCCTAACTGTAATAGACGAACAACCACGGGCAACTTAACCATCACAAACATGCAACCAATCACCTCTTTCCAGCTAATATTAATCAGGTCCCACTAAGACATTCTACATAGGTCACTGAGTCATCTATCATCATATTAGGGGGACATTGATTCATTACCCACCGATATAGGGAAGTCCCGCTGACGTTCACATTGTATCTTCATGTTTATCAGGTCATCAATGAGACAAGATCAAGAGTCCTGCTGAAATCCATGAGTCCCATTGATGAGAGCTATTGGTCCATCGAGGGGACCATCTTTGGAGTCCTATCGATGAAGCACTATCCCAACGACAAGAGCCTTCAGTACGTTCACCACTCCATCATTCCATCGGTAAGACCCAACATGAAGTACCAATGATACCATTGAGTCACACTGATGTTCACTAAGCACATGGGCCCACATGCCACCTATCCTCCACATCATCACCACCTGTCGACCTTCATCACGATCCACCATCCCAAGTGGTCCCCACATCCATTGGTATCCAAGTCACTATAAAACTGGAAAACCGAACTTCAAAACCTCATGTTGGATGTTGTGAAGTTCTCAAAACCTGTGACATGCCAATAATAAAGGAAGTAGCCTTCATTTCATAGTCGCTAAGTCAGGAGGTTATGAAACTTTAGAACCCCATGACTTTAGTTAGATAAATTTTAAAAACTAGTGACTTAACTCAGGCTGATAAAGGAGGAAATAAGAACAACTCTAGGAAGTTGATCAAGCTAGTAAAATTGAGTCACATTTCTC